>CM067325.1:36275000-36875000 GCA_034376525.1 Nicotiana benthamiana
ACTTAGACTTGATTATTTTTACTTCATGCTTTTACTACTCCTCATATGGCAATAATTAATCTGTCTCAAACTGATTTCTTTCCTTAATTAAAATCAGTTAGTATCCATAAAGCATTGATTCCTTAATTAAAGGGAATCACTTGTGTTAATTGATTCTGATTGTGATTATTTCCATGTTTGTGTTAAAACTTTACTTATTACCTTATTCTTCACTCGTTTTCAAAACTATAAACACCATACCCTCTTTTCTTCTAAACATACAAACAACTTGAGTTCAGAACACACTTACACTCAAAATTCTCTCTTTCTTTACTGCTACTTGTGCTATTGCTTTGTCTAGCCGGATGAAAGCCAAGGCTAGACTGTGGTTTCTTTCTTGTTTTACCTTTATGTACTTTGCTTCTCTACTTGTATGTCCTAGTTAATTTTTTAAGTCTCAACAACAACATGCTATCTTTAATAGCTTCAGTTTCTCATTTCTTATTTACTTCTGCTCATGATTCTGCAGTCAAGTTATGTTACTAGAATGCTGTAATAGGTTCCCTTTCCCTTTTAAATTAATGCTTACCTATATGTGTACTATGTCAGTCATTTGTCGTGTCCTTGCTACCTTATAAATCCCAAACCCCCATATCCCCTATATGTGTTTGTGTTCCTTTGGATGGTTTGTGTCCATGCCAACATCAGCTATCGTTGTGCATGACCAAACCAAACCCATGCTAGGGTTATACAATGTATCCCATATCCCTTTGCCCCTTTAAACGATTTTTGATTCTGTGTAGTTTGAGTTTCACTACTATAACTGTTTTCAAATCACCATTTACCACTTAATATTTCTAACCTAGTTTTAAATCTCTATTCTGCACTTCCAATATATTCTTAGGGTCTAGGTTTTGCCCTCTTGTGTGAGACTTGCCTTGGGACCCTTGAGTTCCCTCTAATCTTGGACACATAAGGGCTGGTCCTTTCACACTATACTCATTCTATTCGATTATGTAAACCTGAGTGTGAGAATTGCCTTAGATCCCTTGATATCCTTAGGGAACTTTGACACACTAAGGTTTGAGAAAGGCTTTGAAACATTGGCGTTTAAGTGATTAATTACATAACTCAGATCGGAAGTCAAGATCAGGCTTCTTTTGGTTGTAATTTCTTATTTCTGCACTTCTTTTATAATTCAATCATTGGGACTGTAATAATTCATAAACAATATCAGGGAGATTAGCGAAAAGGGTAGGAGATTGTACATTGTGGGTAGATTGGGTAGATAACCTATAGGGTCTATTTGCTTCAAGTATGGTCTGTTAAAAAATATGCCTATAGGATCAATGCTTGTTTAAAATAAATTCTGCATGCTTCACTTTCATAACTAGAAAATATGCATATAGATTCAGTGCCTGTTTAAAATAGATTCTGCATGCTTCACTTTCATGACTAAAAAACATGCCTATAGTATCAGTGCTTATTTAAAATAAATTCTGCATGCTTCACTTTCATACAATTAGATATCATGCCTATAGGATATAAAGTAATCGAAGCTCAATTTTCGTTACACCATATATCCAAACTCGTTTCCCTTAGAAATCATGCCTATAAGTCCAAAGTCAGCTTTCATACACTTAGATACTCTGCCTATAGGATCTAAATAGTTATAACAGAAATCATGCCTATAGAATTTAAAAACAGTTTAGTTGGAGAAGCCGTCTAGTTCATGTTGTTATTCTGAATTGGATTAGTTAGTTTGCCGCTTCTTTAATAAGTTTCTCAAACACTGCACTAATGTCATTAGAAAACATGCCAATAGGATCTCAAATCGCTTGTTTAAAATTAATCACCGCTCTACATGAATAGATAATTTATAATTCTAAAATTTGTCTGCTCCTTTCACTTTGCTGTCAAGTGTCAAATTGGAAGAAGTTATGCTAATTTGTACTAGTATAAGCTAGTTACATTTACTTGAGAACAAATTGTAGTAATTACTAAGATGAGGATAAAGAATGAGTATCTAGTTCTTGTGAGGAAAAATATCATTTACAGCAAAGATGTATAATTTCTTTCCAATCAACCCTAGTATTTATATAATCGGACCGAGATGTCTTCTATAAGAAAGTAAGGTACTAGACATAAGAGAAAGGACAACATGCCCCTAATTGATATTTAAGGCCAGACTGCATATTACATTCGGGCACGAAATTTATTGTAATCGAATAACTCCATCTCTGGTGGCATATGGTTGACATTTACGCTCTAACAATCCATTATTTGTAGCTTCGTAATCTCAAATAGAAGAGCTTATGTTAATGTTTTCCACATGCTCTACATCTCATGAAAATCACTAACCGCTTCAGTTTTGGAGAAGTTAGCATCAAGCTGTTAAGTAGCAACTAATCGAAGCTTTATATTCTCATAATTTTTAAGTGTAAAAGATTTTATGTCCTTAATGTGTTGCACGAGCTTGCTCACTCTTCCAGTTTGTCTTGTTAGGCAGTACACTATATGCTTTTCCTTCTTCAAAGATTTTGCTGTTTTGATATCTCAGATTACTTTTTCTCTCTCGAGAAATACGACTTGCCCACAAGTCTAGTTAGTAAAAGAAATTTGTGAGGTAGTTCGTATTCATAAAATAAAACGTATTAAGATGTTGTCCAGTTTAAGATTTTAATGAAAGCAATCTTTTATCATGATTTCGTTCGTTATCACTAATTGCTATAACCAAACACATCCACTCCTAAGTTTAGGAGGTGCACTACAAAACTCATAATGTAAATTATAAAGGAGATGAGCAAAATCTTAGGCTGAAGAAGCAGTGATTACCATTGGTGAAGTCCAATGTCAGGAACAGATTAGTATAGTGCATCAGAAAAATAAGGAAAGAGAAGAAGAGAAAAAAAAAAGTAAAAGGTTTAACTAAATCCCTTAATTGAAGGTACTAATAATAAATTGAGAGTCTTTTAAGATAAAATGTATATATTTTGTAAACAAAACTTATGTAGGTAGGATAATTTACTAAACATAAATATTTAAGGTAATAAAGTTTCTAAAAGTGTATAAAAATAAAAAAAATCCTTTTGAGATAGTAAAAGTGCAAATTCGATATTGAATTGATTTTGAGTCCTCGCTCCGTTATCAACAACGATATAGATTTCTAAAATTCGTATAAGAAGGGTGATGTAGCACTTTTTTATGCCCAACATTCATATTATTCTTTTCTATGGGTTTTTTGCATTTTTTTTTCTTTCATTTATGAGGCCTCTGAAGTATTTTAAAAAAAAGAACTAAGAAGTCCTCTTGAAGAGGCCATCAAAAAATAAACTGAAAAGTGGTCTTTAAGAGGCCATAAAGCCCCATAGTTTCTCTTTAACTCTATCACTTACAATCCATAATCTCTATAATAATTGCTTCATTATATATGTGTACCAATAAATCATCATGTACCATTATATTTTCTCCTATACAAAACACCCATAACCTAAAACCTTAAAAAACCATTTCTGCGGCATAATTGGTTTGGTTTATTTAGAGTCCTTTAGATTGTGTCTATTAAGTTGAAATTTTGACAAGGATTGGTGAGTTTCTTTTTGCAATCTTGAAGAGCTTCAGTCTTTGCAACTTTTTTTTATTTACTTGTATAGAATACTTTCTCAAAGATGGGTGCTTTGAGATAGTAAAAGTGCAGATTAGATATTAAATTGATTTTGAGTCCTCGCTCTGTCATTAACAACAACGTAGATTTCAAAAATTCGTATAAGAAAGGTGATATGGCACCTTCCTACGCCCAACATTCATATAAATTTTTTTCTTTTCTTGCATTTTTTTCTTTCACTTTTGAGGCTTATGAATTAAAAGAATAAAATGGAAAAATCCTCTTGAAGAGGCCATCAAAAGATAAAGGCAAAATACCTTAAAACCTCCATTATTAGTTACGACCTTAAATTATTCATCGTGTAATTCCCTCCATAATTTAACCTTTTGAGAATCATTACCTTCCCTCGGACGTTGATGTGGCAAAGAGTATGGGTGCACTCACCTGCCACGTAGATTTTTCTGCATACATGGCTCTTTTTTTTGAAAATAAAATATATTTTATCTTTTTAAGTATGTTAATTTTTTAGAAAAAAATTTTCGAATACAATTTATAATAAAATTTGTATAGGACTACATTATTTAGGATAACTTTTTTATTTGGCTAAAAATAATAAATTTTTAGTTAGTATTTTTTTGAGTTTGATGTGAAAAATAAAGATTTATACAATTGAAATAAATAGTCAAGGCATCTAAAAGCAGCGTTGCACCAACCGGCCAACGCCTCTCATAAGACTCCCAGCAAGTGAAGGCAGAGAACTAAAAAGTAGTGAACGAGACCCCACTAGTCTCCAAAATACTTGTTGTACGGAGAATCCTCTGACACTTATTCAAGAAACCCTAAGCATCCTCGCCATCTGCACCGCTGAAAGTCGGAGGCTAAAGTTTACCAAACCTCTCCAATCTACGTTTCTCATCATCGGCCATGGCATGAACCGCATATTCCTGAGCAGCTATAACCGGCTGGGCTGGTGGTGTCCTCGGTGTCTGAAGTCCCTACACCACCTGCTAAGGTGTGCGGGCGGCGAGACTCTGAGCACCACCCCCGGCCTAAGAAGTAGCTGTTGTAGCCAGAACAAAGACCGCCTGAACAAGGCTGGTGCACACGGTCAAAATCTGAGCTAGGGCCTCCTGAAGGCCTGGGATAACAATAGGCACGACCGGTGCCTGAGCTGGTCCTGCTGGTGCATCTACAACTGGAACCTGATCCTGAACTGGGTAATCGGTGGGTCTGCAGGTGTCGTCCTAGCTGTAGAGCGGGATGCACCCCTGCCCCTGCCATGGCCTCTACCGTGACCTGGGCCTCTCGCAGCCCCAACTGGTGGCTATCCGTCCTTATTGGTGGCACGTGTCCTCACCATCCGCGAGAATAGAATGACAGAATTTTAGTTACCAGAATCAACAAATTCGCACAACAAGAACTCGAGAATGTGAAGTGTCCTGAGGGTTCTACAACCTCTCGAAGAGAAGTATAGACGTCTCATTACTGAGACGTAAGACTCTACTAAATCCGCTCATGACTCGTGAGACCTATGTAACCTAGGCCCCCAACCAACTTGTCACGACCACAATAGTATTCTTTTTAAACAATAAACACGGAAGCGACAATTCATTAAGGAACATTTTTAAAATAAAGTAAAATCCAAATTTCAATATAACTGCTCATAATCGAGGTGTCACTGAGTGCATGAGCGTGTAAAGGAGAACATAGTCTATTACAATATTTAAGGAAACAAACTAAAATGCATCTGGGAATAAATATGAAGAGTCAAGGCCTGCGAACACCATGCAGATACCTCGCTAGTCTCCTAAAGCCTGAAACCTCGATTAGCGACTGCCACTGAGACCAAAAGTGCATGGATTTGCACACAAGGTGCCGGGAGTAATGTGAGTATATCAATTCAATAAGTAATGGCTCCAAACTATGGACTAAAAGGTACTGACGAACTCAACCTCAACAGATTTAATAGAAATAAGGTACAGAAATGTAGGCATTCTTTCAGTTAAATAGACAACTCGAAGTAATAAGGTAAATACATATTTGAACAGTTTAAGATATATAACTCAACTTCCTTGACATGCCAACGCATCGACAGTATGAAATGCATAATGTGCTCCTAAATCTCTAGTTTGTGCATTTCGGTCTAAACCTCAATACATTGTGCATTTCGATCAATACCAAAGAAACCAACTGAAACGAAAATATTTTTATTTCGGTTTCGGTTATTCGGTTTGTTTGGTCGGCTTCAGTTTAAAATTTTTAAATTTTACTTTTTCAGTTCGATTTTCGGTTATTAATATGTTTAGTTTGGTTAATCAAATAACCGAATTATTATGTGGTACTAAATCTCAATACTCGAGATTTGATACTAAATAGTAACGCAAACCTACAGCTTTGTAATGAAGTAACATTGCATTTAATCCAGGATCAAATGAATCAAAGCTTCTTCCTCAACTAATTGGAGAAAGAAGAAGCGAGGACACAAACCTGCTTGTTAGCATATACGAGGACAACAACACCTTCTAACTCTTCCTCCTGGGAGAAAATGGGAATACACATCATCAATGATCATACTCACAAGTAACACACGTCGTAAATGCCCTTACATGTCAATAAATGGTTGTAATCGGAAAACCTAAGTAGAAATTAGAACATGCAAAAGAAAGAAAATGTTTGATGACTTAGATGGCTTCCTGGAAGTATAGATCTGTGTTTTGATATTTGCGAAAAAGTTTTGAGGAAAAATTAACAAATTCGTCGGTCCTATTATTAAATAGAAGGAGTACAATATAACAATGTTCTAACAGAAAGCCAAACTGAAATAAACCCAATCGAAGTTAGAAAATCGAACTGAACCAAACATATTTCAGTTCGATTTTGGTTACTACTTTTACAAAACCAAAAACCAAATAATCGAACCGAATTGTTTTATATCGAATCGAACCAACCAAACGTCCATCCCTAACCACATAACATGTAGATCGGGATTTAGAACACTCCGAACCAAGTTTGAAATTGTTACTTACCTCAAACTGAGCTAAAATCATGCTCTGTAATACCCTTGCCTCTCAACTCGGCGTCTGAACGTCCCGAATCTTGCCACAAGAAATACAACATGATTAATACAGGCTAAGGGAAATAATTCCACAAGAAAAACACCAATTCATAGCCAAAATTTAAAATTGGCTCAAACCCGGCCCTCGAACCCAAGTCTCGAAATCCAACAAAAGTTACAAAACCTAAAAGCTCATTCACTCACGAGTCTAACATACTAAATTTACTAAAATTTCCTCATACATATTTGATTAGAACTAGAAATTCTCATGCATGCTCTTATATTGGTAAAATTGATCACAACACTAACCAATGCAGGAACAAAATCAGAGCAGAAAAGGGCTCTGAAAATTCCAATAATCCATCTTTTTTGTGGAAAACCAGGTCACACTTCTAACCATTGCAGGTTCAAAGATAATAAGAGATGGGTCCTAAATCCTCTAGTCAAGCTAACAATCAGAAATTCAACCATTTAGAACACAAGCAAGCTTGGGTACCTAAAAACAAGTAATTTTATTTTGCAGGAACAACGCAAGAAGAATCAAAAAGAAAAATGATGTCTTGACAGCGCGTGTTCCAAATATATGACTAGTGACAAATAATTATTCAAAATTATTACTAAACTAGATGGAGGAACAGTTACCTTTGGAGATTAATCAAAAGGAAATATAATTGGAGTTGGAAAGGTTCCTCTCTGCTCAACATGTGATGTAGTTGAAATGTATCTAGTTGATGTACTTGGTTACAATCTTCTCAGCATTAGTCAACTATGTGACAATGACTACGAGGTTCGTTTCAAAAAAAATGGTAGGTTTATTGAAGATGAATCAGGTAAAGTTATTCTCTCTGAAAATAGGGACAAAATTTTTTATTCTATCAGCAACTTAGATAGTATTGGCAATCAAATTTGTCTAGCTTCTATTCTTGATGATCTTTGGCATGGCATAGAAAATTTGGTAATGCCAACATGCATACTATTCATAAACTTTCTAAAAATGATCTTGTCATTGGTATTACAAAAATAGATTTTTCAAAAAGATCAAATTTGTAATGCACGTCAACTAGGAAAACAAACTAGGTCCTCCTTTAAAGTCAAAAACTCTGTTTTCACTACAAAACCTTTTCAGCTACTGCATATGGATGGACCTACTAGAACAACTAGCATAGATGGTAGAAAGTATTCTTTTGTTATAGTAGATGATATTTCTAGATTCACCTGGGTTACTTTTCTAAGTCAAAAATGAGGCATTAAAAAACTTTGAAGTCTTTTGCAAGAAAGTGCACCATGAAAATAAGTTGTATGTACATTTTCTCCCTAATGTCTGATTGTTTGAACGTATTAGAAATATGCTATACAGCTTTTAAGATTGCTTTTACAAACAGTAACCCTTGATAAGGACACCTCACATTATGTGCCAGCTGGTCCTAATTGAATTAATCATCTTGTCATTTATACGATAGATACCGCAGATAGTTATGCAGTTGTGATATTACTTTGTTTCAAATTTTATTTCAAAACCATCAATGCCTCGTCGACGCTAAACTTTTTTTTTTTTCAAAACCCCTTCCAAATATGGAGGATTTATAGTGCTTCTACACTTCCCTTCCCTGGTAACTCGAACCCAGGACCTAACGATCGTAGGTGAAGGTGTTTTACCAACTGAGCAAGCCTCACTTGTCCCAATGCTAAACTTAGTCAATACATCGTGTTGAAATCTACTTCACCGATCCAAATTAAGTAATTTTTTAATCTTTTATTTGTGATTCAAAATAAGTAATTTTTTCAGATTTTAAGAATGTATTAATTATTTTATTCTATATTCTCCTTAGAATAAATAGTGTTAGAATATGTATTAGGAGTATTTATGTAAGATAGTAAGGGTTAATATGACCAATTACATTACTAATTAATGTTAAAAGATAAATTTCTTAATCTACGTGAAAATATCCAAAAAAAAAATTACTTATTTTTAGACGAGAGAGAATACAAAAATCTCCCAAGTCACGGGTCCAATAAGATCACACATGCACTTCGTAAAACCATTCGACTCGTTTCTGTCTTTGGCAAGTCTTTGTTGTTAATGTAACTCAACAACAACAACAATCCAGTATAATCTAATTTAATGGGATCTGAGGAGGATAGTGTGTATGCAGACCTTACCCCTATCCTTGGGTAGAGAGACTGTTTCCAAATTAACCCTTGTTTGTTGTTAACATAACTCGATGATTAAATAATATTTGATGAAAGAAAGAACTAAAAGAAAAGAAAAGAAAATACCCACTTGAAGGAATAATCCATTAATTAGCAATAATATATAGCTAAATCAATGTCTAACCACTACACTTTGTTTTTGCATGCAAAAAAGTCAACAAAAATGGGCTAGATGAGTCAAGCTTGTTTTATTCCTACATAAACCCTAAAAGACGGTGTAGTTAAAATATATATACGTGCAATTATAATCAATCATCTAACCAAATCCAGTTGTCCTTATCCTTCCGAAACATTATGCATCTTTGCTCACGAATACAAGGTTACAGCTTACTGCATTCTAACCATGCACTAAAATATGGATTTTACCAGCGAGATTAATTATAATGTATTAGTAAGATAAGTTAAAATCAAGTCCATTTGATATCAACGTGTTGTCCCTATATATTGACATCGTGGTTGAAGCTTCCCAAGCTCAGTAGGGAAAAAAGGATTGTACTCTATAAGGTATTAAGGAAAATGAGTGCAAGAATGGTAATGAGCGGAGTGTGGGCAGCACTAATAATCTTGGTTCTATGTGAGTGCATAATGTTAGAAGCACAACTTCAAGTGGGATTTTATGGTAGTTCATGTAGTATGGCTGAGTTTATAGTGAAACAACAAGTTGCAAAGGCGTTCATTGAAGATACAGGAGTGGCTGCTGGCCTTGTTCGTATGCATTTCCATGATTGTTTCGTTAGGGTAAATCAGTTTCTCAGCAGCCTCTCCTATGTTAGAAGTTTGTGTGTGATCATTTATGTTGTTCGTATGATATTAGAGCACGCTTTTGTTTAATTAATTATGTCCTCAACACACCTCTTTACCCGCATGCCTGGTATTTTTTTTCATGAACCAAACATGCATGTAAAAATTCTATTTGATAACCTGCTCTCTGCAACCATACTAGCATGTGATCATCTCATCACACGAAATTTAAACTTTAAGATGAGATAGCTAATCACACAGTTCTCATCATAAATGCACTTCGTATCTAGGTAGGAATTTTTACGTTATTTCTCAAGTTGTTTCCCGTGGCGAGATTAAAAACCATATAAGAAGGCTAAGATGTTACAAATCCAGCATATTGACCATTAGCTCTGTACATTGTTAATTTTTTGGTTGTGGCATTATGATAGGGTTGTGATGGGTCAGTGCTAATAGACTCCACTCCATCAAACACAGCAGAGAAGGACTCACCAGCAAATAATCCGAGCCTGCGAGGCTTTGAAGTCATTAACACCGCAAAGGCAAGGTTGGAATCTGTTTGTCAAGGAGTTGTTTCTTGTGCTGATATTGTGGCTTTTGCAGCTAGGGATAGTGTAGAGATCGTAAGTACTAAAGTTAATCAGGAAAATTAGCTTTTATTAAACATACATTACCAAAGGTGTCTTTAATTACTTGCACGCTTAAAATTCCTGCAGACTAGAGGGTTTGGCTATCCCGTTCCAGCTGGCAGAAGAGATGGCAGAATCTCATTAGCTTCTGAGACAAGAAATTTACCGTCTCCGGCATTCAACGTTGACCAACTCACCCAAAACTTCAAAAATATGGGACTCACCCAAGAAGAAATGGTAACCCTCTCTGGTAAGTAGCAGTGTAGTATAAAAAATCTTTTTATACTGTCAATGTATATAAACTCGGACGGAGAGCATTGGCGTAACTGGTAAAGTTAGACCAGAAGGTCACGGGTTCGAGCTGTGAAAACAGCCTCTTACAGAAACACATGGTAAGGCTACGTACAATAAGAATGTGAAGTTTCTAATCCATAAGAAGAATCTTGGAATCTTTTGTCTAGGAGCACACACGATTGGTCGATCTCATTGTGGATCCTTCAGCAGCAGGCTATATAACTTCAACTCAACAACAAGCCAGGATCCTAGTCTAGATCCTGGCTATGCAACCCAGTTGAAGCAGCAATGTCAACAAGGCAGCACGGATACAAGTTTGGTGGTGCCCATGAACCCTGCAAGCCCAGCTATCACTGATGTAGGTTACTACACCGATATTCTGGCTAACAGGGGCTTGTTTACCTCCGATCAAACTCTTCTCACAAATCCAGCTACAGCTATCCAAGTAATACAAAATGCTAGGAGTTCATTCCTCTGGAAAAGTAAATTTGCTCTCGCAATGGTGAAGATGGGCCAAATTGGTGTTTTGACAGGCACTGCTGGTGAGATCCGAGCTAATTGTAGTGTCATCAATAGCTGAACAAATGATTGAAAGTTATGTAACATAAGCGGGGACTGCTCCTTTCAAGCTGGAGCTTTCACACCGCTGTATCTTCTTCAACCTGTTCTATTTCCCTATTGGTTATTAGTCCTGTGAGAAGCATTTTCCAGGAAATAGATTATGTTTTGCTTTGCTGCCCTATTACCTCAAATTATCTTACTTCCTGCGCCATTTCCCGGGGAGACTTAAATAGAATTGCAGGCATTCAATTCTTATCCAAAACAATGAAATTGCCAAGTAGCTATGTCCATATTAACACATTTATTTACCTTTTAATCTTAAGCCACAGAGCTGTTCAGGCAAAATGGAAATGCTAGATAATCACTTCGCACAAAAATAGAACAAAAATAAAAAAGAAAGCCCTTCATTTCTTGATATAGGCCGGATCAGGTTCTACATCAGACAACCTCTCAACAGGTGGTTCGCCAATTAACAAAGGCAACAAAAATAGAATGAGAGTGTGACTTCCAAAATTCATCATCAAGCAAAAATTGAAAGGTGAATTTTAAGCATACTCAAGTGGTAAGCTCCATAATAGCACTGACTATGTCTCCATTGTGGCACTTCAGAGCCTTGACTGCCTTGCTCCTGGAAACTCCTGCTTGTGTCATAACCAAATCAATGTCCCTAGGTTCAACACCAGTCTCATCAACCTCTTCTTCTTCCTCATCTGCCTCAACAGCAGCAGTAGAGGGGGATACATCTGACTTGGCCATCACAGATCCCATGTCTGGCATCCTAAACTGCTGAGCTGCCTGTGTTTGCAGCTGCGAGCTCAAATCCTCAATCTTAGCCTCTCCAAATATGACATAGGTCTCGGAATTTGGGCTTTTGAAGACATCTGGTTTTGAGATGAAGAATAAAACCTGCAGTATTGTGATTGAACTAATAAGCATAAATCCACATTCTTAAAAGAATATCAAAAAGAATACAGATGAAATGAAGAACGAAACAAGGTAATTTACATTTTTGGTCCTCTTAATAGTGACCCTGCTAACCCCTGTAACAGGTTTCATGCCAAGCTTCAACATGGCTTTCCGACTCTTCTTCTCACTCCTGCTCTGCTTAGAACTCTCACTACCTCCTGCGTCAGCTTCTATTCAGATTCTTATAGAAAATGTATTAACAAATATCATACTGTGTGGCCTGGTAATCTCAAGTGTGATATAACAATGTAACAATGCTAAACAGGTCAAGTGCAATTCTGTAGTAATGCAAAAGAGAAATAGATAATAAAATAAGCAGAGGAAGATAAGTAGCAAGTTCAGAAACACCAATACTGGGCAGGACTGCACACCAGGAAACAAATTGCATATTATAGCTAAGAACAGGGATAGCTAAAACTTAATCTGTTGACATTGGTTAGCAGGGGCGAAGCTATGCTCTTCTAAGGATGGTCAACAGACCACCCTTCCCCTTCGGCAAAAAATTACACTATATATATAGGTAAAATATTAATTTTAGAGGCAAATAACATATATTGAATACCGTTTGTCGGGGAATTTTCTTTTTTCTTCTTCCAAACTTGAACAACCTTGGAAAAATTTCTGGCTTCGCCACTGTCGGTTAGAATCAGGAGGGAGAAATAAGACAGATATGCATAGCATAACTTGATGATCAAAAGCCTGGAATCGACAACAACAGCCAGTCCAAATAACAAATACGCAAAGTAAAAATAAATCCTACACCAGCTAAGAGGTTTAATTATTGTAGCATTAGAAATGCATGGTCAAATTGTCATTGGTCAGATAACTAATAAGACAGAATGCATAGCATAACTTCGTGCGATGATCAAAAGCCTGGCAACGACAACAACAGCCAGTCCAAATGCAAATATGCAAAGTAAAAATAAATCCTATGCCAGCTAAGAGGTTTAATCATTGTAGCATTAGAAATGCATAATAGTCATTGGTCAGATAACTAATGTTGCATTCATTTCTCCTGCCAACAAACCATTTTAAAAACAGAGGCATTAAGCATTTAAATTGTTGCAACTACCAAAACTAAAAACAAAAATAGATTATACGGATTACATTATCCACAAAGGGTTCAATTTGCATTGAATTAGCTAAGATGCAGTAAAATGGCTCGTACAATCACAACTCCGAGCACAATAACTATACATGATGTCAAAAAGGAAAACCGTCGCAATAGGTATTTCACAAAATGTCAGGTTCACTAACAGACAATATTTAAAATCAGTATTCATAGATAGCAAGAAACACTATGAAACCCTAAAAGGATGAGGTAAGGCTAGGAATACCTAAGGCGCCATCTTCCTTGTCATCATCGTCGTCGTCGTCGTCAGAATCATCGGCGTCATCATCGTGGTCGTCTTCCTCCTTCACGTCCTCCACGATTGGCTCATCCTCCTTAAGCTTCTTCTCGGCTTCGATTTCTTCGATAACGGGACCAGGCATGGCTGCAGTCGTAGGATGGTTTAATCGAATGGAAGAGGTTCACAGTGCTTTGAAGATAGAATTCGCAAGCAGAAACAGATGGAGATATCAAATGGTGGGGTTTTATCCTAGGGTTCCTCTTTATGGACCTTGCCTAACTAAAGCCCAATTCCCTCAACCCACTTATACCTTATCTTTTCTCTTTAATAACAACGCATAAGAAAATGAGTAGTATTATCAAGTTATAGTCTCTCTTTTTTATCTTTTGGGTAAAAGACATACTCGAGGTGAATGGCCAAAATGGGCCGGGCCTGGCGGTCCCGGGCTTGAGGCGGGTCGGTCCCGGGCGGCCTAGATCAAACAGTTCCGTTCTTCACGATTTTAATGGGTGGTACCGGCCCATGGTAATCCTAAGTCCACATGGTCCCGGGCTAAATGGGTCGGGCTTGTGGGCCTATACGGGCCTAACGGACTTTTTCGTTTCGGACTATTTTTTAAATTTTTTAATCTAAGGAACTTTCTTATAAAGTGTATATATAAGTACAAATTGCTTATATATTGCAATATAAATATATATAATATATATACGATAATGTGCCATATATGTTTACGATAATGTTAGGATCTGAAAGGTATTTTTTAGGAAGTGTTTATATTAGGTGAAATATTTATCCATTTAAAGTTTTTAATACTAAGACTTCCTACATGGTTCAAAATAAAAAAATATTTAATAATTAAAATTTTATAAGTTGATTTCACACATGAAGTTATCATTTTATATTGTTTTATATATTTTATATTTTAAAATCAACTAAAAGTTATGTTTCAAAATGTTGTTACTGGATTCTACTCTTGCAATAGTTATTTATTCTTTTTTAATTTATCGGAGCAATTTATATAGTATTTTTTATTGATTAAGGAAGTAGGATAATTTATATTTTCTCCCGAGAAAGAAAAACTTATCTTCAATTAGTTAACAGACTATGTGTTTGTGTTAATTAGGGAACTTGAAAATGACTGGAAAAATAAAATAATCTTCAAAATACCTCTTTTTAAATTTTTTTTTTAAAAAAAAAGCTTTTAAATCTTTAAAAGATATATATGTTAGTGAAATTTAAAAGGAGGCATGATAAGTCGTAAAACTTAGATGATGAAATTATAGACCTAAAACTAAATGTAGTTGAATATAAAGAGTAATGATTGAGAAATTCTACGAGACAAAGTTTATTCCTTTATTGTGTTAGCTATAAATGAACAACAATCATCAATTCAAGAGCATATATTTTTAGTTTGTAATCTTACATAATTGTTAGTATAATATTTATGAGAATCTTCTTAAATAATCACTTGTGAAATTGGTACATGCGTGACGTGTGTGTTCTAAGATTAATCTTACTTAATTATGATTAGTTAATATATGTTTTTACATATTAAATCACTTAATCATGATAAGGGGCGCCTGATGAATCTAATGTATAAAGTCCAAGTTCCTCTTTTGAGTAAAAGATACATACTCCAGACGAAAATGTTTCAAAATGACACTGTGAATAAAGATTAAAAATAAACGTGTATAATTAAATGGTGTTGAAGTTAGATTTTCTTTTATTTTCCTCGTATCGCTCACTGAAAATCTAAAAGAATATTATTCGAATTTATATGTGATTAGAAGTTTCACGTGGCTACCTATAATGACTGAATGTAGTAAGGCCTCCTATTGTTTTTGAGTATAAAATAGGGAGGAGCTATGCCACATATATTAAAAGTTGCTTGTATGGTTACTTTGAAAATGATTTTGGTTTTCATTTCATTTTTTTCTAGAAAACCAAGTGAGATTATGGGTGTGTTTGGTAAAAATGAAAATATTTTTTGCAAAATATTTTTAATTTTTTTATATTTGGTTGACTTAAATATTTTGAAAAATATTTTTCTTATGAATTCATTTTTCTTTAATTTGACGAAAATGTATTCCTTATTAAGAGAAGAAAAATATTTTGCAAAATTCCTCTCAACCTTCCCTACCCTCACAATCCACCGCTTCCAATTTTAGTGTTTTTATTTATTGGAGGTGGAATACAGTGGTGCCCTTGTACAAGAATAAAGGTGACATCCAGTGCTGCAACAACTATAAGGGTATCAAATTAATAAGTCATACCATGAAGGTCTGGGAGCGGGTGATCAAGGCAAGGGTGAGGGAGATGACATCAATATCTATGAACCAGTTCGGTTTCATGCCGGGTCGCTCCACTACAGAAGCTATCCACCTTGTCAGGAGGCTGGTGGAGCAGTTCAGGGATAAGAAGAAAGACCTGCACATGGTGCTTATCGACTTGGAGAAGGCGTATGACAAGGTCCCAAGGGAGGTGCTATGGAGGTGCTTGGAAGCCTACATCAGAGTAATTAAGGACATGTACGATAGAGCTAAGACCAGGGTTAGGACGGTAGGTGGCGACTCAGACCATTTTCCAGTGGTTATGGGGCTCCATCAAGGATCGGCGCTTATCCCTCTCTTCTTTGCCTTGGTGATGCTCTTACCCGACATATTTAAGGGAATGTGCCTTGGTGTATGCTATTTGCTGATGACATAGTCTTGATAGACGAGACGAGGGTCGATGTTAATGAGAGGTTAGAGGTATGGAGACAGGCTCTCGAGTCTAAGGGTTTCAAAATAAGAAGATCTAAGACAGAATACCTGGAGTGCAGTTTAGCGCCGAGCCGAGCGAAGTAGGCAGGGACGTGATGATTGGATCTCAGGTCATCGCCAAAAGGGACGGTGTCAGATATCTTGGGTCGGTGATTCAGGGGGACAGAGAGATTGAAGGGGACGTCACTCATCGTATAGGAGCGGGGTGGTGGAGGCTTGCATCAGGAATCCTGTGTGACAAGAAAGTTCCACAAAAACTCAAGGAAAAATTTTATAGAGCTGTGGTTAGACCGGCCATGTTATATAGGGCGGAGTGCTGACCAGTGAAGAACTCTCATGTTCAGAGGATGAAGGTTGCGGAGATGAGGATGCTCAGTCGGATGTGCGGGCTCACCAGGTTAGATAAGATTAAGAATGAAGTTATTCGAGAGAAGGTGGGGGTGGCCCCGGTGGATGAGAAGATGCGAGAAGCGAGGCTGAGGTGGTTCGGGCATGTACGGAGGAGAAATCCTGATGCCCCGGTGAGGAGTTGTGAGCGGCTGGCGATGGTCGGCGCACGGCGAGGCAGATGGAGGACTAAAAGGTTTGGGGAGAAGTGATTAGGCATGACATGACTAGAATGCAAGTTTCTGAGGACATGGCCCTTGATAGGAAAGTCTGGAGGTCTAGTATCAGGGTTGTAGGATAGGGGCCCCTAGAGTTTTTCGTACTCCTCACCCGGGGTTGGGTGAGGCTTGGTAGGGCTATTCATAGATGATTTGTGTATTGGATTGTGTCTCCCTTATTGTAGTTATTTATGGTAGTCACTGTCTGATATTGTTGCATGCTATTTTATTTTATTTATTTATTTATTTTTATTTATTTATTTATGGTTCTTATGTTTAGATAATTATTTATGCTATTTCTGCTGAATCTACTAATGTTCTTTTGTTGTTGTTTTTATTTTTGTTGTTCCTTTCCTTCACTGAGCCGAGGGTCGATTGGAAATAGCCTCTCTGCCCTTTCGGGTAGGGGTAAGGCCCGTCTACATATTACCCTCCCCAGACCCCACCTTGTGGGACTATACTGGGTAGTTGTTGTTGTTGTTATTTATTGGTTTAAGGGTTCAAAATATTACAAGTTTCAAAGTTATGAGTTTGGAGGTTTATGTGCTTGGAAATTTAGGGGTTTAGAAATTATAAAGTTTACGGGTTAGAAAATTCGCGGTTTCGAAAGTTTCGGGATTCGAAAGTTTATGAAAAATATGGGTTCGGAAGGTTGTTGGTTTGAAAGTTATATAGCTTCATGTTTATTATATCTAAATTATTTATGAATACTTTTGAGAAGTTATTTTCTTTAATTTGCGTACTAAATACCGAAAAATGAATAAAATTACTATTTAATTTTAAAAATTTCCGTTACCAAACACACCCTATATTTTTTTATTTATAACTAACTATTTTAATTATGTAACCCTACTGCACTAAAATTGTTATCAAAAGAATAAACCTGTAGCCTAGTCCGAGTAGGGAGAGAGGTATAAATTAGTCTCGATGAGGAATTTTTTCCCTCTTATTCTTTCACACATTTAAGTGATTATTCGCCAAAATGATTACATGCCCCTCCAAAATCATATTCCGTTTATTCTTCTAAATATAACCAGAAAATCAGAGTTCTTTTGACAATCACAGACATACCTGTAATTGAATATTTGGACCTCATTGATCAAGAAAAATCTAAGAAAAGTATTCCTCTTTCATCCCAACCTTCCGAAGTTGTAAGTAATGATTTTACCAAAATATTCTGATGACTACACAACCAAGCTAGAATGCAGAACTGAACACGCATATTGAGGTATTCGAAACTAGACGTAACCACGAGTAGCAGTGGCAAAATAGTTTGAAAAAAAAAACATATTATTCATATTATTGGGTTAGATAATAATTTTTTTAAAAATGAATCAAATGTGAATAAGAACCATATTATTCATTTTCTAAATGGATAACTAGTGGATAACTAATAAGTATAACTTTTACATTTGTAAAACCTTAAATTGAAATTTCTCAAGTTTGGGAGATTAGGAATTCTCCCTAAAGTAATCATATTTAAGAAGTCACGGATAATATGGTTACCCACCGGTTAACCCCACCTTCTCTCCTTGGTTATGAGATTGTAAGAATTTCTGCCCTCTTTCTCTTCAAATTAAACCGGCATTTTTTTTTCCGTATAAATATGGGACGAGTCGTATAATTTATCCGTTTTTTTATTACCCGCATTCGATCCGAATCATATCTGTCCACTGCGCCCGTTTGACACTCCTAACCACAACTAGTTCCATCAGGCCCACTCTACAATATATACAGTTCAATAACTTTGAGCAAACAAAAACATTGAATATCTTTGATGCAACTTTCATCAGCTCTCACACAAACTTATCCTTTGCCCACATGCTCCCAATTTGAAGAAGAAGAATCATACAATCCTGAGAGATTGTTGATTCCCCATTCTGGTTTTCCTATTCGAATGGGCAACTGGATCATCCGCAACAGAGAGGAGAGACTGTTTCAGGGAGTCATATCCAGTACCATCGACATACGACGCAAGTTACCTCCGCTCACATGTTATAATAAACTTAAGGTTCTATGACCACATTGGCTCTTTGATCTTCTGAAAATTTTCCCTTTAACAATCCAAGTCTCTCCATGCCTGCAAACCAGCAGCAACCATATGTGGATCTTTTTTCACCTCGATAAACGGTGAAGTCAGGCATCCAACTACAATTATCCGCCCCATTTCCAGCTACCAAAAAGACTTAAATGTAACATCTCACTGCCAAAATAATATTCACGGTAATAAAAGCAGAATAATAATGTAGCATCGAGATACGTTAATTAACAAGAATAAAAGAGTAACAATGACACCAAGATTTTTATGTGGAAAACCTTTCTGAATAAGGGAAAAAACCACGGCCCTGAGATGAGCAACTGATATCACTATAGTAAGGAATTTTACACTTTGTAGTTCCGAGTAAAATACTCCAAAGACCACTACAACACTCAAAAAAAAATAACCCTATTTTGATATTCCCACCTTACTACAATATCGCTCACTCTCTATTTTCTTCACAAACTATTTTCTTATACCCTATCTGTGAAACCTTACTCTTTTTCACTCTTTCTGTTAGTGTGTCTTACAATGAAGGTAGAGATACCTATTTATAGTTGCAGAAACTCCATGTTGATGTATGCAGTGACATCATTTCTACTGCAAAAGTCAGCCGCCCAAATCCTTAAGTCAGCCGCCCAAATCTTTTTGTTGATTTGGCTGGCTTGACAAAAACGAGTAAATTTTGGACTTTTACATATGGGGCTGGACCCCACAAAATCCCCCTCCAGTTCCATTTATCTAGAGGGGATAACACAGTCTTCTAGTTTGAATGCATGCCGACAAGTTCTTTGCATAGCTCGAACTTGTTCCTTGGTACCACCTTGGTCAGCATATCCGCAGGATTTTCGCTTGTGTGAATCTTTTTGACCTGTAAAGATTCGTCCATCACTTTCTCACGAATCCAGTGATATCTCACATCTATGTGTTTGATCCTTGCATGGTACATAGAGTTCCTGCTAAGGTCTATTGCACTTTGGCTATCACAATAGACGACATACTCCTTCTGATGCAATCCAAGCTCTTGAAGGAACCGATTGAGCCATACAACCTCTTTGCCAGCTTCAGTAGTGGCAATATATTCCGCTTCAGTTGTAGAGAGTGCGACACACTTCTGCAACCTCGACTGCCATGATATAGCTCCCTCTGAAAATGTAAACAAATATTCAGTAGTGGATTTTCTGTTGTCAATGTCACCTGCCATATCAGCATCCATATAGCCCTTTAGGATTTGATCCGATACTCCAAAGCATAAACAATCTCCCGTGGTACCTCTCAGGTACCTGAGTATCCACTTGACTGCTTCCCAATGTTCCTTTCCAGGATTTTCAAGAAACCTGCTGACAACACCAACTGCGTGAGCAATATTAGGTCTAGTACATACCATTGCATACATCAAGCTTCCGACTGCTGAAGAATAAGAAATTCTAGCCATGTTCCCTTTCTCCTCCTCTGTTGTAGGACACATCTTTTTGCTCAATCTTAGATGACTAGCAAGATGTATGTTGACTGGCTTAGCATTCTTTATGTTGAAGCGTTCTAGTACACGTTCAATGTACTTCTCCTAAGATAGCCACAACTTTCTACTTGTTCTATCTCGAACTATCTTCATCCCTAGAATTTGTTGTGCTGGGCCCAAGTCCTTCATATCAAATGACTTGGACAAATCTCCCTTCAACTTTGCTATCAACCCCTTGTATTTTCCTACAATTAACATGTCATCCACATACAACAACAATATAATAAAATTATTCTCAAAAAATCTTTTGAAGTATACACATGGATCAGAATAGGTCTTTATGTATGTTTGACTTTTCATGAATGAGTCAAACTTCATGTACCACTGCCTTGGTGCCTGCTTTAATCCATAAAGACTCTTATTCAATTTGCACACCATGTGTTTCTTTTCAGCTACTTCAAATCCTTCTAGCTGCTCCATATAAATCTCTTCTTTCAAATCTCCATGAAGAAATGCAGTTTTCATATCCAACTGCTCCACTTCAAGATCTAGGCTAGCTGCTAAGCTCAAAATTGTTCGAATAGAAGTCATTTTGACAACAGGTGAGAAAATTTCGTCAAAATCAATACCTTTCTTCTGTTCGAAGCCTTTAACCACCAATCGAGCTTTGTATCTGACCAGCTTGCCATTTCCATCTTTCTTGAGTTTAAAGACCCATTTGCATTTGTACGTGCCATTTTTCTGTAGAGATTCCATCTCTTCTTGCATGGCTTTCATCCACTGGTTCTTTTCTGGATGGGACAGCACCTCCTTAAGACTTTCTGGCTCCCCCTCATCACTGATGAGGACATACTCTGTGGAAGGGTACCTGCATGACTCTGCCCTTGGCCTATCCGATCTCCTCAGAGGTTGAGGTTGTTCTTCTTCTTGAGTGGGGTGCTCCATTTCCTCGACACCTTCATCAAGTTGCTCCCCCTGCTCAATAACCTCATCAGGTTGCTCCCCCTGCTCGGCAACCTCGTCGGTCGTACTTTCTGCACTTGTGAGATTGTTAGAAATAGAAGGAATAGTAACAAGGTTAGGAATTATACCATTCTTCGCCTTTTCTAACATATCAGCAGCAGTTCCAACTTCACTTTCTCGGAAGACTACATCTCTGCTTCTGATGACCTTCTTCTTTACAGGATCCCACAATCTGTACCCGAACTCTTCATCTCCGTATCCAGTAAATATGCAGGGAACAGATTTATCATCCAGCTTTGTTCTCTGCTCTTTCGGTACATGTGCAAAAGCTCTGCAACCGAACACCTTTAGATGCGAGTAGGATACCTCCTTATTGGACCAAACTCTTTCTGGGATGGTAAACGCCAATGGAACTGATGGACTCCTATTGATCAGGTAACATGTTGTTTGAACTGCTTCACCCCAAAATGACTTAGGTAGTTTAGCCATTCTGAGCATGCTTCTCACCTTCTCCACGATAGTGCGGTTCATCCTCCCTGCTACACCATTGTGCTGTGGGGTTCCAGGAACTGTCTTTTCATGTCTGATCCCATGACTTGAACAGTACTCTTCAAATTCCCTTGAAGTGTACTCACCTCCATTGTCACTTCGGAGACGTTTTAGCTTTTGACATGTCTCCCTTTCTACTAGAGCATGAAACTTCTTGAAACACCTGATCTTTGGTTCTCAAAATATAAACCCACAATTTTCATGAAGTATCATCAATAAAAGTAACAAAATATTTGTTACCGCCCATTGATTCAATTTCCATTGGGCCACAAACTTCAGAATATACTAAATTAAGTATATTCAACTTTCTTTCAGACGATGTCTGAAATGACACCATATGCTGTTTACCAAATAAACAATAGTCACAAGGTTTTATCGTTGTACCTTTGGCATAAGAAATGAGTGATTTCTTGGCTTGAATCTGCAATCCCTTCTCGCTCATATGGCCCATTCTTTTGTGTCACAAATCTGCAAAAATCTCATCTTGTGCCGTATTCAATTCACCTTGGCATATTTCTGCATTTGTCCTGTACAACGTGCCACGAGCAACTCCTTTTTAAATCACCAATGATCCCTTGGTGAGTCTCCACTTTTGATTTACAAAATAGTTCTCGTATCCATCTATCCAAAGCAATTCCCGAGATCAAGTTCATCCGCAAATCAGGTACATGCCGCACATCGTTTAGAACCAATGTGCATCCGACATTTGTCTTGATAAAAATGTCGACAATCCCCACAATTTTTGAGTAACTTGTATTACCCATTCTCACGGTGCCGAAATCACCTGCTACATATCTACAAAAAAAATCTCTTACCGGTGTGACATGGTAAGATGCCGCTGTGTCAACCACTCATTCCGACTCTGGACCTGACAGGTGCATGCATTCCTCTTCATCATTTATAAAGAGAACAACATTGTCATTGTTTTGCACCATGGCAGCTGTGTTGTCGTCATTCTTCTGGCCACTAGTTTCACCTTTGCCCTTCCTTGTATTTGGGCAATCTCTTTTGAAGTGACCTGGTTGATCACAATTGTAACAATTTCTGGCTTTTGACTTGGAACGATTCTTTGACTTTCCACGAGCTCCGGATCTACCATAGTTGCTCGAACTCCTTTGATAACTCCTGCCTCTACCTTCTGTGATAAGAGCATGTCCTTGATTTTCAGGCTTCTTTCTCATCTTCTCGTTGAGTAAATGAGCCGATGTGACATCTTTCAACTCAATAGTAGTCTTACCATGCAGGATGGTTGTTGCCAAATTATCGTATGAAGATGGCAACGAGTTCAATAGCAAGATGGCTTTATCTTCCTCCTCGATTTTTACTCCGAGGTTGGCAAGCTGTGTGATTAGTCCGTTAAACACATTTAAATGCGACAAAAAATTCACACCTTCACCCATGTGTAGGGCATATAACCGCTTCTTTAGGTACAATTTATTTGTCAGCGTTTTGGACATGTATAGGCTTTCCAACCTTCTCCAAATTCCATGTGCAGTGTCTTCATCAATGATGTTATTTATCACATCATCTGATAAGTGCAACCTGATTGCACTAGCAGCTCTTTCATCCAAATTAGCCCAATCCTCAACTTTCATATTATCAGGCTTTTTGGCATCAGCAACTAGTACCTTGTGTAATCCTTGTTGGATGAGCAGATCCCTCATCCTTCTTTGCCATGTTGAAAAACCGTTATGTCCGTTGAATTTAGCTACCTCGTACTTTACTCCTAACATTTTTATTTTCCATCGAGTATAGTACTACCGACAATGAATAGTATTTTAGTGAACGAGCAGAAACCGTGCTCTGATACCAGTTGTTAGGAATAAATCCCCTGCCAAAATAATATTCACGGTAATAAAAGCGGAATAATAATGTAGCACCGAGATACGGTAATTAACAAGAATAAAAGAGTAACAATGACACCAAGATTTTTACGTGGAAAACCCTTCTGAATAAGGGAAAAAACCACGGCCCTGAGATGAGCAACTGATACCAATATAGTAAGGAATTTTACACTTTGTAGTTCCGAGTAAAATACTCCAAAGACCACTACAACACTCAAAAGAAAATAACCCTCTTTTGATATTCCCACCTTACTACAATATCGCTCACTCTCTATTTTCTTCACAGACTATTTTTTTATACCCTGTCTGTGAAACCTTACCCTTTTTCACTCTTTCTGTTGGTGTGTCTTACAATGAAGGTAGAGATACCTATTTATAATTGCAGAAACTCCATGTTGATGTATGCAGTGACATCATTTCTACTGCAAAAGTCAGCCGCCCAAATCTTTTTGTTGATTTGGCTGGCTTGACAAAAAGGAGTAAATTTTGGACTTTTACATATGGGGCTGGACCCCACACATCTAAGTTTAAAGAAATAACATATAGAATGACTGTAAAAATCATCAAGTTTCCACTGAAATTGAAGCGCTAAAACTTGTACTAACTTCATTTCAACCGCTTCCAACAACAACAACAACTACCCAGTATATTCCCACCAGGTGGGGTCTGGGGAGGGTAATATGTAGACGAGCCTTACCCCTACCCGAAGGGGCAAAGAGGCTGTTTCCAATCGACCCTCGACGCATAGGATAAAATGAAAAGCTGCATTAAAACAAAGACAAAATTAGAAACCAAAGCAAGACAAAACGAAATAATAAAGCATAAGTAATCCCGCATGGATAACGTAAATAATTATGTAAACATAAGAAACATAAATACAGTCGCATGCAATAGTAACAAGCAGTAACTACCATACTAACACCATAAGGGGACATAAGCTAAAACACTAGTCAACTATGAGTAACCCTACTATCCCACACCCAACCCCGGGTGAGGCGTACGAAGGACTCTGTGAGCCCCTAGCCTACAACCCTGATTCTAGACCTCCAGACTCATTTCAACCGCTTCCATTTACTAACATACTACATGTTCATCCCCAAAAATAACTACGTACATCAGCAAAATATCATCAAAAAAACAGCTTAATTTCGAGAGATATTTGAATACAGACGTCGTATTCAACTAAACCTCAGATCACAACTAGGTACGTAACTATACCACAATTAAAGAATTATTAGTCTAGTGAAGACATATGGTAGAAAATGTAGAATGGTAATTCATCAGATGAGCTACTTCCTAGTGGCTTTTCTCTGATTCTTCCAAGCCTCATTATCCATGGCATGGCAATGGGCTGAAACCCCAGTCCAGTTTTTGCAAGGAGCAGCCACATCACAGACATAGCAATAACACTGCATCAACGCCCAAAGCCACACAATACAATTAATCTAATGACATCAAAATTTGACACAGTTAATAAATTAAAAATCGAACACATATTACCCGTTCACAGTAATTCTCGTGAGGTGTTTTGTCAAACGGATGTTTCACACAAACATGCCTTGAATGCGGGTAATCTCTACATGCCACCTATTCATCATCAAGATCAATTTATTATTAAATTGCAGAATTATAGTCATTTAACAGTAAAAGGTTCAAACCCATTTTGCGAAATACTAGAAATTAACTATACCTGGCCTTTTTCAGCGATAACCGAAAGGTCAAAAGCATCAAGATTCTCAGAAACAGAGAGCTTTGAAATATCGACGTGGTCATAAGGATCAAAATCAAGGACAAAGCAATCTTCTTTCTCTTCAAATTCCTTCAATTGCTCTCTCTTTTTGAGGCAAAATACAGGTTTCAATGGCGTTTTCTGCTCAGAAGGGGGTGAATAAGATAAATCAATTATCAATGGAGTAATATAATCCGAATTTCCGAGTTTTTTTACCATTTTTTCAGAATGTAAAGTAAATGCTAATAGAAGATAAAACTTTCTACCATCAAGCCCTAGAACAAGGAGAGCGTTTCTGTACTCTAATGGGTAAGTGGTTGTTCAAATTTCGAATTATGGGGAAGAGGAGTAGCCTTTGTGTGACTTTTCAGTTCTCCCCACAGTGGGCTTTGTCTAGGCTAAAGGTCAAGCAGGGGGCTATTGGGCCTGCTTCCAATCCGATATTATTATTATTATTATCCGAAAAGACATATATTAAATTATTATTATTCTTTATGCTTAACTTTAAATATAATTATTTTTTATATACTTAATTATTATTTATATATCATTTTAGGATTTTAATAGTACCAATTAGTCTTCTAATTTTATTCACCCGTATATTCTTACTCCCACAAGTTTTTCTTTTTAAAATTCCCACGATTTCCTCTTCAAACACCTATGATTTCCTCTTATAAAACTAGCGAAAATTTGTATCCCCTCCACCATTGACAACCAATAAAAAATTTGAAGCTTTGAATTCGAATCTGGGTTTTCAAAAAGCATCATTTGTTTGGATTGGATGTTGTTGCAATAAATTGAGAATTCTCTCTACGTCTCTCTCTATCTTGCAATCCCAAATTTCAGTAATATAAGAGGAAAGGAAAAAAGAGCAACAATTCCACCATTGACAGCCATTAAAAAACTTTGAAGCTTTGAATTCAAATTTGGGTTTTCAAAAATTATTGTTTGTTTGGATTGCACATTGTTGTAAATAATTAAAAATATAGTTTTGAGTTTATATCTCAATTTTGAGGGATTTTGGTGAAAATTAGATTTGGTTTTGGCTGAATTTTAAATTGAAACTCGAAGAAGAAGAAAAGAAGACATGACTTATATTATATCGCAAACACTGTAGATAAATTATAGAACAATTGTAGACTATTATTTATTATTTTTGAGCTTTGTGATTTTGTACTAAAAGTTTTGGTGGGAGCTTGTTGTTCGACTTCGTCTGTTTTGGAGCTAACTTGTGCAGAGGAGAAGATGTTTTTTATGGTCATATATTGCTATACCTTTAAATTCAAGAAAGCATGATTGTATTATGTTTAAAGAGGCGTAAATTTTTATAATAGGTTGAATGTGAGGTATGAGTCAAATAAGACTCACAATGGCTTATTTTATATATTTAATGTACAATAAAATTACATATCATTTAAAATATTAATATGAAAATATAAAATTTCAATGTTTCTACACATTATCTGCAAAATTTCTACAAACTATTCATAACAGAATTTATTTTTATTTTCATGCATGTTCGTTTAGAACACTAGAGTTACTTGATATTTCAACATCTCCTGTTATAGAGGAATACAACTTATCTATAATTTTCTACAACTTTCACACATTATTTCCACCTAGTTAAATATAACTACGATAACATAGAATTTGAGCTTTGTGTTTTCATGTAAAAAGTTTTGATGGGAGCTTGTTATTCCACTTCGTCTTCTTTGGAGCTAACTTGTGTAGATGAGAAGATATTTTTTAAGTTGTATATATTGCTATACCTTTAAATTCAAGAAAGTATTGTTGTATTGTGTATAAAGAGGCGTGAATTTGTAGAATAGATTGAATGCAAGGAATGAGTCAAATAAGACTCACAATGGCTTATTTTCTACATTTTCTACAATAAAACTACATATCATTTAAAAATTAATGTGAAAATACATAATTTCAATGTTTCCACAAAGTATCTATAAAATTTCTACAAACTGTTCATAATAGAATCTTTATTTTCATGCATATTCGTATGGAACACTAAAGTTACTTGATATGCCAACATCTCCTTTTATAGAGGAATATAACTTATCTATAATTTTTCACATATTATTTTTACCTAGTGAAACACAACTACAATAACATAAAACTTACATAGAAATTTTATACAAAATTTATACAATATGTCTTTTGTATATTTTGTATCTGATTTATACATAGTAAAAATATTTCTCATACAACTAATTATATATTATACAAAAATAATCAATAGTCTGTAATTGTTCTATAATTTTTCTATAATTTCTGTAATATAATGTATATCATGTCGTTGTCTTCATCTTCTTCTTCTTCTTCTTCTTTTTCGAGTTTCAATCCGAAATTCAGTCAAAACCAAGTCTAATCTTCACAAAAACCCCTAAAATTGAGATATAAACTCCAAACCATATTCTCAATTATTTTCATAAACACCCAATCCAAACAAATAATATTTTTTAAAATCTAAATTTGAATTTAAAGCTTCAAAGCTTTTTAATGGCTGTCAATGGTGGAACTGTTACTCTCTTTTTTTGCTTTATATTATTAAAATTTGGACATAATTGCATTTGTTGCAGAAGAATTGTAAAAGATTTAGTCGTTTTTTATTTATGAAATCAGAAAAAAGGTTGAAAACAGAGTGTATCGCAAAAACATATGAAAAATTTAAAACGAAACCGACGATGATTATGAATGTGCGTGATTTTTGTTGTGGAAGAACTGGAAGAATATTTAATTTCCTAATTTTAGCGCGCCTAAATAAGGAATCCTATAGCTATAATGATGAATTGCCTATATTTTTTTAGAAATACTATTAGCATGAAGGGTAATATGCAAAGTATGAACATATTTGGTAATATAGTTTCATATATGGTATAGGAACGAAAACTTTCCTATGGAAAAATGAGGTATTATCGCTCCTAGCGTGCGCGAGAAACTATTTATATTCAGTAGTCGAAAAAGTATATAAAATTTATATATAACATTCAGAATGTATATATATACAAAAAATACTTTTTTAGATATTATTTTGAGAGCGACTATACAATATTATTTACCAAAAAAAATAGCTAGATTATGGTAATTGAAAAATAACCACAATTTTAAAAATAATCAAAAGTTAGTCATTTTTTATGTAAAGATAAAATCTAAAAAAACACGCTTAATATTTTGAAAATATTCCAGCATAATATGAGGGAGTCGAATTTCTTACATATGAGTTTCTAGCATAAGGTGTTGGAATTTCATAATGTGATGGAGTTCCACACTATGCTGGAATTTCCAGCATAATGTGTTGGAGTTACAATAGTATTTTTGCAAAAATAAAAAATAGCTAGATTTACAACTGGTAATTGAAAAATAACCTTAATTTCAAAAATAATAAAAAGTTAGCCTTTTTTGTAAAGTAAAATTTGAACAAAACATCCTTAAAATTTTGGAAATATTCCAACATAATATGAAATTTTTTACATATGAGTTTCCAGCATAATGTATTGGAATTTCATATTGTGCTGAAAATCATAATGTGTGGGAGTTACAATATTATTTTTCCAAAAATAAAAAATAGCTAGATTTACAACTAGTAATTGAAAAATAGCCAAAATTTTGAAAATAATTAAAAGTTAGCCATTTTTTAATCTAAAGATAAAATTTGAGCAAAAACACCCTTATAATTTTTAAAATATTACAGCATAATTTGATGTAGTTCGAATTTTTTACATATGAGTTTCCAGCATAATGTGTTGGAATTTCATAATGCGCTAGAGTTCCAGCATAATATGCGGAAAGTCTTGTATAGAGGAGCTCCACAATCTGCATATTATGTTGGAACTTTTCATGTGCTGGAGCCCCAACATAATATGCTGGAAGATTATATGCAGGAGCTCCATAACCCGTCATATTATGCTGAAACTTTTTGTGTTTCAGCAAAACAATGACTATTTTTCAATGACTTTGCAGATACTGACTATTTTATTATTATTAGTCCGAAAATTGACTAGCCCGTACTATTTTCACCCGAAATATTTTAATTTAAACATTGATATTAATACTCTTTTTATCCCATGTAATTATTTTATGTCACAAATTAGGTAATATTTGGAGTTGTAAAGTGGGAATATTTTAAAGAGCGTAATCCATTCAAAGGTTTATATAAGTTAACCCTTGACAAATTATTGTACGTTATGATGAAATGAAAATATAATTTCCAAATTTTTGTACTTGGTAGTATGATGAAATGAAAATATAATTTCTTCACAGTTTCTCACAACTCATGTTTGTATTGGTGAAAATCTGATCATAAGACCACGACAGTGATGTCCACTTCTTAATCATCTTACGAAAGTAGTCAACAAGGTCGACTTCGTCTTGTCATTATTGGTAATACAAACGATGAGGTAAATGCCTCTCCACGAGAGGAAAAACCTCTTCGACCTGACCATGATAAGCATGAGGAGTTCTCGACAATAAATAGAAGGTAAAAGAGCTGAAAGGGCTCTCGAGCCCCTTGGTTTCCTCACTACTACTCAGATAGCCCGGAAATGGAAGGGCAAAACTCCAAGAATCGAATCCTTGACCTACGGGAAAAGATAGAAATTCCATCTTCGATCTTCCAAGAAGGGGGTAATATTATTGTTAATTCCCGAACCTCTTTAAGGAGAGGCAGGACAAATTTCGATGATCAATAAAACTCCCCAAATATTATTCCCGTCCAATATTTCAATATTTTAATTTTGTCTTTTGATCAAGTATTAATTATGATTGGCTATGATTTACCCTTTTATCTCTTCTGATTGATTTGCTTAAAAAGTATTTAACAACTTTTAAGTCAAACAATTTGGTACCCTCTGTGGGGATTTCCTAGTGAAAATACCTAGTTCTTCCTGGATCGAAGCCAAAAGATAGACCAAAAAGAAAATCCAACTATAACCAGTTTCAAAGGCGGCGCGTCCAGAAAGTAAGAGCTGAATGCATAACGGGAGCTAAGATCCTCTTCCTTACCGATATTGAATAGACCAAACGAGGAGAGGAGTGTTGCAATCTATCCTCCCCACCTTTCAAGTGCCGGTCTGAATTAGGAAGCTTCCCCTTTTCATCTTCCATACTTTGTCGGGTAGAAAACCGGCACAGGGGTATTTCGAACAAGGAATCAAAAATCACCTTGAAACTACCTGAATTCCCCGGTCAGACAAACAACTATAACAGGTGTACGACACAGTACCACAGGTCCAAACGAAGTATTGGAGTTTAACGCTCGTGGAGCCGAACTATCAATGTAAACAACAGCCCCGGGCCAAGTTCCTTCGCAGTAAAATTTTGACAGAGTTCGACCTCGCTCGAACTGAGACTCGGGCTAAGTGCATTCGCCATCAAAGTATGTTAAGTTCAACCTCGCTCGAACTGAGTTTACGGATAAGTTCCTTCGCCATAAATGTTTGACAGAGTTTGACCTCGTTCGAACTGGGTCTCAGACTAACTACCTTCGCCATCAAAGTCTAATAAGTTCGACCTCGCTTGAACTGAGTGTAAGACTAAGTACCTTCGCCATCAAAATTTGACAAAGTTCGACCTTGCTCGAACTGGAAATCAGGCTAAGTGCCTTTGCCATCAAAGTCTGATAGTTCGACCTCGCTCAAACTGAGTTTAAGGATAAGTGCCTTCGCCATCAAAATTTGACAGAGTTTGACCTCGCTCGAACTGGGACTCAGGCTAAGTGCCTTTGCCATCAAAGTCTGATAAGTTCGACCTTGCTTATATTGAGTTTAAAGCTAAGTGCCTTTTCCATCAAAGTTTGACAGAGTTCGACCTCGTTCAAACTGGGACCCAGGCTAAGTGCCTTCACCATCAAAGTCTGATAAGTTTGGCCTCGCTTGAACTGAGTTTAAGTCTAAGTGCCTTCTCCATCAAAATTTGACAGAGTTCGACCTCGCTCGAACTGGGACTCAAGCTAAGTGCCTTCGCCATCAAAGTCTGATAAGTTCGACCTCACTCGAACTAACTTTAAGGCTAATTGCCTTCGCCATCAAAATTTGTTAGAGTTCGACCTCGCTCGAACTGGGACTCAGGCTAAGTGCCTTCGCCATCAAAGTCTGATAAGTTCAACCTCGCTCGAACTAAGTTTAAGGCTACGTGCTTTCGCCATCAAAGTTTGACAGAGTTCGACCTCGTTTAAACTGAGTTTAAGGCTAAGTGCCTTCGCCATCAAAGTTTGATAGAGTTTGACCTTGCTCGAACTCAAGATGAGTTGTTACTTCGATGGATTAAAAAAACACCCTTAAGGCTAGGAGCCATTGACACGTGAAGATGCAAAACCGAGAGTCGTCTAACGAGCCCTCACTTCACGACAAGATCATAAATCAACCGAAAGAAAAACTGTGCAAGACACGTAGCAAAAAAAAAGAACTTATTATTCATAAAGTCAAGAATGTGGTTATCGCTGCTTACGCCCAGTCCATGCCAGTCAACTAAAAAAAGAGAGAAAGGAAGGAAAAGAAGGAAAACAACAAGATGTAAACAAATGCCAACCGGTGAACGAAATGAAAAGAAAAACAAAGTACAATTTTTTTTACTTGGCGCCATACCGCCATTGTCACCACCATCCCATAGGGCTCCTCATCATCACTGCCTGCATCTTCATCAACTTTGGGCATCGCCACATAATATCCACAGTTAGCACAAGCTTCGCGAGCTTTCACTCGCGCCTCTTCATAGGCAGCCTCTGTCACGGTGCCTGCTTCCCATAAACTCTTGAATATGTCATGCTCATGAGTCTAGCGAGAGACGACACCACGGGACAATTTATCCTAGGCTCGGCTATTGGTTCTCTTCCTCCAAGGCTGTAACTTGTTCTGCCAGAGTTCCCGTCTCCTGACCGAGTGTGCTGATCCTCTCCTCGAGCCTTTCCTCCATAAGGGTCGCATTCACCCTCTCTGTTTCTTGTTGAGACTAGAGTATGCGAATAGTCTCCTTTAGAGCCACTACCTTCGCTAGGGCCTCAGACCAGGCTCTCTCAATATGCCCCAAATCGGTAACCCTACCTTCCATTACAAAAAGCTTCCCTCTTTATTCTGCGCTCGCCTACTCAAACTGTGCCCGGCATCAATCTATCTCCAACTATATCTCCCTCAACTTTCCCTGCAAGTGCTCGCATTCGGCGGCGACACCCTTTCCCAACTCGAGCTCCTCGTCCTTTAGGCAATGTTACTCCTCGAGCTCGCTCTTGTTGCGAGTCATCTGTATCACTCCGCGATCCTGTCTCTCCAATTCCTCACCCAGAGCCTGGTCGAGGGGGTCTGTCCTCAACCTTTTATGCAACTCACGTCACCTATTGCGATTACGACGATACTTCCCCAACATCCGCAAGAAAATCCTCAACCTAATATTAGCCCTACGGATGCACTCCACATCCATAAGATATGTCTCAAAAATAAGAACACAATTAGACCAATACTCGTTCACGTCAAGAGAAAAATGCAAGTCAGAAATTGCATACTCGCAAACCCATAATAGCTACTTCGTCCCTCAGTTCGGCATTAGAGATGTTCCGCATGGACCCATTCTTGGCCTCCGAGCACAGCAAGATAAACTGCGGCACTAAGTTATCCCCCTGCTCCAGAAGGTTCATGTCGGAAGGAATGTGGAGAACACGGGCCGACCCCCCGTATCTACCACTGAATGAGTAATGCCCTCCTCAAACATTTGAACATCATCAGGGTTTAAGTCGGATTCAGATTCATACTCATCGACCACTACACTCCTTCCTCTCTCTACCGCCGGGGGTAGGACACATCCCGCCATGGATGAAAAAGGCACACTTGATGTCACTACAGTTGCAGTAGGGGACCGATTCTCAACTCTGGTAGGACATCTTCGTAATTCGCAATAGGAGCATCAGACTGAACCACCACAACGACTGTATTTTCTTGGCTCTGACTAGCAACACCAACTTTGCCTACTCGCTCCACCCCTGTGGAAGACGCTTAACAATGTTTTTATCTGGGCACGTCGGAGGAGAATCCAAATTGATCACTGTTGGAGGCACCATCTTGAACTCCACCCTTCTCCTCTTCAACATCCATTCTTCCTCCCCGGTCGATGACGAATCATTCTAAGGGCGGGTAGAACCAGAGGGGATTTATCCAGGGAAGCTTCTCAGGTCAGAGTAGCCAAAGCCGTAGACTCAACCGAAGCAACCATTGATGAATGACGTGCAACGGATACCGTATTGAGGTGAGCAGATGCAGCCAGCTGATGGAAGGATAGGTGAGGATCCCTGACTCTACAAACTCTCCCTGGCAACGACAAATAATGTTCGAATAGTAAGACCGTAATAAAAAAGAACAAATGGAAAACAAGGGCGTTAACTCACCTGTAAGGGGCCTACGCCTGAATCTCTCATAAAAAGACGACCACGTGTGAACTCCCATTGTATGGGAAAGGAAGACCTCGACCCATTCTCGAATCCCCTTCAAAGGAGGCGGGGGTAGCTTCTCGGCTGCAAAACGACGAAGCAGATCAACACATACAACATAAAAGCTAAAGAGAACTAGAGCAAAATGAGTATTCCAGTAATCGGAGGCGAAGACTTACGGGCAAAATTCCACACTTCGGGAAATCCAGTTAGGTCTGCCACGAGGTGCTCGGTCTGCACATAGAAAAATTTCTCAAAAAAAATGACGATTGGTCCTATCATCCATCCTGACCACTAGACCTTTTGACCGTTGGGGACGCGCATGGATTATCGTGCCGTCAATCTTCTGAGGAGCGAATAGGCTAATCATGTGTCCCAGAGTGACCTCGCGACCGACCATCTCTACATATTTGATGAACATGAGGAATAGCTCGTACAAGTAAGGAGAAAGTTGGGCAGGACAGACCTCATAATAGCTGCAGAAATCGACCACTAACATGGGAAGAGGGAGCGTATACCCCACGAGGAAGGGGTAAGCATAGAACATGCAAAACCCGGGACGGTTAATTTGGACCTTGTCGTCTCTCCCTGCCTGTACCATATACACATAATTAGGAATGCCCCATCATTCCAGTATATCCGCAATCCTGACCTCCCATATGAGGGGAGGAATATCTAACTTATTCTCGCATCCATCGTCACCAAAATATACCACTGCCTTCCTCGGGCAGGATACAATTTCCTCTACTGAAGGAACATCTTCGCATTCCATCAGTTCTGTGTCTCCGGCTGCCGGAGCAGGGTTCTCAACCGCTAGAGTGACAGCCGGGAGATTATCACGGGGAGAGGTACCTGCCATCTTTGGCCCACAAAAAAGAGGAGAAAGAACTTTGCGAGAGTAGTAGAAGAATTAAAGACTACTGCGAGCAAGGGAGTACGGAAGAGCTCAAATTAACAGAAAGGGAGATATCTTGGGAATTATCTCGACTATGAAATGTGAAAAAGAAAATGAAAAATTCCTTCAATTTATAAAACATAAATTATCCGAGAACAAAACCCAATAATCGCCATTAGGACCTGACCAGGCGCGAAAAAGTTTAGCTTCTTGGAAACGTGTGCCAATAATGACTGTCTGCATGAAGCGACGTGTTGTTTATCAAACAGTGCTTCAGCCCCGGGGTTTTTTCACTACTACTCTGATAGCCCGAAAAAGAAGGGACAGAACTCCAAGAATCGAATCCTTGACCTACATGAAAAGATAGAGATTCCATCTTCGATCATCCAAAAAGGGGGTAATATTATTATAATTTCCTGAACCTCTTTAAGGAGAGGCACGACAAATTTCGATGATCAATAAAACTCCCTAGATATTATTTTTGTCCAATATTTAAATATTTCGATTTTATCTTTCGATCTAGCATTAATTATGATTGGCTATGATTTACCCCTTTATCTCTTCTGATTGATTTGCTTAAAACATATTTAACAACTTTTGAGTCAAACAATGTTCCTATTTAGAGATTGTTAAAGTGATCATTTGGTGATGTTATCTATGTGATGTTGGTTAATTCCATAAATTTGGTGCTGATTTGGAAGTGTAACCTGGACCAAGTTTGATAAACTCTGACCGAGTTAGTGCGATAAAGCTGATTAGTTTTGATTAGTTCTTTAATTTTGTTTGCTTTCTCCGTTAGCGTAAATTGAACCAGTTTGCCAATTTTCTAGGGGTTTTGACACAGTTACCCACAAAAATAAAATTATTTATCCTTGTCTATCCACTTGTATTTCTACCCATAAACTAATTACGTTTCCTACTCATAGCAGTTTTTGTGGAGAATTTTTTCTTTATTCTCCAATTCTTTTTTATTTCTAGGTTTATTTTCTTTTTTCCTTTTTTCTTTTCTTTTATCCTTTTCTTTTTTCTCGTTTCTTCCTATTTTTATATTTTTTCTCTTTTATTCATTTATTTTTGCCTAAAAGGTATTATTGTTATTTTTACCATAACTTATTTCACACTCTAATTTAACTCCTTCTTTATTTTTTTATTTTTATTTTTTCTTTATTTCTTATTCCTTTTTAATTCCATGTGATTGCCATGCAAACGTTGATCTCTTTTCTTACAAATATTAGTACATACTCTACCATTAGCACTAACAGCAACTAGTGATGGAGCAAGAAAATATAATCTGTGACCACTAAATCTCCATATATACTAGTTAGAATAGAAATAATAATAAAATATTGGAAAATGCAATAAAAATATATGTAGCAAAAAAGAATTCTAGTACTATATGATACCAATCGGGCATACATGTATACCAATAGAGTATATGATTGCTCTAGAATATTACTACAACTATATGTAACTATACTACTGTACCAAAACATTAAAGGATACAATAAAAGTATGAGAAAATTACATGCTCGCATTGCAAGCTAAATATTCGCAAAGCAACTTGCTTATTCCATATACTAATAGGGTATATAGTAACATGGGTCGTTCCATCAATTGCCTATAATTATCAAAATTATTATATAATACACATAATCTATATATCAGCATAGAAATTTTCCACCACTGCAAATCACGTTCAAATAAATTATTTTAGAATAGAATTCAATTAAAAATACAGCCAAAACAACCAAAACAATGTTCAAACTACCATAAGATACCAATATGGCATATAACTATACTAACATGGTATACAGTTTTACTGATTAATTCCCAGCAACTTTATGACTATACTACTATTACATATCACACATGCATAACGAGAAAAATAAAAAAAAAATAGTGTATCACATATTAATGTAATAAAATATTTCAAGATGTTGAACTATATTATTATTATTAAAAAAATCAAATATAGTACTACTAACAGCTAATACAACAACAAAATGATTTAATTAGTATATGATACCAATATAGTATATAGTTATACTAATAGGGTATATAATTGGAATGAATTGTATACCAAAATGGTATATTTGTATACTATTTGAGTATACTATACAAATTTGTTTTCTTCTCTTGTTCAGTTATATTTCAACCCAAACTTCTAAAATCTACTACAAAATCTCCACCAAATTGACTAAAACTTTAGATACAACCTCCAATCAACTTTCCAAAAAAACCCATATAGGATCGGATCAAAATAATTAAAAACTCAAACAAACCAAGTTATGAGCTTCAAGCTTCAAGGTCCTTCAATGGTGGATTTGAATTTTTTCACAATAATATTAACCCATCCATAATCATTGAAAAACGCAACAATAATTTACGAAAATTATGAATATCAGGTAATTTTTTTCGGCATATGAATAATTAATTATGGTAACTATTAAAATCGTGAACACAGTATAGGAGAAGAGGGTGGTAGAAGAACTTGGAACAGCCTGATAACCATGAGCATAATATTTAGGTGATAATGCGATGACGTCAGGTGGAGTAACTGCTGAGGAAAACCGATCAAAGGTTGATGTGGTGGGTAACTAGTAGGTGCTTGAAAAGTTCCATATTTAGGGGATGAGGCGAGTAAATAGTTTGGGCCCCATGGGTAGGAATGATAAATAGTTTAGGTATGGGTATTTATGGATAAATAGTTTGAATTTAATGGGTATAAAGTGAGATTTTCTCCTTAAAAATAGGTTATTAGATCCCAAAATTTATTCTTTCTCCATGAACAAGACTAAAAATACGAGCTCATTTACCAATTAATCCTGCTTAAGTAAATAACTATTAAAATAAACCTATTTTTTGGTATTTTCAAATATCATATTAAAATAAAAATAAGGTATTATTTTTATTGTATTTTTTTAGTTTATGAAAATAATAAATTAAAAAGAAGAAATATTTTTGTCATTTTTTTTATAAAATAAAGTAAACGAGCCAAAACTAATTGAGATATCGATATTAGGCCAAAACTAAGAATTTTACGCTAAAATGGATGAAATTTTGTGGAGGATCAAAAATCACATGTCTATAGATACTAATGCAATGATCAATTTGGAGGACTCTCTAGAGGCAGTATTGTTGAATCTTGGTATAAATGAGGATGAAGGATGAGTGGAGTGTGTGAATGCTTTACATGAAATGGGCTCTTATTCTTATAAGTCCAGGAAACTCTATTTGGATCTCGAGAATAGAAAAACTCTACCAACAAAGCCTTCAATCAAGGAACCTCCGGTGTTGGAGTTGAAGCTATTGCCTCCACAAGTTAGGTATGAGTTCTTAGGCCCTAGTTATTACCGGTTATTCTTTCCTCTTGTCTTACTAACATGCAGGTTGAGGCCACATTGGAGATGCTCCAAAAATGGAAGAAGGCAATTGGATGGACCTTAGATGTTATTCGAGGGATAAGCTCGCATTCTGTATGCACAAGATTATTCTGTAAGATGATGCAAAGCCCTCCTTGGAACATCAAAGGAGGTTGGATGAGTAAATGCAAGAAGTTGTGAAAAAGGAGGTGATCAAGTGGTTGGATGACGGGGTAATGTACCACATCTCTGATAGCTCTTGGACTTCGCCGATACAATGTGTGCCGAAGAATGGTGGTATGACTATGGTGACCGGTGCATAAAATGAGTTGATTCCTACTAGATCAGTCACCGGATGGAGGGTGTTCTTGGATAACCGTAAGTTGAATAAGGTGACCCGCAAGGATCACTTTTTATTGCCTTTTCTTGATTATATGTTAGATACACTTGCTGGGTATGCCTTCTAGTATTTCTTGGATGGGTATTCTTGGTACAACCAAATTTTGATTATTCCGGAAGATCAGGAGAAAACCTCCTTCACTTGTCCGTATGGCACCTTTGCCTTTTCTAGGATGCCTTTTGAGTTATATATTGCACCGGCTACATTTCAACGGTGTATGATAGCCATTTTTACCGATATGGTAGAAGACATTTTGGAGGTGTTCAAGGAATAATTTAGTGTTGTAGGAGACTCATTTGATGAATGCTTGAAAAATCTTGATAGATTGTTGGCCCGTCGTGAAGAAACCAGTCTTATTCTTAATTTGGAAAAATGTCACTTCGTAGTTAATAAGGGCATAGTTCTTGGGAATAAAATTTCAAAGCATGGTATAGAGGAAGACAAAGCAAAAGTTGATGTGATTTCAAGGCTCCCTCCCCCTACTTCGGTCAAGGGAGTTAGAAGTTTTCTTGGGCATGCGGGGTTCTACCAGAGATTTATCAAAAACTTTTCAAAAGTAGTGAACCCCATGTGCAAGTTATTGGAAAAAGATGCCACATTTGTGTTGGATGAGAGATGTATGCAAGCGTTTGAACTTCTCAAGAACAAGCTGACCACCACTCCTATTATTACCGCACCCAATTGGAGCTTACTTTTTGATCTCATATGTAACGTGAGCGATGTAGCGATTGGGGCGGTCTTGGGTCAAAGAGTGAATAAAATGTTTCATCCAGTGTATTACGCGAGAAAGGTCATGAACGATGCTCAAGTGACTACACGGTGACTGAAAAAGAGATTTTGGCTATTGTGTTCACAATGGAAAATTTCGGCCGTATCTCATGGCCACCAAATTCATAATTCATTCCGACCATGCCGCACTCCAGTACTTGATGACAAAGAAGGATTCCAAAGTTAGGATGATGCGATGGGTCTTGTTACTTCAAGAGTTTGATTTGGATATTGTGGACCAAAAGGGTTGTAAAAACCAAGTAGCGGATCAATTGTCTCACTTGGAGGAGGAGGGGCTGGCCTAAATATCAATGATTTATTTCGCGACGAACAACTCCTTTCTGTGTTAGTGAATGGTATGCCATGGTTTGTAGACGTTGCTAATTTTCTTGAGACTGGTATAATACTGTGTGAGCTCTCTTCTAACCAAAGGAAGAAGCTCAAACAAGATAGTTTAGATTTCTATTGGGATGAGCCGTACTTGTTCAAGATCTACACGAATGGTGTGATTTGAAGGTGTGTCTCGGAGGAGGAGCAATTAAGTATCCTAGAGGCTTGTCATTCCTTTCTCCACGGTAGTCATCACGGTGGGGCGAGGACCACTTCGAAGGTTCTTAGTGTGGGTTTTTCTAGCCAACTTTGTACAAAGATATAAGTGAACTTTTGAAGAGGTGCAACAAATTCCAAAGAGCAGGTGGAATTTTAGATAAAGATGAGATGCCTCTCAATACCATTCTTGAAGTTGATATTCTTGATATATGTGGCATTGATTTTATGGATCCGTTTGTTAGCTCGTATGGGAACACATACATTCTTATGGCAGTTGACTATGTTTCAAAGCGGGTTGAAGCCGTGGCTTTACCCAACAATAAGCCCCAGAGTGTTGTTGCATTTCTCAAGGAGAGCATTTTTACTAGGTTTGACACTCCCTGTGCAATCATAAGTGAGAGGGGGTCTCATTTTTGTAATAGAGCTTTTGACACGTTACTTGCAAAATATGGTGTCAATCACAATGTTTCTACTCCTTATCATCCTCAGGTGAGTGGCCAAGTTGAAGTCTCAAGCAGGGAAATCAATAGTGTATTGTCAAAGACGGTCAATGCAAATAGGACTGATTGGTCGAAGAAGTTAGATGATGCTCTAAAGGCTTATAGGACTGCTTGCAAGACTTCGATTGGTATTAGGTCTCCGTACCGATTGGTGTTTTGGAAAGCTTGTCATCTATCGGTTAAGTTAGAGCACAAGGCCATGTGGGCTTTGAGGAAGCTGAATCTTGAATGGGATGTGGCAGCGAACCTTTGTGTGGAGCAGTATAATGAACTTGATGAATCCCAATTCCATGCTTACTCTAGTTCTTCCTTGTACAAGTTTAAAGTACCTTCATGATAAATATGCCCGTGGAAAGGAGTTGAAATGGGAGATTTGGTTCTCTTGTTCAATTCTTGGTTACGCCTGTTTCCGAAAAAGCTTAAATCGAAATGGAGTGGACCTTTTGAAGTGGTGTTTGTGACTCTGTTTGGTGCACTTGACTTGAAGAACAAAACTGGAGAGGTCTTCAATGTTAATGGCCACAGGGTCAAGCACTACCTGGGCAAAATTGATGACAACCACGTGGTGGCACTGCTCCATCTAAAGTTATTTGATGGTAACCTGCATCACGTCGTGGTGTTAAATCAGGCGCTTCTTGGGAGGCAACCCATGTGTCTTTCTTTTTGTTTTTCTTTAATTTTCTTTTTAGCATAGGATTTTCTTTTGGACTAATGGGTTGTGAGATGTGTGTAGGATAGTCTTGATGTAGTGCAGGACCAAGTTGGAAAAAATGTGCACTCTCTGAAGTTTGCATTGCGTCCACAACGCATTTCTTTCAGCCGCAAAGGCCTTAGTACGGGGGAAACATTTCAATGCGGTCCGCAGAGTTAAATTGGTTAAGAATGGGGTTCTTTGAAGTTTGTCACCGTGGCCTCAATACATTTTGTTTGGTTTGTGGTAGACCACTGTGGCCGCATTGCGTTTCTTGTGGTCCGCATTGGATGTCTCCCTAGTGCTTCGTGATTTTGAGTACTGGCCGCGGTGCCATTTTGTGTGGTCCGCAGTGGGTAGGTATTGTGGGTCACGGGGTCCTTTTCTATAAATAGGACCTCAGGGCTTCATTTACCCTTTTCTCTCTTTGCTCACTCAATTGTAAAAATCACTGTTCATACTAGCCCTAGGCACAAATTTTACGCATTCTCTCTCAATCATCCGTGTTCATCTTATATCTGGTACTTCAAATTCTTCCTAATCTTTACTTTTATTTTATTTTATTTTAATTTGTAAGCTTATATTCTTTTTCTTCCCGTTTTTGTTTAATTTGCAGCTTAGGGTTGCATAATACGTTTAGATTAGGATTAATTAGTTAAATACATTGATTAACTACCTAGTGGGTTCATAATACGTGCATTTAGGCTTAAAAATTAGAAAAATCTAAAACCCTAGGTTGGTGTTACTGAAAGAGGTTCACCGCGGTCCGCGATAGATTTTTCGCAGTCCCTAGTGCCTCTCTGCGGTACGCAATGGCATTTTATACAGACCGTGATGGTAAAACATTAGAGAATGAAACTGTGATGACCGCGGCCGAGTGTATTTTGTGCGGCTCACGGTGCCTTAACGGTGCCGCTATATAATTCTTGCGGTTCGCTTAGAATTAGAGAATGGGTAGTCAGATCCCCACCTCAATGCAGACCGCAGTGCATTTTGTGTGGTCCGTGGTGGCCTCTTTGCAGTTGCACTTCATTTTATGCGGTCCGTGCTCTACAGTGATGCTTTACATTTTTAACTATACGCGATCATATTCTTCACTGCTTCATTTGGTACTAGGATACTAACAATAACAGAATGAATTCTCCTTGTAGATAATGGTGAAATCACAAGATGGATGTGATAAACAGAAAGGCAAAGGAGAGTCCTCCCGGGGTAGGGGATGAGGCATGACTAGATTGACCCCACAAGTCCGGCAAGAAATTAAGGACAACACCAAGAAGTCCATAAGAGCTGCTGATAGAGCTACTTCCCATTTTGTAAGTTAGTAAGAGCCCTCCCGGGAGCTTTCTGACTCTGATTTTTGTGCTAGAGAATGTTCCTGACTGGACGGATAGGTACAAATTGAGGGATACACCTCGGGACTCTCGTCCTGCTCAAGCTTCAGTTGCTATCTATTCTGAGTCGTTTGAGGGATCAGCTGAGAGCGATGATAGTGCCTCTTCCACCTCACCTATAACTTCAACACCCCATGAGGGTCCTATAGAAGAAGAAGGAGGGGTGGCTAGAACCAGAAAATCAAAAGCGTGAGAAGATAGATTTGTCAGTGAAGTGGCCTACTATAAGTTCAAAGAATGGTGGCCTAAGAGGAAGTTGATACTTGAGTGGAAATTCATTAAAAAGGACCTTTTGCCTCACAACCCAATGTGCCGAGGTAGTTCAAAGAAAAAGTAGACTGGGTCTATTTCATAGGCCATGTTGAGTATGCGAATGAGCACTTAGTGAAGGAGTTTTACACGAATTTTTCCCACATCAAAAAGAGCACTACAATGGCCAAGGTGCGAAATTTGAAATGATCAGATGGGCTTCTTGGATGATGATAAGACTTTATACTTGGAAAAGGTAGCGTTTGGGGGGGGGGGGGGGATGTCAGGCCGTGGTTAGCAGAGTACTTGGCAATCCGAGGTACCATCCCAGCATGGTTGATAGCGGGAGTCAAAATTTTCGACCCCACCACTCACGAGAACTCTCTTCCTATCTCCCAGGCTATATTGGTAGGATCTATAATGGTGGGTACCCGATCAAAATCGGGAATGTTATGTCCAGGGTGATACACGGGTGGTGAACGAAGGTGATAGATCGTACCCATTCCGTAATTTTCTCACTATGTACTTTGAGGATCAGGATGTAGAAAAAAGGAGATTTGATGTGAAGGTGAAAATGAGGGCACCGTTTTCCTGGTACAACTTACAGGATGATGACAACCCTAAAGGCAAGAATCCCTAGGGCAAATCCACTAATTCTACTGGCTAGTCTAAAGAGCCAGTAGTAGTAATAGCTCCTACTCTGCCCCCTTCATCTACCTCAGATATGGCCCCAGGTCCCTCTACTACCACTACCCCAAATATGGCCCCAGGCCCATCTACTACCACTACCCCAGATATTTCCTCATCTATAGCATACCCTTTCACTTCCTACCATTTAAGCCGTACCCTTGCCAATATCAACAACTGGATGCGTGCAGCCACTTCTAAGTTGTCTGTACTTTTTACTTTGGTGGCAGCCTAGTGTGTACCTCCTCAGCCACAGGTCCCACAATCAGTGGAGGATACTCTCAAGGAGCTTTCAGAGAACTAGCAATTAATATTGGATGCTGCGGGTTCACATGGAAAAACATAAAAGACTTGACCAAAGAAATAAAAAAGTTGAGAAAGACTTGGGCATCGAAGGAGTCGATGAAAGAGTTGAGGGTAGAGGTTGTTGGAAACACGTTCTCAAATGCAATATACTAAAACGTGTGTTCTTTTGTATAGATTTTGATGAATGACAAACGAAGCGAAAATTGATATATGACGAAGTTCAAGAAACAAGCGCACAATTGATATACAACGAGATTCAAGCTCAAGACAAAGTTTTATAGTTTAATTGAGTCATTATTAATTGTGATCTTGATCCTACAACTTGACTCGTAACATGGCTTCTCTCATAAAACTATTTTCCAAAATCATGCATATTTAATTTAATGTCAAATGATTTTAAATTATGCATATTTACAGTAGTCAAAATAATTTTTAGACATGCCTTAAAAATCTGGACTAAGATAATCGATTATGTACTTATGATAATCGATTGTTTTAAGCCAAGACTGCATGACAATCGATTGTGAACTAATGACAATCGATTGTGAGTAAGACAGTGAGCATCAGGTTTTTCAAACCTGCATGACAATCGATTATGAACAAATGACAATCGATTGTGACTAAGGCAGTGTCCATCAAAGTTTTTCAAAACTCAGAATAATCGATTATGAACTAATGGTAATCGATTATGTTGAGACAGTGTCTTCCAGTGATTTTCAAATTTATTAAATAATCGATTGTTACATTGGACAATCGATTGTCAAAGAGACAGTGTCTAAAATATTTTTCAAAAACTGATAAGTAATCGATTGTTGACTTTGTGCAATCGATTGTGAAGCTGACCGTTGTCGTAAAGTTTTCAAATACCGTCAGGTAATCGATTATTGATTCTGTATAATCGATTGTTTTGATTAAAATCCGGAAAAGATTTTTTGAACATTATTGGGTAATCGATTATTGATTTGGTATAATCGATTGTTTTGATTAAAATCCGGAAAAGATTTTTTGAACGTTGCTGAGTAATCGATTGTTGACTCTGGACAATCGATTGTTTGTGGTAAAATCTGGAAAGGATTTTTTGAACGTTGCTAGTAATCGATTATGGATTGTAAGTAATCGATTATCAAGCGTAAAATCTGGGATTGAATTTTGATCTGACTGGCAGACAATCGATTGTTGGGGTTTGACAATCGATTGTCAGTGAGTAAAATCAGCAACTCTTAATTGGCAATTAGGCAACGGTAATGCCAAGTTTTTCAACTATAAATACAGCTTCATTTCAGTGTTTTAAACACAACAACATACTACAACTAATCATTACATTGCTATAAGCTTGCATATTTTTGTTTATCATTTTATATTCAATTTCATAAAGCTTTTGAGAGCCATATTCTTGTCCAAAGTTGTTGTGATCTAGAGCTTACTTCTTTTACTCATACCTACTCATAAAGGAGTATTTTGTTTGAGTGTTAAGTGTTTTACACACTTGCAAGAGAATTGTGATTCTTTTGTTGTAAGGAACTTGTGTTTCCTTGGTTGAAGTCTTGGAGTGTTGTATCTCCGAGCAAAGGTGTTAAGGCTTGTGTCTTTACGTTGTAAAGGTTTGTTGAGCACCCGTAAGCTTAACAAGTTAGTGGAAAATCTCGAGAGAGTCTCTCGGGGACTGGACTAGCCACGTGTTGTGGTGAACCAGAATATATCGGTGCGTTCTTTCCTTTTTATTTATTTAACGCACTTAATTATTTCCAGCAAATTTTAATTTCCGAAAGTTTACGCTAAATTTTATTATAACGCTATTCACCCCCCCCCCCCTCTAGCGTTAAGCGTATTATCTAACAGAGGTAGATAAATTGAAGGCCGATCAGTTTCCTTTGGAGCTTTTATTGCAAAACCTGGTTCCAGCATCCCATCCTGAGTTGGAGCAGGAGACAGAGAGGCCAGCAAAGAGGAAGAGGGTGATTTCCCGTGCAGACATAGGTTACAGTCCCAGGTCCCAGTGCAGACATAGGTTACAGGGATCCAGTCACAAATTCCGGAGCAGTCCGAGGACCTAGGGAACAAGACTCATGATCCGATGCAGATGGAGGGTCAATAGGGAGTTCTCTTTACTTTCTATATTTTATTGATCTTATTTTGGCTAATTAGCATTAAGGACAATGCTAGCTTTCATTTGAGGGGGTAGCCCTATTTTGATGACATTGTGTTGTATATATGACACTACTTTCTTTTTACTTTTGGTATGTACATAATTTTACCATTTTAGTTTACTGTCTGATATATTTGCATGCTATTTTATTTATGGTTCTTATGTTAGCTAATTATTTATGCTATTTCTGCTGGAGTTACTAATACTCTTTTGTTTTTGTTTTTGTTTTTGTTTTTCCCTTTCCTTCACTAAGCCGAGGGTCGATTGGAAACAGCCTCTCTGCCCTTTCGGGTAGGGGTAAGGCCTGTCTACATATTACCCTCCCAAGACCGCACTTTGTGGGACTATACTGGGTAGTTGTTGTTGTTGTTGTTAGTTTACTTTTCGTACTTTTGCAACTTTGTCCTGTATATAAAATTACTGTTTGATGTATATATTCATTCCCTTATGTATAGTCAACTAAATCCCCTCTAGTATATATTTATTTTACTTTCCGTAGTTATTTTTTCTTTACTAACTTCTTATTTCATTTCGATAGCTTCTAATTTTGAGTTTTTGCGTGCAATAAGCCTTTGGTTTTCTTAATGTCATGGTTCTTTCCAAATGTCAAAATTGTGTGAACCGGGTGGCTCTTCCCGATGATGGATGGCATGACAATCTTCTTAAGGGTTTGAGTCTGTTTTCTTTTTCTTTTTTGCGTAAATAGTAGCTAGTGAGTAGTGGTGCCTCAAGTAAAGCTTCACTTGGACTTAACACATTTGCCTTTGATCCTATAGTCAAAAATAAATTATTGTGCATAGGATGGTGAAAGTTGTGACCTAGAGATTCTTGTGTTGGCCAATAATCGTCAAGTGATCTTTCGAGACCATTATGTTGCTCACATCTTAACTAAGGTTGTTGTGGGCCCACGACTTGGTCTCTTTAGCAATCCTATAGCTTGTGTGGTGAGAATTTGAATAGCAAGTCCAAGTCCCAAGCCATTAGTCTAGAACTTTCCCTGAATGTTTGTCTAGGCGAAATTCTAAGTGTAGTTTGACTTGAAATATGATTATAGGCTATCCTTAATTCAATATCTTAAAAACTTCCATATCCTACCAATGACAATAATCCTATTCAACCCTTTTGAGCCATAGACCTTTTTCATTCAAGAACCACGATACAAGCCTTTACCCGTTCTAAAAATACCTTCTCTTGGCACCCGATCTTTCCTTAGAACAAGGAAAATGCATAAGTTTGGGGGAGAGACTAGGAATACAACAAAGTGATAAAATGCACAAAACGAAGAAAAGGAAAGACAATAAAAAAGAAACACAATCAAAAATTCAAAAAGAATGATCAATGTAGAAAAGAAATGAAGGGATTCAATAAAAGTAAAGAGATGCAAGGTGTGGAAAGTTGATAAAGGAGAAAAAGGTTTGAAATGAACCAGAAAGAGTGACAATGTATCTCTCTAACCCTTAATAAAGAAGTTAATGACTCAAGAAGTTAAAGAGAATGTGTGCCAAAATAAAGCAAATGAATGGCCTAAGGAAGGATGGAACCTTATTAGACCAAACATTTCCTACCCTAAATCAAAAGCCTTCACTATATCTCCATAAAAACCCTATATGGTCTCGAGTTGAATGAAGCTTACATTTGTTGAATGAAGCTTACATTATGGCTCAGAGTCGGACGTGTGACCTTTCTTTGAGAGAGCTGAGTGTGTTTTCGCTATTCTCGTTCTAGGTGTTACAATTTAAAAGTGAGGGTTGCTTAGGGAGAGTTGAGGATGTATGAGTTTAGGTTCCACAATGACCAAAGTAGTCGAAAGAGTTTCCTTGATGGGTTGAGTCAACCCTTGATGCTCTTGTGTCGCACTAAATCCATGGTACTTAGAAGGTCCAATGTTGTTAATGATTCATTTGAATTGAAGGCAATTGTTAGTCCTAATTGATAGTATATGAGGTCACTTTTGGTCATATGAATTTTCTTGGATTTACTCTTAAGAGGTGGGTCTTATTTTGTTTACTTGAGGACAAGCAAAAGCTTAAGTTTGGGGGAGTTGATAACTAGGGATTCCAGTTCATTCTACACTCCTTTTTACTTGAGTTTTGATTAAAAATGTATACAAAATAGTCCCAAAGGCTTACATGTTGTACTTGTTTGCAAGGTTTGGAAAAAAAAGGTGACAATTAGTCAAAACCAACCCAAAAAGGAGTAAAACATGCCCAAGTACAAAGAACATGTCCAAGCACAGTTGAAACAGGTCCACTGCGGCCGCAATCCATTTAGTGTTGTCCGCAGTGATGAGATTCTGAGAAGTGTAGTTTTTGGTAACTCAAGCACCGAGGCCGCAAACCATTTTGTGCGGACCGCAGTAGCCTTATCGCGACTGTAAATCAGTTTATATGGTCCGCAGAGATGAGATTCAAAGAGTTATGAAAATGGATATTGAAGCCACCACAGTCCGCAAGCCATTTTATGCGGACTGCATTTAAGCCACATTGGTCGCGGTGTATTTTATGGGCCTGCGGTGGCTAGATTCAAAGAATGTAGAATCAAGCCAAAAAGCCTGAACATGATCCGCGATGCATTTTGTGCGGACTACAATACCTCGTTAGGGGTATTTTTGTCCGAAAAATCCGGCCTAATATAAATACTTTCTTTTTACATTTTTTAGGGTATCTTTTGTAATCTGTTCGATACCAGAGCATGTGAACTTCTATGTTAGGCTACTTTGAGTAATTGGTAGCTAGATTTACACTAAATCTTCTTTATCTTAGTTTGTAATTAAATTATATGGGTTATTCTTCATCTATTTATTAGTTTTCTTCCATTATTAGGAGTAGCTAGACCTGTTAGCTAGGGTTTTGGCTCAACCCTAGTGTGGGTATTTGATGGTTTTTGAGTTTTAAGCTTGAACGTTTATGAGTGTTTGATATTTGGACTAATTTGTTTTTCCATATTAAATTAGTGGTTGCAAACACTAATTTGTGCCTTTTTGACTGTGTTCTTCTTGAGAAAGAGAGCTTGAGTATAGGAAAATTAGTCCAACAAGTAATTGAGGCGTATTCAAGAGATTGATAGCCCCAATTAAAGGGTTAAACCTAGATATAATAATACCCTACTTGAACCTAAATTGCTTGCACAATTATCATACCCAATTGGTCTTGAGAAAGTCAATTAGGGCAAAATCACTCAAACTACCGAGAGGTATAGATTGAGAAGTTTCATGCATTGGTTATATCATAATCCCAAACATGACAACCTTGCCTTAGAATCGAGAACCCATCAAGTATTCACCTAGGAGAAAGTCACTTCCCTAGTACCTCTTTAACCATTTAGAAAACCTTACAAACAATCATTCTTAGTTTAATTTAGCTTATCATTAGCATAAATATTATAAGTAATAATTAACCAAAAGATTATTGGAAGAGTAATTAAGGGCACTACGCATCACTAGTTTAGATGGGAATCCAATTCTCATTTCTAGCTCTATGTGGATTCGATCCCAAACATCTCGGATAAAAGCTATTTCGACCTCTCTTGCTTATTTATAGTGGTGTAGGGTTAGATCCAATCAAAGGTCCACTCCCATAACCAACATTCTAACTCTGGCCACCAATAGTCCAAATACCTCAACCACCGCCATCACAACCACTCTTACCCGTCGATCTTCTGAGCAGGGGCACCACTATGGCATTAGACTATTCCCTAGAGTCCAATGTGGACCTGCAAAACATGCTGGAAAAGTTAGGTATGTCAAAGAGAATGGACTTCCTCATGTAGGAACCCCTAGAGATAGAGATCAAAGAGCAGTCAAGAGAAATGTTTATTGCTTTGTGCCCCAAAAACTCATAAGCTGCAAACTCGATCTCCGAGTACCCTCATTTCCAAACTCAAAAAGCTTAGCAGTATCTCTAGTCCCTCTTGTGGGCACTATGAACCCAACTCTAGTGAGAAAGGGTAAGGGAATCAAAAGGAAAGCTCTAATCAAAAACCCTCTTTCAATGAATTTCATAATATGGAATGTTTGGGGGGAGGGGGCAACGGTACGGAGTTCTGTAGGCACTGCTCATCTATGGTGAAGTTCCATAACCCTTGCCATGCTGGTCTTAAATAGAGATTAGAATGGAAGACCACAAACACCTAACTACTAATCTCAAGTTTGATGCCTAATTCCAATCCCTTACTATTGGAAAATTTGAGGGATTCGTTATCATATGGAAGGATGATCTGCGTAAGCTAGATGAAGTAGCTACTACTCTACAAATAGTGCATATCATGATTAAAGGAATCCCTCCCTCTACTAAATGGCTTTTTTCTGCAATATATGCTAGTAATTGTGTCAATAATAGAAATAAGCTCAAGGGATACATTAGAGGATTTGGCTTCTGTATATGGGGGTAATTGGCTTGTTGGAGCAAATATCAATAAACTTCTAAAAGCCAGGGATAAGTTTGGGGGTAATAGCTTTAACACTAATAGAAGCAATATATTTTGGAAATACTTGAACAGTTACAAATTAGTGGACCTAGAATTTAAAGGCTCTAAAGATACTTGGTCTAATAAAAGATAAGCAAGACCTAATCCTAGAAAGACTAGATATGTGCTTTGCAACTGATGCTTGGATTGAGGAATTCCCTGAATCTACTGTTACACACCTTTCTAGGACTAACTCAGATCACTGTCATCTTCTTTTAAACCTAATTCAGCAGATTCACAACAGGCAAACAAGCCCTTTAAGTTTGAATCTATGTGGTGCAGTCACCCTGACTTCCTCCATCATGTGGAGGACAATTTTGATGCTAGGACTGATATTCTGAAAACTACCCCTGTCTTTACCAATAGAGAGGCTAACTAGAATAAACATGTTGGCAACATCTTCCATTGAAAAAGACATATCCTTGCCAGAATATCTGGTATCCAAAAGTCCAATGCTTACCACTTTAGGACCTTCCGTTAGAAGCTGGAAGTGAAGCTCCATCTTGACTTCTTTTTCATACTAAAAAGTGAAGAAGACTTCTAGAAGCTTAAATCCATAATTAGTTGGTTGAATAAGAGTGATGCTAACACTAAATTCTTGTATATATCCATACTTAACAGAAGAAGGAGGAACAAGATCATGTCCTTCAAGGATTAGGTGGGGAACAACATTCAAAATCACCAGGACATTAAAGACACAATCCTTAACTACTTCACTAAGATCGATATATCTGAACATCATAGCTCAGTGCTGAACAAGATCCACATCACTGATAGTACTAATGTACTGAATACCGCAGAGCAAGACAGTATTGACTCCGCCCTTAGGCTCTCTGAGATCAAATATGCCATGTTCTTCTTCAAGGACATGAAGGCACCTAGGCCTGATAGCCTCCAACCCTTCTTGTATCAGAAGTACTCGAACATAGTCTTTAATAGTGTAATCCAACTCTACAACACTATCTTTTCCACAAGTTTGTTCCCTCCTGAAATAAATCAAACCAATCCCTACCTCATCCCTAAATTCTCTAATGCCACTATGTTGAAAAACTTCAGACCAATTGGTCTGTGCAACACACTGTATAAGCTAATCACTAAGATCATTATCAATAAAATCAAACCATTGCTTCAAAAAATCATTGGCCCTACTCAAGCTAGTTTCCTACAATATAAGAACCGCTGACAATGCCATTGTGGTCCAAGAGTACATTACGCACTTCTAAAACATGAAAGGTAAGAATGCAAACATGATATTGAAAGTAGACTTAGAGAAAGGTTTTGATAAGTTAGAATGGTCTCTTCTTCAACTTCCCTATTAATCTTACCACCATTATCATATCATGTATCAATGCAACCTCCATCTCCATCCTCGTCAATGGAACCCAGGCTGAGTACTACAAGCCCAACAGAGGAATTAGACATGGCGATCCTACATCGTCCGACCTGTTCATCATATGCATAGAAAGGCTTTCTAGGGACATTGAAAATGTTGTAACTGATAAGGATTGATGTCCTACCAGTATCACCAGGGGAGGACGTAGAATCTCCCACCTATTCTTTGTTGATAACATCACTATGTTTTCCAGAGACAATAAAAGAAATCGTGAGACAATCTTAGCCATTCTAGGAAATTTCAATGACGCGTCTGCGCAAAAAGTCAACCTCCAAAACTCCAAAGTGATCTTTTCCTCTAATTACCAAGCAGAGTGTGCCATATCGTACAATCATTTAGGTATCAAAGGTTCTAAGGACTTTTGGAAATACCTTGATTTCGCCATATTCACAAAAATGCCTAGAAATAGTTACTTCCAGTTCATCATACATAACCTTAACACAAGATGAAAAATTAAGTTCCTAAACATGGCTGGTTGAACCATTCTGGGTAAGTCATGCCTTAGTAGCATCCTAAACCATGCTATGCAATACATCCATCTATCCTCCCAGATAACTAACCAAATTGACAAAATTCCAAGGAATTTTATTTGGGGTACAACTCCCAATAAAAGAAAGTTACACATGTTCAAGTGGGCCACTATCACAAAACTAAAGAACAAGGGAGGGTTGGGTCTCCAATAGTCCCACCTAAAGAACAAAATATGCCACACCAGTCTTGCATGGATACTCTACAACAACATTACCTCCATCTAGGGTAGATTGCTCATTGGTAAGCATTACAATGGAGGAGGGAGTAGGGTTAAGGATAAAACTAGAACTTGGAAAATATCCATGAGGGATGGAAGATTTTCAAAAATTGCACTAAATGTGCGTGGTTCAAAAAGTGGATAGGGTTAGATTTTTCATTGACTCATGAATTCTCAAAATGCAACCTCTAGATAATCCTTAATGGTCCATGCCACCATAGAGACATGAATACCGAGACTAATGAGGTGTTCTTTGATGGAGTTTGCGATTTCACCTGCATTCCCTACCCAATCCCACATGATATTACCATGATAATACAAAACGCCTTCATCCCATCTCCTCCTCTGTTAAGGACAAACAAATATGGAATCTAAACCCCAATGGCATGTTTAGTACCACATCAGCCTACTACTATCTTGATGCACTTATGCATAATGACAATTCTAATGAAGACCACTTCACCTGAATTTGGAAACTAAAGACCCCTAATAAGATCAAGTTCTTTATATGGCTCATGCAACAAAACAGGCTGCCTATATGGAATAACTTACATCATATTGGCCTAAGAGTTATCCCTAATTACAACTTCTGTGATCATGCAATAGAATACATAAATCACATCTTCTTTGAATGTTTCAATGCCAAACAATTCTGGCAGCATTTGCTGCACAACCGCGCTCATTAGTTTAGTATTAGTGTAAAACCCTTTATATTGGGATGACACATGGCATAGGATCTAAAATGTGGACAACAATGCTTATATCAAATGGAAACAACTGTTGCCATTCTGCCTCTGGGCAATCTGGCTAACTAGAAACTCTAATATTTTTAAAAAGAGGAAAAATACATTAAAGTTCACCAAACAATAGCTAAGATTGTTGAGTACCACTATGTAGCAGCCACTTTAAGGACGGTACCGGCAACAACCACCTCATACCTAAAGTGGCGCACACCAGATATAGGCGATTACAAGTTGAACACTGATGGGGCTGCATGTCTTAGTACATGGACATAAGGTATGGGGGTGGGGGGTATTTAGAAATAATAAGGGTGACTGGATCTTAGGCTTCATGAGGGGAGCTCTCAAACACTGATAGTCTTAGGGTAGAGCTCTAAGCCCTATGGCGGGGGATAAAAATAGCCCTAGATCAAGGCTTAGTACCTCGAGTGGTTGACACTGACTCTGAAATGGTGTTGGAAATTTTAAAGAACGGCAATTTAACTCACAACCTCATAATTACTGAATGCAGGTATCAGATGGAGCAATTGAGGAACCTAGTCATAGGAAATAACTACAGAGAGTAGAACAAGTGCGGACCTCCTCGCAATGGAATGGGCAAGGAAGGAAATTTTTGACAAGATCTAATTTTTGGTAGTTCCTCCGCTGTTTTCTAACAAAACAGTATAAGCAAACATCTTAGGAATTGTTTTTGAAAGAAAATAAATGTTTGTAATAATGCGACTTTAGCAGACATTAATAACAATCAACAGGGGATCTCATCCCCTATATTGATATAGTTTTTGTTAATGTTTTATATATATATATATAAGTTAACTGGAAAAAAAATCCTCTGCTACTTTTTTTTTCCAGCATTTTAAAATATATTATAGATTCTCTTTTTTATTATAAAAACATAATTCTCGATAGAAGTCTAAACAGTTGGTGTCTAATCCTTAATGCAAACACGAAAAAGGAACAAGTTTGGCATTGTAATATCTAAAATTGACCCAAAACTAACGTAATATGTCAATGTAACACTAGAAAATAACTTAAATTAATGAAATAATACCTTTTCAATAATCAAACATAATTTGATCTAGAGAAATATAAAAGATTTTGACCTCACATAGTCCGTAAATTGCTTGCATCGACCTGAGAAGGCAGGTTAAAATTAGACATGCCTTGCTATATCATGTTTAGTCCAGCAAGCAATAGAAACTACTAAGCCAAAGAAATGAAGCAGCTAGGACTTTGTTGGGAAAGCTTTTCAAGCTTAGTCTTTGTAAGCGTGGCGTTAGGCCAAATTTACTGCGGTGATAAAATACTAATTGTTGAGATAAGAGATGCTACATGATTTAGCTTTGTATATACTTGTACATTTTGTGTATACTCAGTGTATATTGTAGGTATATATTCGGTATATTTCCGGCATTGGGTTGTAACTGGGCTGTGATTATTTGTGTGTCTGAGCCCAATGTCCATTATTTAATTTTAGGCCGGATCACCCGATCCGACCCGTCCGTGTGAAATAAGTATATATGTAGGTGAGATATTTTCTCACCTACCGAGACTCAGTTTCTTCCATTTATTTTCTGTAATATACTTCTCTCATCTTCCAGAGAATTTAAAAGCTCTGCCTTCTCTCTGCTTTCTCTCTCTAGATTTTCAATGATTTCTCGGTCTAATATGAATGTTTACATGGTATCAGAGCCAGGCCCATCCAAATTATTGTTATCGATGTTGGGCCCCCATTTATGTTGTCCACGCTCCAGAGATCTGGGCGTGCGGGGGGTATTGAGTTATCCCACATCGGAGGGATTTGAGGTCCTTGGTCTCCTTATATGTCTTGGGCAATCCTCACTTCATAAGCTAGCTTTTGGAGTTGAGTTAGGCCCAAGGTCCATTCTTTTCATGATAACATGTAAACATTCATATTAGACCGAGAAATCATAGAAAATCTAGAGAGAGAAAGTAGAGAGAAGGCAGAGCATTTAGAATTCTCTGGAAGATGAGAGAAGTATATTACAGAAAATGAATGGAAGAAATGAGTCTCGGTAGGTGAGAAAATATCTCACCCACATATATACTTATTACACACGGACGGGTCGGATCGGGTGATTCGGCCCAAAATTAAATAATGGACATTGGGCCCATACACACAAATCATCACAGCCCAGTTACAACCCAATGCCGGAAATATACCGAAAATATACCTAAAATATACACTGAGTATACACAAAATGTACAAGTATATACAAAGCTAAATCATGTAGCATCTCTTATCTCAACACCCCCCTAAAGTTGGAGGGGGAAACCACCAGCAACTTGGTGAGCAGCGGAAGAAGTAAAGTGCCAGGCAGGGGCTTGGTGAGCAAGTCGGCCAGTTGGCGAGAAGTAGGTGTTGGAAACACGATCTCAAGGCTTTATACTAAAACGTGTGTTCTTATGTGTAGGTTTTGATGAATGACAAACAAGCGCAAATTGATATATGACGAAGTTCAAGTACAAGCGCACAATTGGTGGATTACGAGATTCAAGCACAATACAAAGTTTTATAGTTTAAATGAGTCGTTCTTAATTGTGATCTTGATCCGACAACTTGACTCATGACATGGCTTCTCTCGTAAAATTATTTTTACAAAATCATGCATATTTAATTTAATGCTAAATGATTTTAAATCATGCATATTCACTTTAGTCAAAATGATTTTTAAACATGCCTCTAAAATCTGGTCTAAGATAATCGATTATTTACTTATGATAATCGAATATATTAAGCCAAGGCTGCATGACAATCGATTGTGAACTAAATGACAATCGATTGTGTTAAGGCAGTGAGCATCAGGTTTTTCAAACCGGCATGACAATCGATTGTGAACCTTATGACAATCGATTGTGATGAGGCAGTGTACATCAAAGTTTTTCAAAAGTCAGAATAATCGATTGTGAAGCTAATGACAATCGATTGTGAAGAGACAGTGTCCATCAGACTTTTCAAAGTCACAAAATAATCGATTCTGAACATATGACAATCGACTGTGTTGAGGCAGTGTCTTCCAGACTTTTTCAAAGTTATTAAATAATCGATTGTGAGTATATAACAATCGATTGTCACGAGGCAGTGTCTAAAATGATTTTCAAAGTCTGATAAATAATCGATTGTTAACATTGCACAATCGATTGTGAAGCTGACCGTTGTCGTAAAGTTTTCAAATACCGTCAGGTAATCGATTGTCGATTTTGTACAATCGATTGTTGAAATTAAAATCTGGAAAGGATTTTTTGAACGTTGCTGAACAATCGATTATTGATTTTGTATAATCGATTGTTTTGCGTAAAATCTGAAAATGATTTTCTGAACGTTACCAATAATCGATTGTTGATCTTGGACAATCGATTGTTAAGCGTAAAATCTGGGATTGATTTCTGGAACAATTGGCAAACAATCGATTGTGACTTCTTGACAATCGATTGTCACACAGTAAAATCAGCAACTCTTAATTGGCAATTAGGCAACGGTAATGCCAAGTTTTTCAACTATAAATACAGCTTCATTTCAGTGTTTTAAACACAATAACATACAACAACTGATCATTCTATTGCTATAAGCTTGCATACTATTGTTTATCATTTTATATTCATTTCATAAAGCTTTTGAGAGCCAAAGTCTTGTCCATAGTTGTTGTGATCTTGAGCTTACTTCTTTTACTCATATCTACTCATTAAGGAGTGTATTTTTTGAGTGTTTAGTGTTTTGTACACTTGTAAGAGAATTGTGATTCTCTTGTTGTAAGGAACTTGTGTTTCCTTGGTTGAAGTCTTGGAGTGTTGTATCTCCGAGCAAAACTGTTAAGGCGTGTGTCCTTAAGTTGTAAAGGTTTGTTGAGCACCCGTAAGCTTGACAAGTTAGTGGAAAATCTCGAGAGAGTCTCTCGGGGACTGGACTAGCCACGTGTTGTGGTGAACCAGAATACATCGGTGCGTACTTTATTATTTATCGCACTTATTTACTTCCTGCAATTTTTAAATTCCGCAAGTTTACGCTAATTTCTATTATAACGCTATTCACCCCCCCTCTAGCGTTAAGCGTATTATCTAACAATTGGTATCAGAGCCCAACTCTCTGAAGACTTAACAGTTTGAGAGAACCATCCATGGCTTCTACTCGTGACTCTTTTGCAGGAATTGATGAAGGACAATGCTCCACACGACCACCTCTATTCAACGGTACAAACTATACGTACTGGAAGGAGAGGATGAAAATCTTCGTTCAAGCAAACAATTTTCTTCTTTGGAAGGTGATAACGAAGGGAAATCAAATTCCAACCAAAAAGGTTGAAACCGAATGGGTTCCCAAGTCCGAAGAAGAATATGACGCGGATGATATCCGAAAGGTGCAAAATAATGCTAAAGCAATTAATTTATTATATTGTGCTGTAAATGCTGACGATTACAGGAAAATATCGTGTTGCACAACGGCGAAGGAAATGTGGGACAAGCTGGAAATTACGTACGAAGGTACGGACCAGGTAAGGGAAACCAAAATTGATTTCTTAACCCATACTTATGAATTATTTCACATGAAGGAAGGAGAAAAGGTGGATGAAATGTTTGAACGATTTTCAATAATCGTAAATGATCTACATGCTCTTAAGAAGATATTCACGGATAGAGAACTTGTTCGAAAAATTCTTAGAAGTCTCACTCCGGCATGGCGATCAAAGGCCGACGCAATCCAAGAATCCATTGGCGTCTCAAATGTCACCATCGACGCATTAAGAGGTAACCATAAGACTTATGAGTCTACTATACTTAACCCTCTTGTTGATGATCAAAGGAGGCAAAGAATAGCGCTTAAGGCAAGCACAAGCCAACCTCAAGTTGATGAGGACGGAGACAACGAGTTTGGACTCGTTATCAAAAGATTTCAAAAGTTCATGCGAAAGGAGTATGAACGAAAGGGCAAAAAGCAAGTTTAAATACCGCAAGTTTACGCTAATTTCTATTATAACGCTATTCACCCCCCTATAGCGTTAAGCGTATTATCTAACAGTAGGCACATGAAGCAACTTGAGAAAACCAGAAAAGCAACAAGTCCCGAACAAAATGGCAATCCACCTCGATATGTTTCGTACGTTCATGAAAAACAGGATTGTTAGCAATATGAACAGCAGCCATACTATCACAATAAACAGAAATAGGAGAGGAAACAGAAACCCCAAGATCAACCAACAAGCGAGAGAGCCAAGTCAATTCATCAACAACCTTGCTAAGGGCTCGGTATTCTGCCTCAGCAGAGGAAAGAGAAACAACAGGATGTTTCTTTGATTTCCAACTGATCTAACAGCCACCCAAAAGCACACAAAATCCAGTAACAGAGCGCCTAGTATCAGGGCAAGCAGCCCAGTCAGTATCAGAATACCCAGTAACAAAAAAATCAGCATGAGCAGAGTAAAATAAACCCAAGGAGGGAGTGCCTTTAAGGTATCTCAGAACATGCAGGGCAGCAGTCATATGGGGAAGTCTGGGGGAACTGAGAAATTGACTCAGATGCTGGACTGCAAAACAAATGTCAGCCTAGTATGAGTGAGGAAGAGCATCTTGCCAACTAGACTCCTGTACTGGTCAGGAAAGGGCAAGAGGTCACCAGAATCAGCATTACGTTTGACATTGATGTCCAAAGGGGACACAACAGAAGAGACATTGACACAGTCAAACTGATGCAGCAAATCAGAAATATACTTGTGCTGATTAAGGTGCATCCCACCAGGGACAACAGACATTTCAAGGCCCAAAAAATAATGCAAGGACCCCAAATCCTTGATTTTAAACTGTGCATCCAGAAACAGTTTCAGAGCAGTCAGTTCATCACTGTCATCCCCAGTAAGTATTATGTCATCCACATAGACAGCTACCACCACAAAGGAGCCAGGCTTACCTTTGATGAACAAGGAGTAGTCATTCAAAGAATTCAAAGAATGTTTATACCCTCTGGAATAAAGAGCAGAAGACAATTTGGCATACCATTGTCTGGATGCTTGTCTCAGCCCATACAAGGATTTCTTGAGTTTACAGACCAGAGGAGGAGAAGGAGAAGAAGGGGAAGAAACATAACCAGAAGTAGAAGGAGAGACTGTCAAACCTGGAGGAAGTTTCATGTAAACATCCTCATCCAAATCACCATGAAGAAAGGCATTATTGACATCAAGATGAAAAAGAGGCCAATGACACTTGACAGCCACAACAATAAGGCACTTCACAGAAGTCAATTTAATCAATGGAGAGAAAGTTTCTGTAAAATCAATCCCCTCAACCTGTGTGTCACCCCTAATAACCAACCTGGCTTTATACCTTTCAACACTGCCATCAGCCTTGTATTTTATTTTGTAAACCCATTTGCAACCAATGGGTTTCTTACCAGGAGGAAGAGGGACAACATCCCAAGTACGGTTAGTGTCCAAAGCTTCAAACTCCTGTCTCATGGCAGCTTGCCATGCTGGAACAGATGCAGCCTGAGAGTAATATAGAGGCTCAGATTCCAAAGAGGAGGAAGATGAGCCAGAGAAGGCAGGAAGTTGACAGACATAATCCTTTAGATATGAGGGAGGATTATGATGTCTTTGAGACTTTCTAGGAGCAGGAATAGGGGGAGAAGAAGCTAAAACAGGAGGTGAACCAGCAGGATTGAAAGGAGAAGGGAAGACTGAAGCACTGGGGACAGTGACAGGGACAGGAAAAGGCATCTGCACAGATGAGGGAGAAGAGGGAGGAGAGAGGGGAATGGGAGAATCAGAGGCATCATCATGTTCTCCAGATGGAAAAAAGGGATAAGGAGAAGCAGGAGGATGAGTAGAAGGAGGCAAAGATTTAAAAGGAAAACATGATTCATGAAATAGAACATCCCTGGAGACCAAATACTTCTCTGATGCAAGATCATATAATCTATAACCCTTTTTGCCAAAAGGATAACCCAGGAAAACACAAGGGAGGCCACTGGATCTTGGTAGAGAAGCTGCTGGCCTATATAAATTGGCTTGGGTCCCTCCTTCCCCTTCTCCCTCTGTTAGTTGTTCCTCTACTTCTGTTTGTCCTGTATCTGCTTCTTGTAATGATAGCAAAGTTGTTTCATTGCCTTCTGTGTCTGTTTCTTGTAATGATGACATCTTGTCTGATAATAAGATTGTTGCTTTGCCTTCACATGTGAATAGTTCCACTTGTAATAATGATTTTGCATATGATATGAATTACATTTGGCACTTAAGACTTGCACATACGCCTTTTGCAAATATGAAATGCATTTCTGGTCTGTCTTTCCTTTTGCTTCCAAACAACCCTTTTCTTGTACAGTCTGTCCCATGGCCAGACAGACTAGACTTCATTTTCCTGATAGTTCCATCAAGACTTCTAGACCTTTTCAACTGATTCATGTGGATGCCTGGGGACCTTATCATACTCCAACCTCTTCTGGTTGTAAATATTTTCTTACAATTATTGATGACTTTTCAAGTGCAACTTGGACACACCTATTGGGATCCAAAAGCAATGCTTTTACTATGCTTAAGTCATTTCTTTCTCTGGTCAGAACCCAATTTAATGCTGTGGTTCAGACTATTAGAAGTGACAATGCTTTGGAATTGGGGTCTAGCATGAGGGTATTTCTTTCTTTAGCAGCCAGGGGATCATACATCAAACCTCCTGTCCTCACACCCCTCAACAGAATGGTGTTGTGGAGAGAAAACATAGAACTCTCCTTGAAACCTGTAGGGCATTGCTTTTCCAATCTGGCTTGCCAGTATCTTTCTGGGGGGATTGCTTGTTGACTGCTACCTATCTCCTTAACAGAATACCCACCAGATTGCTTCATAATAAGTCTCCTCATGAAATTTTGTATGGGAAAATTCTAACCTATACTCACTTGAGGACCTTTGGTTGCCTTGCCTATGCCACTGTTCCCATCCCTCAAAGGGACAAGTTAAAGCTCAGAGCCATCCCTTGTGTTTTTCTGGGTTATCCTTTGGCAAAAAGGGTTATAGATTATATGATCTTGCATCTAAGAAGTATTTGGTCTCCAGGGATGTTCTCTTTCATGAATCATGTTTTCCTTTTAAATCTATGCCTCCTTCTACTCATCCTCCTGCTTCTCCTTATCCCTTTTTTTCCATCTGGAGAACATGATGATGCCTCTGATTCTCCCATTCCCCTCTCTCCTCCCTCTTCTCCCTCATCTGTGCAGATGCCTTTTCCTGTCCCTGTCACTGTCCCCAGTGCTTCAGTCTTCCCTTCTCCTTTCAATCCTGCTGGTTCACCTCCTGTTTTAGCTTCTTCTCCCCTATTCCTGCTCCTAGAAAGTCTCAAAGACATCGTAATCCTCCCTCCTATCTTAAAGATTATGTCTGTCAACTCCCTGCCTTCTCTTGCTCATCTTCCTCCTCTATGGAATCTGAGCCTCTATATTACTCTCAGGCTGCATCTGTTCCAGCATGGCAAGCTGCCATGAGACAGGAGTTTGAAGCTTTGGACACTAACCATACTTGGGATGTTGTCCCTCTTCCTCCTGGTAAGAAACCCATTGGTCGCAAATGGGTTTACAAAATAAAATACAAGGCTGATGGCAGTGTTGAAAGGTATAAAGCCAGGTTGGTTATTAGGGGTGAGACACAGGTTGAGGGGATTGATTTTACAGAAACTTTCTCTCCAGTGATTAAATTGACTTCTTTGAAGTGCCTTATTGCTGTGGCTGTCAAGTGTCATTGGCCTCTTTTTCAGCTTGATGTCAATAATGCCTTTTTTCATGGTGATTTGGATGAGGATGTTTACATGAAACTTCCTCCAGGTTTGACAGTCTCTCCTTCTACTTCTGGTTATGTTTCTTCCCCTTCTTCTCCTTCTCCTCCTCTAGTCTGTAAACTCAAGAAATCCTTGTATGGGCTGAGACAAGCATCCAGACAATGGTATGCCAAATTGTCTTCTGCTCTTTATTCCAGAGGGTACAAACATTCTTTGAATTCTTTGAATGACTACTCCTTGTTCATCAAAGGTAAGCCTGGCTCCTTTGTGGTGGTAGCTGTCTATGTGGATGACATAATACTTACTGGGGATGACAGTGATGAACTGACTGCTCTGAAACTGTTTCTGGATGCACAGTATAAAATCAAGGATTTGGGGTCCTTGCATTTTTTTTGGGCCTTGAAATGTCTGTTGTCCCTGGTGGGATGCACCTTAATCAGCACAAGTATATTTCTGATTTGCTGCATCAGTTTGACTGTGTCAATGTCTCTTCTGTTGTGTCCCCTTTGGACATCAATGTACCCAATCTATTCTAATAGTACCCACTCAAAAGAAACAGAAAATTTAATATTTTTTTGCTATAAATAGCTAATTGGTTAATTTATCTAATATTAATAATATATATTAATTGGTCAATTTTTATAATGAGCTACCTATAAAAGGGACATAACTGATAATTTTCCTGAATTTTATCATTATTTTTATACTTATATTCGCTTTTTACTTATATATATAGATTGACCCCACATACTTGATTCCGGCGGACCTATTAATCCTAAATTGAAACAACCATTGATTTTTAATCGTTAGAAGTACTTTCTATGTAAACAGTAGAGTTGCTGCTCTTCCATTTTATAATCATCGTATTTGCTATTATTTCAAGTTTACAATTATGTTACTGATCAATACTATATCGCAAACTAAGGTTACTTTTATTCATGTCCGTTTACTTATTTTAACCCAAAATTAGCTACTCACTACCATTCTTATGCATATATTTACACACACGCACATACCAACAAAAACTCTGATTGTTTGACATCATTTTAATTTGGGTCAAAATGTCCGACTAGACAACTCCTTAGACATATGTATACCCGGAGAAAGTCGGAGTGCGAGTCTAAGGAGGCTGCTATATAAAATTTAATATGTTAAAGCATAGTGGACTAGTGGTCATTTTCTGAATGAATTAAGAAAGAATCAACTTTATATTAGAGATATAGGAACGCATTTCGAGTCAAAGTTGCTCTTCTTTTCGCAGAAAAGAGATTCCATCGCTTATTTTCATATGAATTAATTATTGGTATTGCAGATCCTTTGATACCCAATGAAATGGTCGTCTATCAACATTGTCTTAACTTTTAAATCGAATTAAAATGGCCTTCTCTTGTGTCCCTTCCAATGGAAAATTCAATCCTCTATCATCATTCTATTTCATCTGCTATGCACGTTTAGAAGAAAATTAAGGAATGCATTTCTTGAATAGAGGCGGAGCTAGCACATTAGACGTGGGCTCAGCCGAGCTATTAATTCCATGATAAATTTAAATTGCATAAATTTTAAATACTGACTTGCGTTTGCTTTTGAATGCTGAAAGATTAAGTGGGCGCTTGGACATAAGAATTGTACAATTTCAAAAAAGTGAAAATGATATCTGAAAGTTAGAGTTGTGTTTGGACATGAATTTAATTTGGGGTTGTTTTTCAAGTTTTGTAAGTAATCTGAGTGAAAATTTTAAAAAATAATTTTTGAAATTTTTCATATTTTAAAAAAAATCCAAAATTCATCTTTAAATTAAAATTGAAAATTCTATTACCAAACATTGATTTGAAAAAAGTAAAAAAAAAAATTAAAAAAAAAGTGAAACTTTTTTATGTCCAAACGAGCTCTAAGTGCGACAAAATACACGTATTTATGTTGACCAAAGGGCATGGTGTCAAATGGATATATCATATATACGGTCACCAATGACTTCACTGCAACTTGTGTATGTCTAGTACCTCGGTGTATTGTTTTACGAGTTAAATCAAAGTAGGTAAGGCATTATGTCTTTAGTTCGATTTGTCATTGTGACCAATTGGAATATTTCATGTGTCCATGTAATTACCTTAACTTGTTTTTGCTTCCTGGCTTTTTGTAAAATTGAATTATGTTTGGATTATGGTACGGGTCTTAAAATCCTAACGCCGATAATTATATTTCACCTAAATGAAGAAAGCTTAGAGGTATAACAGGTGAAAGAAAACCAGACATTATTGTCATTTATCTTTTCTTGTGCCCCAGGTGGGTAGGAGGGAGCAAGTTTGGGATCGTGATTTTGATTTATTCGTGTACCATGACAGCGAAATGAATGAAACAACACCCACCTCAATTTATTATAGTTTTTCAAAAAAATTATTTTGTACATCATAAAACTGTATTTATTCGACAAATGGAGCGTTTGACCAAAAAATCAAGATTTTGGATTATAAATACCACGTTCAAACATAAACAAATCACAACAACAATGGTTAGTTATGTGAGATATAAAATATACTTTTTCTGATTTTTCTTTCTTTATTTTACTTCTTTGTTGTTCAATTTTGACTCTTTATGCTGTACACTCTTAATTCAGAGATGACAGCTCCCTGCCCCAAAATTTTAATTTGAAATATTAGAATTGGGGTATAGGCGGATATCTCCCTTGGTAAGTTTACTCATATTCCTCAAAGAAGAAGGCTCTAATCCTCAAGTTACGTTTCTTTTTCTTTTTTCTGCTCCTCCTCCTGTATAATTGTTTTTTAAAAAAAATTATTTTTAAGCCGGCTATTAATGCATGTAGAATCCAAAGAATTTAAATGTTTAAATAAAGCATTTTTTTATCAAGTTAATTATGCCTTCAGCAATGCCCGTCATGCCAACTTAATTTTTTTATCAAACAAGCACACGAATATTATAATTTTTACTGTGAGTGGCGTGCAATGAGATTTAAATTTAGGATCGAGCCCTCTTGTTAAATGGTGTATAGCCTTTTCATATAAAAATTAAGCTATTAGAGAGAATGTGCATTTGTTACTTAATCATAATCTTAACGATATTGTACTCTGACTACTAAAAATAAGTTTAACATAGTGATGAGATAATTTCCGTCGAGAACTATTTGACTCAAAAGTTATTGAAATCCTTTTGAACAAATTAATCAAAAATAAAGGGGTAAATCTTAGCAAAATTTAATAATTTCTAAAAGGAAAGATAGATAAGGTGATGACTTCTTTCTTGATTGAATTCAACAAAAATAATCTCCTTTGAAATCTTTTTGTTCATAAGTAATATTACAGCCAAAATTCGAATGCTCCCGTTACAAGGTTATTCCCCTCTGTATATATTAGGAGCGAAACCCTTCTAAGTAGTAAAAGATAAATTACAAGGAATATTCGAAGGAATATACCTAATGTCCTCTAGTGGGCTATAGTTAGAAAGGTCGTATAGTCTTTCGTCTACCTTGAGGTTGTCTCCCGTAGGACACCGAATCAAGGAGAAACCGTCATTCCTCGTGCTCGTCGTTGCTCGTCGTTGCTCGTCATTGGTCAAATTTGGACCCATACAGTTAGTCCCTCCACTTGTCAGGGTTGCAACTAGGTGCGTCCTCGATGAGCGGACCTCATGCGTTCCTATAGAGAAATTTGACCCTTCGAGGCGTTACGACATGGCCAATGGGGGACGATCAGCGTGCTTGGTAAGACACCGTATAATGCATTTTACCGGGAGATGATGTCATCTTCACATACGTCATCATTGTGCATGTTTTCAAGGTGGGAGTTGATGGCTTGATGCTTCAATTCCAGTGCTACTCTGTGACCCTCCGCTTCGATTTTGGCGCCACCCAACCCTATAAATAGGTGGAGGGTTTGTTTTTTTTGAAAGATCTTGGCCATTTCACTCCTGATATCCTCCCCTTATTCCTCCGAGTTTGTTCTGATACATTTCTGCTTCTTCTTCTCTCGTTCTTTTTTCGTAGTCTGTTCATCTTTCTTCCTTTTTCATTGATACCTCTCTGAACGAAATCATGCCAAGGTCACATCGTTCTCGTGAAGGGTTCATTGAGGCTACCCCCTTATCCACGACGCCCCTTCAGGCAGTGAAGATACGGTGGTAAGAAAGGTGATAGTCTCCCACGGTAGATGATATGTTACCGAGACACCCTATGTCTCGAAAGACTTCCTCAAAGATCACCCTTCTACTCTTGCCCCCGTATTTTATGAGACGGAGCAGACTCACCTTGACGCTCTTTGTATAAAATACAACATTCCTGCTTACGTTGACATGATTCCAGCGAGGGGAGACTTTGTAGATGTCCACAAGCATGGGTACTGCGCCTTCTACGAGTATCGAGGTATGACGTATGCATGTTATGGAAGAGGTGGATTGGATGTTCGAATTTAGGGCTAGTGCCTTTCCTAATTAAAATGCGATAGTTGATCCCTTCGACTCTCATTGTGACGATCTCTCTTTGTCTCGGTTTGGATGGATGTTAATTGCTGGAGCGGGCCGTTCAGGTCATCCTCGTCTACCCTCACTTCGGTGCAATAGGCATTATGGATCTCTTCCCACATGGTAGGGGGTTTTCATGAGTCTGCTCAGTAGCGTTTTGGTTACCTTGACCCATTTTTGTTTATCCCATTTTGAAAGGCTGCTACTGCCATTCCTTCTGACACGTTCGTTAGACTCATCCTTACCCTTTTGAACCTGGCTAAGAAGTCCCGAAGTCCCTCACTCATTATTTTCTTAATGGCGAAGATGTCATTGATCGGGGCCTCTACCTTTTTCGTTCCCGCGTGAGTAGTGACGAACTTATCTGCCGTCTCTTCGAACATTGATATCGACCACGATGGTAGTTGGGAATACCATGTCAGTGCTCCCCCTGTTAGAGTTCCATCGAACTTTTTCAGCAATACAGATGACACCTTTTCCTTTGATAAAACATTACCTTTTACTGCGATAATGAAATGGATTAAGTGGTCTTTTGGGTCCATGGTACCATCATATATTTTCAAATATGGAGGCCTTTTGAAGGTTTTTGGAATAGAATGGGGAGCTTCCCTTTGCTATATGGCTATTCGACGAATCGACCCATATCACGTTTTGGTAACAACTTCGGAGCGCCTGGTATTTTATCGACCCTTTCTTGATGTTCTTTCATCTGGTCGCAGAGTATTTTGTTTTCATCTTCCATATGCTCAATTTTCTTTAGGATGTCCACAAGCGCATCATTACCTGCTTCAACAACAATATGGGCGTTACTGGTTCGTGTAGTGTTTGGCTCATTGGCAGCACCTGCAGTTTCTACGGGTAACGTGTCTTCGGTATCTCTCTGAATGGGTTTCTCGAGCATGCTGCTCAATGTGCTTGTCAACCATTCTTCTAGTAGCCTTTTGACAGCCGGTGGCGTTCCTCCTGCTGCGGATGCTGAGGTTTTCCTCTCATGCAGGATCGTTAGATCCCTGTACGGGAGAGGTGAGATCTCTCTCTCAGGTGTGGCACTTGGTTTTGCATTTTCATTGTCTTCTCCACTAGCTTCATTGAGGGAATTCATGAGGTTGTTTGTGACACCCACTATTGTCTTTAGCCTCGCTTCTCCTTTTCCCGTCATTGTTGGATTTTATGAAGCTGAAGAAAAGTGATTATTTCTTTCGAAAATCTATAAAAATCTCCATAGACGATGCCAAATTGTTTGACTCAAAAGTTATTGAAACCCATTTGAACAAATCAATCAAAGATGAAGGGGTAAATCTTAGCTAAATGTAATAATCTCTAGAAGGAAAGATAGATAAGGTGAAGATTTCTTTTTTGATTGAATTCAATAAAATAACCTCCTTTGGAATCTTTTCGTTCATAAGTAATATTACAGTCAAAATTTGGGTGCCCCCTTTACAAAGTTATTTCCCTCTATATATATCAGGAACGAAAACTTTCTAAGTAATAAAATACAAATTACAAGGAATATTCGAAGGAATAATCCTAATGTCCCTTAGTGGGCCTACATTTACAAAGATTGTATAGTCTTTCGTCTGCCTTAAGGCCGTCTCTCGCAAGATATCGAATCAAGGAAAACTTGTCATTTACTGTGCTCGTCGTTGGTCAAATTTGAACCCACAGAAGAACCAAAATGATATCCGGGCTCAAGTAATAATGTTGTGATCACAATATTATCTATGAAGTTTTTCTCTGGTGATGTTTTCATAAAAAAAAAGGAGGAAATTAAATCTATATTTGTTATATTTTTATTCATGTTTTGTCATGTTTAACTTTGCACACACAATACAAGCAATGACGCAATCTACTATAACACGATAACTAAGTTATGTGCCCCAAAGTTGATGTGTGTATTTGTGATCATCTTTTCTGGCCTACTCCCCCCCTCCCTTTTCGTTTTCCCTTTTGGTCATGTTTTAAGTTAATTTTTCAATCCAAAGTATCTGTACCCCAGAAACCTATTTATTGCCAAATCATTAGGTTATGTAGGAATATACTATTTTTCCATATGACATTTTTAGCTTCTCTTGGTAAAATTGTAAAACTCTGACGTTGGACATGTTGTCCATATTGTATAAGATAAAGAACGTACAAGTCAAATTTACTCTGTATTTAAATATCTAGTCTCCCTTTCCGGCCTTCATCCCCATCATTGGTCCAATAATCTAAAAAATAATAACAAAAATAAAAAATATAGTTTCACATAATTTGAAAAAGTTAATCTAAATAGTCTTTGAACAAATCGAAATTAGTTGTAGTGGTAGTACGTCTTAGTTGGGGGGTCAATTTGTAGGCCACAGCCCCACCAAATTTTGGGTTGGTGAACCAAAACGACCATATAAAATGCCAGACTCAGTACTCTCATTACACCATCGAAAAACCCTCTGTTTCTTCAACTTACCCAATTAAGTCATTGTAAAATCTGAAACAGAACCAAGAGAAGAAAAAATGGGTTCAACAAGCCAGAGTGAGAGTGACAGTCTAACTCACACAGAAGATGAAGCGTTCTTATTTGCCATGCAATTATGTAGTGCTTCTGTACTTCCTATGGTCCTAAAATCAGCCTTAGAACTTGACCTACTTGAACTGATGGCAAAGGCTGGTCCAGGTGCAGCTATTTCTCCTACTGAATTAGCTGCTCAGCTCTCAACCCAGAACCCAGAAGCACCTGTTATGCTTGATCGGATGCTTCGGCTACTTGCTACTTACTCTGTTCTCAATTGTACTCTTAGAACACAGCCTGATGGCAGTGTTGAGAGGCTCTATAGTCTGGCTCCGCTCTGTAAGTACTTGACTAAGAATGCTGACGGTGTTTCTGTTGCTCCCCTTTTGCTTATGAATCAAGATAAAGTTCTTATGGAGAGCTGGTAAGTACCCTTAATTCTTTTTTAATATATTTATGTGATTGATTGTTTCGCAGTGAAAACAACTCTCTGCATATGAGATGTCCTTTGATTGCTTCTGATTTCTATATTGTTTTTGTCTCGCTGAATTCAAAACGATCATATATGCCTATTGAAGATTCCTATAACATTCTTATTTTTAATTACTCAATTTCTTTACTACCATTTTATTACAAATCATAGGTCATTTCTCTTTCTTATGCTTTTCCTATGGTTATTAACATATTTTTGAGGCAACTTAAAGAAAATAAAAAGTAAAAAGACATAACAGTAGCGTGCTTTCCGTAGCAGCTAATATTTCTATTGTTTAGGTGTTGGTTGAATTTCAGGATAACTTTTATTTTAATTGAGTTGATTTTGTGTCTTTGTCATTGTTGACTGGTGCCCCGTATGTTGAGTTGTCCCACATCGGAGTGATTTGAGGTTCTTGGCCCAAGGTCTATTCTTATTATAGTATCAGAGCCAGGTCCATCCCAATTATTGTTATTGATGTTGGGCTCCCATTTATGTTGTCCACGCTCCAGAGATCTGGGCGTGAGGGGGGTGTTGAGTTGTCCCACAATAGAGGGATTTTGAGGTCCTTGGTCTCCTTATATGGCTTGGACAATCCTCACCTCATAAGCTAGTTTTTGGGATTGAGTTAGGCCCAAAGTCCATTCTTATCACCGTATTTGACTTGACGTGTAATTCAACAGTTTGAATCTACCCGTTGAAAAAACGACAGGCACTCGATGAAAATTATGTATAATATTAGTATAAATTTCCTCATTGCATGAGCGTGGAAAGTGGAAACGAGGTGCAAGCTCATGTTGACAAGTTTCATATTTGGTTACATTTGTGATAACGTGGGCCACCAAAGTTTGAAAAAGAATAATTGGAAGCAGCAATTTCCTTTTTTTCCATCATTATCTTTTGATAAAAACTACTATTCTTTTTTCTAGATGTTTTTGAAGTAATGGAAACAATGATAGAGCACCACCAATACAACAACAACAACTACCCAGTATACTTTCATTAGGTGGGGTCTGGGGAGGATAATATGTAAACAAGCCTTACCCCTATCCGAAAGGATAGAGAGACTGTTTCCAATCGATCCCCGGTACCACAAATACACTATAATAGTAAAGCTGCAGTCTTAAACAAATATCAAATTTCAACCAAAACACGGGCTTGTAATTCCTTGTGTCTACGTATAATCCTTAAGTTCTAGCACTCAAATAATTACTCAGCTATTCAAAATTACTTAATAAAATCTTTTTTTTTGTTTGTAACAAAAAAAACCACTTTTAACTATGTATATAACATTCAAAATGTGTAATCCCTGACACAGGGGACTTGTGATTCCTCGTGTCCACATATAATCCATTCGTAGTTTGAATGGTTAACAACACACACTCATTAAAATTTTATTAGTGAAGTCTGGGAGGGTAGAGTGTAGGTAGGCCTCTAAAGAATAGAGAGGCTGAGACCTTCGAGTTAGGTTGAATGGTTAACAAGAAGTATTATAATTTGATCTGAATTTTTTTATCTTTTCCTTACCACCTAATTCACTTGATTCTCATGTTTGTTATTGCAGGTACCACTTAAAAGATGCAGTACTTGACGGTGGAATCCCATTCAACAAAGCCTATGGAATGACAGCATTTGAATACCATGGCACAGATCCAAGATTCAACAAAGTTTTCAACCGTGGAATGTCTGATCACTCCACTATGTCAATGAAGAAGATTCTTGAGGATTACAAAGGATTTGAAGGCCTAAATTCCATTGTTGATGTTGGTGGTGGAACAGGTGCAACAGTTAACATGATTGTCTCCAAATATCCCTCAATTAAGGGTATTAACTTTGATTTACCACATGTTATTGGAGATGCTCCAGCTTACCCTGGTAATTAATCTAAAATCCTTCTCCCCCTTCGGCTACATTTGATTATTAATGGCATTAATGTTCTTGTTCTAGTTTATATTGCTGATCAATCACTTTTGTCACTTTTAATTAGGTGTCGAGCACGTTGGTGGCGACATGTTTGCTAGTGTGCCAAAAGCAGATGCCATTTTCATGAAGGTAATGCCTAACTACCCCACCCTCACACCAAAAAACATTGCATTGCAGCTTTCTTAATCAAAAAGATAGGAGAGCACCCATGAAGCCCTTTCTATTGCATAAACACTTTTATAGTAAAGACTTTTTATACTAGTAGTGTACGCATCTACACGTAATTTACCCTTTTTTTTCCTTCACGTTATTAATTAATACCACCACCTATTATGAATTGTAACTTCTAGTTATCTTTGCATTATTTTTAATATGTAGATTCATCCCTGATTATACTGTCAGTATATAAAAGTTTATCTTCTTGCTTTTATTGTTATTGTTATTATTTCATCTTCGAAGATGTAATTCAGAGGATAATGTAACATATTCATGCAGTGGATTTGTCATGATTGGAGCGACGAACATTGCCTAAAATTCTTGAAGAATTGCTATGAAGCACTACCTGCAAATGGGAAGGTGATAGTTGCAGAGTGCATACTTCCAGAAGCCCCAGATACATCACTTGCCACTAAGAATACAGTACATATTGATATTGTGATGTTAGCACATAACCCAGGAGGCAAAGAAAGGACTGAGAAGGAATTTCAGGCTTTGGCTAAGGGCGCTGGTTTTACTGGATTCCACAAGGCTTGTTGTGCTTACAACACTTGGGTCATGGAATTCAACAAGTAATTAATCCATTCCTTTGGAGGATTAAGCAATATACTTTGCAATATACTGCTTCATGTTCAAAAGAAAAAAAGGAAAATGAAATAATTGCTCTCAGAAAAGCAATGTGTTAGGAAAAAGCTTTTTACCTGGATTTTGAATTTTATTGTATGTATTTCTTTGTAATACACGGGTATTGAAGGAATACTAGTTTTCCACCAATCATATATTTTTGAGACTCCATGACTTAGTTTACATGCATTTTAGTAGTGCTGGCTGTAAAAGTTTAAATTTAAGGTTGATGTGCGATCATCCAAAAATCAAATGATGAATAACAAACATAGCAGACAAAAATGAAAGAAAAACATCTTGGATGAACTGATGATGTCCTATGAAAGCATTCAAACACTAATCCTTAGGTTTAGCAATATGATAATAGTAGACTTTAGTTATGATTATTCGTAAAGAAATAAATGCCGGGCTCTTTCTTTCACTCATAACCCCGAAAATGTTTCAACATGCTGAATTTTACTATTTCATTTTAGGGTGTACTAATTTATTTGCAATGTAGACTTTGTTGTTACTGCGTCTCCTATTTTCCAAGAGTTATCACAGTCTGGTTGGACACTTGTGTTGGGTTTTAATTTTTGAGTGAAGGTGTGAATAGGAAAATGGGGGAAAATAGAGAAAATCTCAGTTTGACCTTACCAAATACAATAATTCCTCCTGTACATGGTGATGTGGGCTCAACCCATCGTTTGAGTGTAGATCTTGGACTTGGTCCATCTTCCAATATAAATTCAGTCAACTGGTATGCTTGATCCATAATTTCCAGTCCTTCTAAGGTTTGGATCGTAATTTCTATGAAGGTCCAAATCCTGTTGTCGTTTGAGCAGCTGTATATGAGGTACTTTTCTTTGCTTATAGTTTTGTGGACCTAAATTTTTATGAACTTAGAAGTATAAGATTGGAATTTACAAATTTGTAAGATAAAAAAGAGTCTCACACAACTAATATAAGTTATCTGAGATATACGATAAAACTTCTTTTAAACTAGATAGTTCAAACTCTGACTTGGTTGGACTAAGACATTTAGCCCCTGATGCTAAATTCAGTTTTTTCTTACAGGAATTTTCAAAAATAATTATTATTTAATGGCTATTAATTTATTATAGTTATCATTAACTTAATTACTTCATAAATTATATTTTCATTTGTTATAGAGTGTATTCGATGTATTCATGAATACAGTCGCAAAATTCGGCGAAAAATAAGGAAGTGCAGTGCAACATAGACTATATTCATATTTATTCGCGAGCTGTATTTGCGAAATTTGTGAAAAATAGGTCTTCAGCTGTTTAGAGATGGTAAGTGAATCAATTAACGCGATAGTCTCCTAATATAACTCAACAAACTCAATTATAATACGCAAAATTTGTATTTTCAGTTATAAAAAAGATTCTCAGCCGAAAAACACCCCAAAAACAAAGCAATCTTCAGAGATTTAATTTATCCTTTCTTTTGTTTAGTGGTATCTTTATAAATAGATTTATATATTGAAATTATATAAATACATCAAATACAGTTAAATACATAAAAATCCATTGAATACATAGAAGTATAGCATGTCATCTATAGAACAAAAACATATGAATAAATCTACAATACATTGAATACAGAAAAATAGAAAAACTAAAAACAATGAATACAATGAAATATATGGATACAACGAGATATATTGAATACAATTAAAATAAAGATAACGGACTCTTCAAATTCCCCATCGCCAAACTCCGTCCCCAATCCACTGTTATCCAAGCTGCCGCCATGTGGGGCGTCGCTGCCGGTATCGGCACCCTCTAGGTCGTCGAGGTAGTGAATCTCTCATTTCTGCTTTGAAAAATTTGAGATCTGCACTTGTATTTCTCCAAATAATTGTTTCTCCTTCATCTTTTTCTTTTCGTTTTATCTTGTCTTTTCCATTCATTTCCGATACCATCAAAAACCTATCAACTTTAACATTTAACCTTTTGGAGCAAAAAAATTTAAAAATTATGTGAGATAATGAAAATGAATAAGTGGAGAATCGTGACTGTATTCCTGGAGATGTTTTGAAATACTGGTTTCAACCGAGATGCACTCCAATGGTCCAATCTGCACTTGATGGTAGCCTTATCATGATTACTGAAATCACTGATGACAATTTTCTGACCCTCATTTCTTAATACGATGATGCTTGTTCAGTTAAGAAACTGGTGTTGAGAGATGGGTAGAGACAGAGAGCGTCCTTAAGTTGTATACGAAGAGTAGGAGAGAGAAAATATTACCCAGCGTATTTAATGGTTAAACAGTAGAAGTAACCATAAATACATATTTTGCTATAAAACCTAAAAGGTGACTATAGAAAATAGTATTTTAAAAGAATATTTATTTATAATAAATAAAGTGTAATGTTTTGCTATGGGAGGTAAAATTTTCTTTTTTCTTATGGTTTCTCATTCGGTGTTTGACACCCACTTTGAGACCCGATTATATCAAAATTCGCTCTGAAAAATCCTATATTGTGTAATAAAGCTCTCCGAACAAAGGTGATGCCATACCCATGCTGAATTTAGTGTTAACAAGTTTTCTTTTCTAATTTTTGAGATTTATTGGTCTAGACTCTGGAGGGATATTTTGATAGTTTTACCTTTTTCTTGTTTCATTGATCTGACGTTCTATACATTGACCCAAACAAGAGAAAAAGAGAAGAGGAAAACAAGATATGTTTCTTTTAACTCTGAGTGCACATAACAAGCTTATTTTAGCATAACCTTTTGGTTCTAGTTTTATTATTTGATCAGTAACTAAAAAGGTCGTTTCAATTGACCTTTAATCAATCAGAAGCAAAGTAGAGAGTATGCTATGTTGACACACTGTGTAATTACTTAAGAATAATCAACAAACTTGAATTATCATCCTTTTGTGCGGCCTCTCATTACAAAGAACAAAAGTAGATCGGATTCATAGGATACACATGAACTTCCGCAGAAGGAAGTAAAACCAGAGATGGAAATAGAGTAATTAAACAATAAGTACTAATCTTATTCCTATTACAACTGGACTGAACCGCTATTCCTCTTAATTCCAACATCTGTAGTCCAACTTTCTGAGCTAATTATTGCTAATACTACTTGACAGCAAATTGCACGTTGGACGGACTGTTGTTATTGGGTAATTTGATCAGCTAGACAATGAACATATAACTGTTTCTTTCTTCCTCTTTATCTAATTTAACTCCCACCCCCATAACCATCGCTCAAAACTAAAATAATAAGGGTAAAAAACATGAAAAATAGTAAATTTTGCAAAGAGATTGTCAAGGATGAAGATGGTGGGTTTGTAAATACTACTATAGCCTTAACTTTTTAGTTCTTGAAAAGTTCCAAACAATGTTCGTGGTCCAAATTCCTGCTCCAGAACTTCTTGTAATACTCAGCATACGTAAAGTCCTGATAAATGACTGGAGATCCATCTTCAGTGAGGAGCTTTGGAGCACTGATTTTCGCGCTATCGCACGGACAAAGGAACGACGCCACTGACAACCTGGCTTTGTCTGAATTTACAATAGCTCGATGCCATACGCTTTTGTATCTTCCATTACTCACTGCCTGCAGAATGAACATGACCAAAATGTATTTATACCATGTTTGGCTAAGCTTATAATTAAGCTTGCTTATAAACACCTTTTTGTTTATTTATGCATTTGGTAAACACTCAAAATGCTTATGTGTCAAGTGCTTATAAGCTAAAATCAGCCATAAGTCATTAGTTGGTTACCTCCAACTTACGACTTTTCAGCTTATAAGCACCTCGAGTTTAACCAAGATTTTTATTAGTTTATCCTTAATAATATTTTTTCTAAAATAAATTTTCTAACTTACTATTTCATTTCATATTCGTTGTTCATCATTTTCTTTACAAAGAAACTTTTTATATAATTTATAATTTTTTATAAAGGTTAACAGTATTTTAATCATTTTAATAAAAACAATTCATCTCCAACCGCTTATTATAAGTTTCAGCACGTCTATTCAAACACGTAAAATACTTATTTAAAAATCAATTTTAACACTTAAAAATATTTTTCAATACTTCAAACTTATCAGCTAATCTATGTATGGAACTTAGACACTAGTTACTTTGTGTATAAGTAACAAATCAAAATGTACTAAATGGAGTTCTGATTTACCTGCAGTTGATCACCAAGATTAATGACAAAGGCATCTGGCTGAGGTTTGACAGCCAACCATTTGCCATCTTTAAGAACTTGCAGACCAGCTACTTGTAAGTCTTGAAGAAGAATGGTAAGGGCATTTGGATCAGTATGTGGTGGCAGCCCATATGTGAGTTCTGGTTGTGGACATGGTGGGTAGAAATTGATAGCCATGTGTTGGCCTTGTTCACCCAATACATCCTTTATACACTCTTTCTCTAAGCCTAGGCTCTCTGCTATGGCTTCCTGCAATCTGAATCCGAGCTGTCGAACTTCCGTGCAGTATTTGCTCACAATTTCTCTGTCAACCGGAGCAATGACGATTAAGATTTAATTAATTGTTCTTCCAATTAAAAGAAATAATGTACCAAGAACATATACTGAAATCCTCTACAATAGCCATGTACTAAAATCTGGCGAAGAACTTATGTTTCATAATTGCTTGTGTAGAAAATGCTTACACCCTCATCATAGCTCCACTTAAATAATTTTTTATACCGTCATTATGAAACATTTAACTCCTAGTACGAGGATAACTATAACCAATTAAAATACGTTGACAGTCTTAATATTCTTTACCTTGTTAGCCTCTGCAATTTAAATCCTCCTATTATAAAAGTATCAGTCACATTAGACTTTTCAAAGCAAAGTGGAAATGTCTTTCAATAACAGAAACAGATACGAACATACATAGTAGTATTAGCTATACTAACTTACACAATAAGGGTGTATTTGGTATAGCAAATAGTATTTTTCGTGTAAAATATTTTTTTAAAAAAAATATTTTCTTAAAAACAAAGTAATAATCTTAACTTAAAACTAACAACCTTTCGGCTTACAAATTTCATTATTTGAATTGTTAAACTTTCAAAATCGTAAAATTTAGAACCTATAAACTTCCAAACACATAAACCTCCGAACTCATAATTTTGAGCTATTTAAATTTATTTTTTTTTGGGGGGGGGGGGGGGGGGGGGGGGGGTATAAATTTAAAATTGCAAAGAAAATGTAAAATTATTTTGTTTGGGGGGGGGGGGGGGGATGTAGGGGTAATAGGATGGATAGTAACGGAAAAACTGAAATCTTATCTAAAAAAAAATTCTTTTTTAGAGAGGAGGTAGGGTGGGTTGGTGAGGGTGAGAAAGATTGAGGAACTTTGGAAAATATTTTCACTTCTCTTGATAAGAAAAATATTTTCCTCCATTAAAGGAAAATGAGTTAATAAAAAAGTAATTTTTAATATATTTAAAACAATCAAATATTAAAAATTTTAAAAAAAATTTCTGAAAAATATTTTCCATCGTGCCAAATACACCCTAAATATTAACATATTCTCCCTTCCCATTTTCCCTTCTTTATTTTCCGTTCCACTGCATAATAGAAATAGATCTAGAAAAGAGTTGGGCTAAGGTTAAAAACCTTACACTAAAATTGAAGCGGCCCATGTTTTTCCGGTGGTAACTTGAAGCCCAAGAAAAAGTAGCCTGTACCGTATCTTCAAATTGGCCAGACCCAATCTATCATTCTAATTCTAACGTTGGAGGTAATGGAACAAGTAGATAGTTAACACGTAAGGAAAATCTTAGTAGCTTAATTAATTGAGTACCTGTTATGAAATCTCCTATTTAAGGTGAATGTCTATAATTAGAGAGATTCTAGAGTTCTATTCTTGGTAGCTAAATCATCCCTAAGTATAAATAAAGGGGTCTTCTACCATTGTAAACCATCCCTAACAATCTCTAAGTATCAATAAGAATACTTCTCTCTCTCTATTCTCTCTATTGCTCTTGTTCTTGCATTATTGTTCTTGTCTTTATATTATTTCATAACACGTTATCAGCACGAGACTCTACCGTCTCAAGAAGCACTTTGAGAAGATTAAGGAGTAATTCGCCCACACGAATTTCGCTAATTCCGGGCATTATCCGGGTCACGCTTCAAGAGATAAGTATCGATTTTATGTTCGATTAAAATCTATAATTATGTGTTGTCTATATTACATACAAGTGATCCTAGCTATTTACTTCCGCTATTCCTTTCTTTGTTACAATTGAATTGATGACTGGTTTAATTTAATTGTATAGTGGAACGTTTCTGTTCAATTATGCAAACAATGGGTTTTGGATTTTTAAAGTTTGCTGATAGTTTGGAGGTCCAATGGCAATCTTGAATTTCTATACGGAAAATATGTCGCGTTCTCCGGCATCAAATTGGCCGCGGGAGTCGACCAAAGATGCCGGAATTTGTTGCAACAGGATGGAAACTTAAGAGGTATATTTGATATCACAACATTTATTGGTATACCTTAAAGGTAAGTAACTTACTTTTCCCTTTCAAATTCTTGGAATTCTATAATTTAATTTTATATACAAACATAGACAACAAAGTTTGATTATAACTGTAATGGAGTTTGTAAGAAATTGTAACCACATGAAGTGGTAAAATCTCTATGTCCTGCCATGATTAAATTCATGTATGATTGTGGGCAAAGAATTGAAAATCCGTCCCATTGAATTTGCTCCATTCCCTTTAGAGAATGTGGAAGCAGTATATGATAAGTCTGAAAGAAGACAAAATTATTACCATGAAGGTATCAATGAATGTGGACGTGGTAAAGAATTCCGTCCAATTGAATTTGCTCCATTCCCTTTAGAGAATGTGGTAGCAGTATGTGATAAGTCTGAAAGAAGACAAAATTATTACCGTAAAGGTATCAATGGATGTGGACGTGGCAATAGACGAAATTATAATCGTCATTATTGTGATAATGAGAATAATAAAGATTCTCAAAATAATCTTTCACTTTATGAAAGTAATATTTGACATGAGATTGTGTAAAGCATATGATTATGATCCATTCCCTGAAGTGAATGTGATAATTGTAATAGAGCCCGTAAGTATGAACACGCTCTTGATGTAATTGTGTCATATGTCTGACAATATGAAAAGAAAGTTCGTTGCCCTCGAAATTTCGGGCAAGAACTATATAATATGGGTGTTGGATACTGAAATCCATTTTGGATGCTATGGGTCTTGGAGACGCCATTAAAGACAGAAATAATGCATCCACCCAAAACTATGCTAAGGCCTTGATTTTCTTGCGCCATCACCTTGATGAAGGTTTGAAACTGTGCTAAGGCCTTGATTTACTTGCGCCATCACCTTGATGAAGGTTTGAAAATTGAATATATCACAGTCAAAGATCCACCTATCTTGTGGAATGGCTTAAAGAAGAGATATGACAACATGAAGTTGGTCACTCTGCCACAAGCACGATACGATAAGAACCCAAAAGCAAATAGTTTATAAACTATATATTATCGTTGCGGTGAAAACGGGCACTGGTCAAAGGCTTGCCGTATACCACGACTTTTGGTTGACCTTTATCAAGCATCTTGAAAGAGTAAACGCCCTGAAACGAATTTTATCTCTGACGACAACTTTGACATCACCCACTTGGATGTGGCAGACTTCTTTGAGCAACCCGAGGGGAAGATAGACCACCTAATCGGTGATGGATCAGTGATGAAAGAAGATGGAGCTGTTTGATTTTATTTTACTTGTTTATATTAGTGAATGAATAAACTAATAGCTATTAGTATTAGCTCGTATTAGCTAGTTCATGATATAATGTTAGTATTAGTTCTTTAGAATGTATCAATATGCTCAAATATCAATAATATTTTTACTTTCCAGTAGAGGTAATCGACTAACCTGAAAAACTAGTCGGTTATCTCATATTTCGCATAAAAACTGCAAAACAATCGATTGTCAATGATCAACAATCGATTGTCTTTAAAACAGTGTGATCTGGAATTTTTCAAAAACAGTCAACAATCGATTGTCTATGTTTAACAATCGATTGTCTTTAAAACAGTGTAATCTGGAATTTTTCAAAAATCATCCACAATCGATTGTCTTTGTCTAACAATCGATTGTCGTTAAGACAGTGTGTTCTGGAATTTTTCAAAATAGCCAACAATCGATTGTCTATACTTAACAATCGATTGTCTTAAAACAGTGTGTTCTGGAATTTTTCAAAATAGTCAACAATCGATTGTCTTTTCTTAACAATCGATTGTCTTAAAACAGTGTGCTCTGAAATTTTTCAAAATAGCCAACAATCGATTGTCTATACTTAACAATCGATTGTCTTAAGACAGTATGATCTGAAGTTTTTCAAAATAGCAAATAATCGATTGTGTGTGTTTAACAATCGATTGTCAATGTTCAACAATCGATTGTTTGTGTTTAACAATCGATTGTTTGAAGAAAATGTTAAAACTGAAATTGTCAAACTGCAAAGTAATCAATTATGGATAACATATCTGATTTTGTTAGTCAACTGTTAGTAGCAGATCTTGAAAATATTATGTGACACAAACGGATTGAAGTTGTTTATTCTCATGTTCGTATATTTTCTTTTATATGTCAAACCATGGGAAGTAAATTGATTGAAGGCTCCGGAAGAGCAACTGTAACTCTGCCCAAAGGCACGACGTTTATCTTAGAGAATGCAATATTCACCTCCAAGTCTTAGGAACTTGTTGAGTTTTAAAGATATCATTCAAAATGGATATCATATTGAGACAATAAATGAGAATAATCTTGAATTCTTCATGAAAACGAGGCTGCCCATTTCGATTTGGGTTCACGCCATTCTGCATGCAGCAATGCTAGTTCGTCGGCTGCCCATTTTGGTTTGGGTTCACGCCATTTTGCATGCAGCAATACTAGTTCGTCGGCTGCCCATTTCGGTTTGGGTTCACGCCATTTTGCATGCAGCAATACTAGTTCGTCGGCTGCCCATTTCGGTTTGGGTTCACGCCATTTTACATGCAGCAATACTAGTTCGTCGGATGCCCACTTCGGTTTGGGGACACGCCATTTTGCATACAGCAATGCTAGTTCGTCTCTGACTGACGAATTGACACAAATATTCCCCGTTGCAATTGGTTTTGGGTCATGGACCCAATATATCCCATTTAAGAATCTTTGGATGCGCAGTATATGTGCCTGTAGCACCGCCATCCCGCACCAAAATGGGTCTGCAAAGAAGGTTAGGAATATATGTTGAGGTTGAATCGCCCTCCATTATTCGCTACCTCGAAACATTGACAGGAGATTTGTTCACTGCACGATTTTGCAGACTGTCAATTTGATGAGACACTTTTCCCAAAATTAGGGGGAGAAGTTGGTGAAACCAAACAGGAAATTTTGTGGAAAAATGCATCATGATCTCATCTTGATCCACATACCTCTATTTGTGAAAGAGGCACAAAAGATTATCCATTTGCAAAGAATAGCAAATCAAATGCCTGACGCATTTATAGATTTGAAAAGGATAACAAAATCACATATCCCCGAAGTGAATGTGACAACATCTGATTCATGAATACATATTCATTATTGGAAGAATATGAACATGAAATTGGTATTAAATATACCACACTCACCCCTAGAAGGAGGTTGGAGATGATACCACACTCACCCCTAGATGGAGGTTTGAGATGATATATGGCATGAATGATCGTTGGTCACGTACCTATTGTACGCCAAAGTATTTTGGAAATATGACTATTAAAGGACAACGATAATGCAAGAAACATATCTTGCATATAAGTTTGACATGACTATAATGGTATAACTTTCTCTTTAAGAAAGATATTCACCACATGGATGTTGATGAATCTGTGGTAGTACAAAATTAATTGAGAGCTCTAGAAGAGCCAATTATTACTATGTTGGAGAAACACAATTGAGTATTGTGCTGTAGTAAGTCTCAAAGAAACTTATTCAGTTTCCAAAGTACACGCGAAAGCGATTGATTATATTGAGACTATAAATAAAGGAAGGCTTTGATATCTCCTATTACTACAACTTGTAGCGGGGTAATTTGTATATGAAAAGCTACCCGCTTTGTTCTCCAGTTTGTACTACACAAACGAAAGAATGCCACAATAAAGTGGATATCTATTGGTATAAAACCCATGTCATAATAAACCTGAAGTTTATTGATAAGTGCACATGTCATGGTGTAAATTTGAAGTTTACCAATATTGATAATTTGTTCAGTTAGCATTCGTATTAGCCATCTCATTTTAAGTATGATGTGCAAATTCACACAGGTGAATATCAATGAACTAGAAAGTTCTTTACGAATTCTCTTGTATCACTTGTTCTCATTAATGAACTGACCAACTAAAGAGTTCGGGTTGAAACCCATAAATTCTGGAAATATCAAAGGTGAATATGGGCCCATTCACCTGCCATGTATACCACATATGATGCATCTATGATATGGTTACATGGCAATTGTTATTAACCCGCAGCCTGGCCGGTGCTTGCGAGGTAAATTGCTCAGTAATCTAACTTCGAGCATAATTTCCAGATTTTCTACTCAAGATAGTTCATCTTGATAATTTGGTTTATATCAAAGTTGGTTTAGCAAGATAATTATTGAGTGCTTCCACTTAATAGCTAAACTGTTTCTTATGAGAACAAAGTTATATATATCAATTTGATATACGTTGTATACGAGAGTATATTCTCCCCTCACAAGTGGTTCAAGATCAGGAACCAAATAATTTCATCTTATTATTATTGATGTGCGGTGTATATTTTCATTAACACCATAATGCACAAAGATGAACTCTCAAAGTTGAGGAAACAAGTTAGCTTTTCTAACATGAGGGGGAGACATGATAAACACTTGAGAAAAGGTTACATGGGATGAATTATCATTTGTATATGTATATCCCCGAATATCATGATATGAACCTGAAGTTCATAAAAGGGATAATTCAATTGCAACATATTGCAAAGCATGCTATACGCATTTGCTGACCCAAAGAAAGTAACTAAATGGAAGAGATACAATTCAAGAAGAATTGATTCCATATGAAAGACATGTAGTTTTGAACCTATAGTTCAAATGCTTGAAAGTATAAAGTCAAAGGTATGTATAATCAGTTTTCGATATCTTATTTGTCTAGCATGACATGGAAAACTTGATATGCATCTAAAGTCTATTATATGGCTTATATGACTTAACTTGAAAGATTTAAGTTGCTTGAAGCATATGCAATTCTTGGTCCTGAAGTACCACATCCTTAGTACAATTTGTGTACATATGTATCTTGCTATAACTATAAGCATGATGGCATTGAGAATGCATCTATGGAGATATTGAAGAGTTATTCCACGACATTATATGAAGATGTTCATATCTATCAAGAATGATGATTTCAAGGTGCGGAATATTTATTCAAGTCAATATGGTTGATTTATTTATCAAATCTCTATCAAAGATCGTTTTGAAGATGATGCACAAGATTGGAATGCAAATGCTCAAGGATATAAATTGATGTACTCATTAGGGGGAGTTAATGCGCGTTGCACTCTTTTTTCCTTACAAGGTTTTGTCCCACCGGGTTTTCCTTGCAAGGTTTTTAACGAGGCAACCAATAGGCGCATATTCAAACATGTGTACTCTTTTTCCTTTCTTTAATTTTTCCCATTGGGTTTTGGTTTTAAGGTTTTAACGAGGCACATTGTTGAATAGACATTCAATGGGGAGTGTTATGAAATCTCCTATTTAAGGTGAATGTCTATAATTAGAGAGATTCTAGAGTTCTATTCTTGGTAGCTAAATCATCCCCCTCCCTATAAATAAAGGGGTCTTCTACCATTGTAAACCATCCCTAACAATCTCTAAGTATCAATAAGAATACTTCTCTCTCTCTATTCTCTCTATTGCTCTTGTTCTTGCATTATTGTTCTTGTCTTTATATTATTTCATAACACTACCTAAATTTTCTTTTATTGGCACCTTGTAACCCCCTCTTCCAATTCTTCCTCGTCTACCCCTTATGTATAAAATAAACTTAGGCAGAGCTGGATGTTACAGCTCTACAAAATTGCTTGTGTTTTATTTAATGATCTTTTAAGAAATTCAACAAAAAAATAAAATAAAATAAGTGGCCACAAAATCAATTAACAATACAGTTCTTCTATGTATTCAAAAGTCTACCTCTCGTACCTAAAGAAACTTTTAAAAAGACAAAGTCGGCAACAGGCAAATCTGGAAGCTAAGCAGAAATGAAAATAGAAAGCTAAAAATTAACGCGTGAAACCAGCCGCAATTAGCACTGACAAATTAGTGGAAAATAAGATTAAAATTGATTTTGATGGTGACCTTGATGATCTGGGGTTGGGTGAAAGAACCATCTACAATCACAGGAAAATAAATAAACAAATGCTACTTCCGCGTTCCAAAAGTCCACCTCTACATAAAGAGACTTTGACAAAATAAACGTCGGCAACTGGCAAATCTGGAAGCTTAGCAGAAATGCAACTACAACACTAAAACTTAAATTAACGCGTGAAACCAGCCGCAATTAGCACTGACAAATACTGCTCTTAATTAGTGGAAAATAAGATTAAAGAAGAATCGATTTTGAAAGAACCATCTACAATCACAGTAAAATAAATTAACAAATAGATGTGCTACGTCGGCGTTCCAATTCTATACCATTCACTCTCTGCTACAAAACATAATTAAATGCTCCATGATTATTAAACCAAAAACCCCATTAATTATTCTTTGGCTTACGTTACTTCATTGAGTTTATGTTCTAAGTCTCTTTCGTTTGGCAATATTAGTACTGAAAAATGCGTTTTAGTTCCTTCAAACCCATCAAAAGCTGCATATTCTCATTTATATGCTTTGGTCCTGATTGCTCACCCACCGTCATTTACTTTTATGTATTAATTGTTACCATTACTCGTTATGACAAAAGAGAACGGAAAGATATAACGTGTTCTGTATAGTTATCTATCCAATTAATATTAAAACAAAAACGTTAAAAATTTCGCATTTTACCAAATTGACCCTATTAACTTTTACTATCTCACATAGACATTCTTAACATATATTCCAACACTATTTACTCTAAAGACAATGTAAGAAAAAATAATTAATTTATTCTTGAAATTTGAAAAAATTACTTATTTTAAAATACAAAAAAAAATTAAAAAGTCACTTATTTTGAATAGAAATGAATAGTAATTACCGTAAGAGTAACCAAACAATGGAGAGGAAGGCTAAAATAATCCATCGTTAAAACTAATCTCTAACAATTGTCGGAGCAAACTCCTATTTTACGGGACACATGCTCGAAATTTCATGGAATGAGACAGCCTCTTACGGTGTAGCCAAAACAATGCCTATGGCACTTTACTTGTTTATTTGATGTTGTTTGTCGTTGTTCGGCTTAATTGGAGTAGTGTCTGTGAGTAAACTATGCCTAGTTAATTTGTTGCCTTTTGGATGATTCTCGAGAAAAGGAGGTAAAAGTTCTATTAAAAAAAAGACTTCTGCTCTGACAAAACGGTAATATAAAAAATGACTGTGTTAAATGTTGTCTACAAAAGATATGTGTTTTAATTATATATATAGCTTTCAATTAAAGCACAAGCTATTAAACACGATATGGCAATTACCTTGATACATATATACACACTTTATTTTTCTTTAGTCGAATAAATTTTATTCTATTTGTTTTCCTATAAAATATATTTCTATTTCTGTTTCCATCCTGTTTTCTTTTTCTTTTCTTATATATATTTTCTTCATTCCCTCTTTATTTAAACCCAGTTTTGTTCTACTTCAACAGTCCACCGGAGAAATTTAAAATTTTTAACCGATCGTTTAAAAATAGCCTAATTTTAAAAGTAATTGAAGTTTCGTTACTTTTTATGTAAAGATAAATTTGAGCAAAAATACTATTCAAAACTCAGAAAATACTCCAGTATATTATGTTGGAGTTTCAACATAAGTATACTTAAATTCCAGCATATTATACTGGAGTTCCAGCATAATATGATGGTGTTTCAACATTAGTACACTAAAACTACAGCATAATATACTGGAGTTCCAGCAAGTATATTGATCAGTCTCCAGTATATTATATTGGAGCTAGCAAAGTATATCAATCCAGCATAATATGCTGAAATTCATGCACAAGTGCACCGAACTCCAATATATTATGCTGAACCAGTTTTTATTGCAACAAATAGCAGCTATTTTTTATTAACTTAATAAACATTAAATATTTTTAATTGATCTTTCCAAAAATTAACTATAACATACTATTTTTATGGAATTTTTGCGTCCAACTATCTTTTTTCCCCGAGGGAAAAATGTACAAGAACGAAAATCAAGGGCTGAATTGTTCAAGGCAATTTTCCTATCCCCTAGAATACTTTTATATTAATATTATAATCTTTGGAAAAAGGAAGTGTACTTTATTTAAGTATTTAAGTACTTTTTCTGCTAGCAAATAGATATACTCCATTTGCTAAACACAAAGTATTCCCTCCGTTCATTTTAATCACTTTTAACTTTGTATTTCTTTTTAAAAATAAAATAAATAAAGTATGTATTTTATAATTTTTAATTATAATAATTGAAGTATCTTAAAAAAGTATTGGGAAATAATTTCAAAAAAAGTAACTAATAATAAGGGTTAATAAGAAAAAAGTATTTTCTCTTGATATATTAAAAATAAAATAATTTTTAGAATAATAAATTGTAAAAAAATTTATTTTATATCTTATACAACTTATATTAATCATATAAAATAAATTTTTTCTTGTCATTTTATAGACCTTAAGTTCTCTAAACTATTAGAATCCATAATTCAATAAGACAAGAAAATACCTCACAAAATAAAACTTCTCCTAAATCAGTAAAAGCAAATGGAGGGAGTACTTTTTTCTTGCAGAAAGTATGCAATTAGAAGAGACTTGAGAGTAGTCGCTTCTTAATCGTACTATCCGACAAAAAGCACAAGTTGGGCAATGCCATCATTATCACTTTGTCTGCTTATGTCACATCCCTATCTAATTCTGACGTCATAACAATGGTGATGCTCTCATTGATTACGTGTCAACTACTGTGCTGATATAGCAACTAAAATGGTGTCATCATGTTTGTTAGACATGACGTCACATAATCAAGCCGAAAGTCGCGGATTGAAAAATTGTGCCTCGGTCATGGAGGAAAGGTAGTTTTATTTGGCAGCGCATGACTGCTGAATCCGAAGCACGACACTTAAATCTTTGAAATTGTCACCGCACATGCTGATTTCTATTATCTCTATCATCTATTCCCCTATTTTTGTCCATTCAAATTTCAATTCACTAATTTTCAGTTTTTCCTTTCTCCAAAATGAATTTAAGTGGTTAGGATTTTATTTTCTTACTTGTTTCAATTTTTAATAAATCCAAAATACTTTCACTTATTTTCCATATGATTCGACAGGTGCTCACTAACTTAAGTAATTCTCTTGGTCAATTTCTCCAATTTAATATACTTCTTAAAATACTCATTAAAGTGTCTAAAAAAATTGAAAATGGTTAGGACATTCACATGAAAAATGCACCCTCTAAAAGGTTACGGAGATTACATGAATTTTGTGAGAGCAACAAAAGAAAATGAATGAATTGTTTTTTAATTTATTTGACCCTCTGTCTTCAGAATGATTCCACTAAAATGAAATATTTCCTCCATTTTAATTTACGTGAACTCATTTGATTGTACATATAATTTAAAAAAAGATAAAAGACATTTGAACTTATGGTGTAAAATAAGACACATACATTTTGTATGGTTATAAATAATTACATAAAGGTAAATTATTTTCAAATAAGAAAAGTAATTATTCTTTTTTGACACAAACCAAAAAGAAAATATATTCATATAAATTGAAACGGAGAGAGTAATTTATTAGTACTAATTACCACAATCAAACAAATTTATTGGAGTATATTGTTTTATGGTATATTGATCTTTCTGTATAACTGACAGACACCTCACATGACACATGTCCAAAAAAATTATACTCTTTAAAATATTTTATATTTAAATATGTGTAAACAACTCAGATACGTGACAACACCTTGTTATATTTTTACTTCCATGCATATCTATACCAAAATAAGAAAGGTTGACATGGTAAGGATTAAACTAATGACTCAGACAGCAATGTATTCATTAATATAGATTAACACAATTAGTACATGGTGAAGAGTTAATTTGTTTACCTGAAAGAGGCAGGATTGGAAGGCCATTCAGGAGCGTATTTTTCCAGAGGATAACAATGAAGTCTGAGATAATCCCTCCAATTGTGAACCGTCTCCTTTTTCACATTAAAGCTAGTCGACAATCTCATCGTCTTCGATGGGTCATCTGAGTACAATTTCAACTTCTCTTCAACTGGAAGCCTAAAAAATTCCCGAGCTGTCTCTCGCATTTCCTCTACTAAATTCTTGGGTACACCATGGTTAATTACCTAATCATAAAGTTTAAAAGTTCCTCGTTATTTACCACAAATGAAGCAAAAAGAACCCCCCAAAAAAGATTTTTTTGTAAGCAAAGAATAGATTAGACAACTGGTGAGATGATAAAAACCTGGAAAAACCCATAAAGACGACAGGCTTCACCAATTTGATGAACTAAAAGGTTTCTATCTCCACAACCCATATCAATTACTGGAACATTTTCACAATCAGCAACTTCAGAAAAAAGTGGCCTATCGGATTGAGGACGGATATAACTTTGAGGAATAGTAGAGTGGCGAATTCCGGACAGAACTTTTGTTTCCATGGAATAAATCCAGCTATTCACAGCATATGAAAAAAGGGACTGTATCTGATATGAACCGTTACGAATGACTAAAATTTGTCACATTTGTCATTCACATTCTACGAAAGTTCGCCCTATATATGCAGCTCCGAGGCTAACCTATTGCCATGTGCAAGTCACGCCTATTTTAATTTAATAATCCATTTATGAATATATTTTCTCTTTCTCTATTTCGAATTAATTGTCGTGTTTCTCATTTAAGAAAAATTAATTAAGAGAACAATTTGATTATTTTACTCTTATTTATATTTTAAAAAATAATTTTCCTTCATTGAATATATTTATTCTATTTATGCAATATCTCTATTTTCAATAATAATTGCTCTTTGTTTCAATTTATATGAATATATTTTCTTTATTGTCTGTGCAAAAAAAATGACTCATTTTCTTATTTGAAAATAATTTATCTTTATGCAAATAGCTACATAAAATATATATGCTTCATTTTACACCACAAATTCAAAAGTCTTCTTCCTTTTCTTAAACTATATATGCAGTCAAATGAGTTCACATAAATTGAAACAGAGAGAATATTATTAAAGGTATAGTGAGAAAAATATAATTTTTTTTTTTAAATTTCTAAAATAACAAATAAATGAGATAACTATTTTTAGAAAGCACGACAGATAATTTGAGATAGAGGGAGTACTTATTTCTTATTTCTTTAGAACTTATTTTAACACGACTTTACGAACTTATAAATTAAATTATTTTAGAAACACGAACAAAAGAGAGTTGTGATTAAGAACTGCTCCTTCTCCGGCGACAGATCAATTGTGCAATCACCTCTTATTGACCCGACGATTTCCCGACGCGGCATAGCACAATTTAATATCCAATTGTAATTTATCATAAGATTCCTCGTACTTTTTACTACTGTGGAAAATCAGAGTTTCCTTCTTTAAATGCCAAAGATTAAATCAAAATTATTTACTTTGTTAAGTATCAATTTTTTTTTTTATAAATCTTTACCTTGAAAAAAAAATGTTTAATTTTTTAAAGTATGATATTCTTTTTGATAATTTAGTAGGAGACCAACCACGAATCCACGATCACTAATTAATGTAAGTTCCAGTTATCCTTTTGGGGATTGAGAACTTTTTTCACCTAAAAGTCACCAGACAAACAAGGATCTTACCGGCGAAATGTTCATATGACACCTTCTCATATTTGTCTTGACTAGTCGCGTAACCAACTCTCAATATTATGTTGTAATTAATATTACTTTGATTTTTTATTTACTTCAAATTCAATGCTCTTCTTATAAAAATTAATTTATGTACAATAAAAGTTTTGCAATTACTTATATGATAAATTTGTAAAGAATAAAATTTGATTCTTTAACAAATTAGTTGATTGAAAGAGTTATTTTGTTAAATAAGTTAAAACATTAATTACATTTCTCAAAATTAGAGGAAATAAATTTTCTTGATGAATTTTTTAATATTACCTATTCTAAGTCTTTAATGTTTAACTATATATTTCTACATAATAAAAGTTATATGTTCAAAGGATAACAAAAAATTAATCTGACATTTCACTTAAAAAGTAATAGTTAATTTTTAACTCTTCAGTATTAAAATTATAACTAAATTACAATTTTTTTAATATAGAATTTATTTTTAACGGATAAAAGATTGACCAACATGTCATTGTAATAAATTCTAAAATTTAACAATTTTTTACCACTGTATTAGAGTGTAAAATTTCTAATCCTTGATATATTTAAGAAAAATACGAAATATAAACTTATTTGTACCCTGTGATATTTTCATATTGGATGCCTACAAAGATTTATATTATTCTATTAAAATTAATAAATGTTACAAAATTATATAAATATTATCTCATCCATACCAATTTATTTTTCGACTTGGACTTTGAATAGTTTTGATTTAGGGATTTAACTTTGTGAGTTAGGCAATTATCCTTCATAATAATTACATGCTTAATGGTCTAAATCATGAAGTAAAAAAGGAACTAATTCTTTTTTCGGCTTGTGCCTTTTATGTTAAATAAAATTTACTGCCTTGCAATATTAGAATATACAAGTTCGTAAACCAAATTGAGACAGATGAAACCAGATTATTTTGCTAGTAAACTTTGTGAGATTCTTAATTAGTACAATTTCAATAGGAATTTTTATCCACTATAGCAAAAGTTAATATGTTATTTATTTTAAATAAATATTATTTAAAAAATTATATTCTATAGATATTTTTAAACATTTATAGCAAAATATCTAATTTTGGTTACCTCCTTGTTACGATCCTAATTTTCCACTCTCGGAAGTCGTGATGACGCCTACTCGTGGAAGCTAGACCAGCCGCGTTTTATAGAATCAATCTGTCTGGAAAGAAGTGTACAATCTGTCTCTGAAGTAAATGGAAACAGAAAACATGTAAAGATAAAAGAGAACGCCGGGCCTGCGGATGCCTGCAGGACTACCTCGGGACCTCTGACTAAACTGAAGGCAGCCACCCAAAGCTACGGTCCAAAAGCTGTTGCTTCGGGATTTGCACATAGTGCAGAGTGTAGTATCTGCACAACCGACCCCATGTGCTGATAAGTGCCTGGCCTAACCCCAAAAAAGTGGTGACGAGGCTAGGACCAGACTCTAAATAAACATGTGCAGTATGTAATATGCAGCGAAAAAATAACATAGAAATTAAGCAGTAAAGATGGGAGGGGGTACATGATGTGGGGAAATATCAATACCAATAGTACATTAAGAGAAAGGCATGAGGATGATTTAGAATTTACAGCAAAACAATAATAACACTGTTGCGGCGTACAACCCGATCCATATTCTTTATTACTGTTGCGGCGTGCCTGATCTAATTATAATATTGTTGCAGTATGCAATCCGATCCATTTATATCATTGTTGCAGCGTGTAACCTGATTTAAACTTAATCTTGTTGCGGCGCGCAACCCGATCCACATATCCAATTTAACACCAATCACATCAAGAGTCGCGGCAAGGAACTAATAAAAAACAACACTATTCCGGCAAGAAAATTGACAGTATAAGTAAATACGTCCCGGCAAGGGACCAATAATCAGCTATAAACAAACTCGTTCCAACATCTAACTATCTGAACTAGCACCAATACTCAATCATAAGTAATCTCCACGAAAATAAATATAATCCTCGCTTAACTCGGAGAATCAACAACTTAGGCATTCGTAGCAATTACTAAGAACACAACAGTTTCACTTTATGACTCAAGGTCATGCTTGACACCAACGTATAGATACTCATCACCATGCCTACATCGAATTTCCTCCGAGTCCATGGGAGTCCAACAACGAAGTCCATAGCGATACGCTCCCACTTCTACTCAGGAATCTCAATCTTCTGGAACAAACCACCAAACCTCTGATGCTCGTACTTAACTTGCTGATAGTTCAAACATCGAGCTATATATGCAACAATTTCCTTCGTCATTCTTCTCCACCAGTAATGCTGCCGCAAATGCTGATACATCTATACTGAGAGCTATGGGCCTCCTCTAAAATCAACTCTCGAAGCCATCCATATTAGGCACACAAACTCGACCCTGCAATATAAAAACTCTATCATCTCCTAAGGTAACCTCCTTGTCACCTCCGTGCTGCACCGTGTCTCTAAGGACACACAAATGGGGATAATTATACTGTTGATCTCGGATACACTCCAATAAGGAAGAACGAGTGACTGTACAAGCTAACACGCAGCTAGGCTCAAAAACATCCAACCTCACAAACTGATTGGACAAAGCCTAAACATCCAAAGCAATCGGCCTCTTACCGGCTGAAATATAAGCAAGACTGCAATACTGACTGACTTTCTACTCAAAGAATCAACTATCACATTGGCCTTCCACGAATGATATAAGATGGTGATATCATATTTTTAAATAGATCCAACCACATTCTCTTCCTCAAGTTTAGCTCATTCTGGTTGAACAAATACTGCAAACTCCTATGGTCCATGAACACCTCACATGCCACACCATACAACTAATACCTCCAGATCTTCAACACGTGAAAAATGGCTGCTAACTCCAAATCATGGACTGGATAGTTCTTCTCGTGAATCTTCAACTACCGCGAAGCATAAGCAATGACCTTTCCATCCTGCATCAACACCGCACCAAGTCCAGCATGAGATATATCACAATAAACTGTATATGGCCCTGAACTTGTGGGAAAAAACAACACTGGTGCCGTAGTCAAAGCTGTCTTGAGCTTCTGAAAGCTCTCCTCACACTCGTCTGACCACCTGAACTGGGCACCCTTCTGGGTTAACCTGGTCATCGGGGATTCAATAGACAAAAACCCCTCCACAAACCGACGATAATAGCCTGCCAACCCCAATAAACTCCGGATCTCTGTAGTTGATGCTGGTCTAGGCCAGTTCTTGACTACCTCAATCTTCTTCAGGTCAAGCTGAATACCCTATGCTGATACTACATGACCCAAAAATGCAAATGAACTCAACCAGAACTCACACTTCGAAAACTTGGCATATAATTGACTATCCCTCATAGTTTGAAGAACCACTCTAAGATGCTGCTCGTGCTCTTCCCCGGTGCGGCGATAGATCAAAATATCATCAATGAAGACTATCACGAACAAATCCAAGTAAGTCCTGAACACTCGGTTCATCAAATCCATAAAAGGTGCATCGGCATTTGTCAACCTGAGTGACATCACCAAGAACTCATAATGCCTGTACTGAGTACGAAAAGCTGTCTTAGGGACATCGGATGCCCTAATCCTTAACTAATTGTAGCCATATCTCAAGTCAATCTTTGAAAATACCTTGGCACCCTGAAGCTGATAAAACAAATCATCAATCCTCGGCAATGGATACTTATTCTTGATCGTAACCTTATTTAATTGCTGGCAATCTATACACATTTGCATTGATCCATCCTTCTTCTTAACAAACAACACTGTTGCACCCCCAAGGAGAAACATTGGGTCTAATGAAACACTTTTCAAGTAAGTCTTGCAATCGCTCCTTTAACTCTTTCAACTTAGGTGGGGCCATACGATACGACGGGATTGAAATGGGCTGAGTTGCCGAAGCCAAATTAATACAAAGTCAATATCCCTGTCAGTGGAATACCCGGCAGGTCTGAAGAAAATACCTTAGGAAACTCATGAATAACAGGCACAGAATCAATAGGAGGAACCTCGGCGTTAAAATTAGGAACATATGCTAAATAGGCCAAACACCCCTTCTCGACTATACGCCGAGCCTTTACATATGAGATGACACTGCAGGTAGAATGACCATGATTTCCTATCCACTCTAAACAAGGTAAACCCTGCAATACTAAGGTCATAGTTTGGCATGATAGTCCAAGATAGCGTAATAAGGTGATAACCAGTCCTTCCCCAATATGACATCGAAATCAACCATGTCCAAGAAATGCAAATCTACTCGAGTTTCAAGACCCCCAATCACAACTATACAAGAACGATAGACTAGATCTACCAGAATAGAGTCACCTACCAGTGTAGAAACATAAATAGGAGCACTCAAGGAATCACTAGGAATGACAAAATATGGTGTAAAATAAGATGACACATAGAAGTACGTAGATCCTAGATCAAATAAAACATAAGCATCTCTGCTAAAAACCCGAATAGTACCTATGAGAATTACATCGATAGCCTCAACCTCAGGCCTGGATGGTAAAGAATAACATCGGGGTTGGGCCCCACCACCCAGAACTACATCTTTGGGATTGCATGCTGCTGGCTGGCCCCCATCTCTAGCAGCTTGAGCTCTACCTCTAATACCTCTATCTCTACCTCTAGCACCTCTACCCCCACCCTAGCTAGCGGAGTGGGCAATGGAACACCTGGTGCCTGAACCATACCACGGGAACCCTGCTGCTGCAACTGAGTACCCTCCAGTCTCGGACAAACCCTCTTGATATGACCATTCTCACCACATTCAAAGCATCCACCTGAGTGCTGTGATTGAGGAAACTGAGACTGACCCGACGACCTGAATGACCACCCCGAAAACTCTGGAGCGGTGGTGTAATGATAGGAGTTGGTGGTACACTGTAGGACTGCTAATCAGAATACTGCATATGAGAACCATGACCACTTAAAGCGCCATGAGAAACCTGAAGTGCTGATTAAAAAGCCTAGGAGGATGGCCTCTACCATACAAATCCTTACTTCGAGACGAGGCACCACTAAATCTGCTTGAATGACGAGGCCTCTTGTCCGATGTATGACTACCTCCCTGCAACATAACCATCACCACTCTCCTTGCCACATTGGTTGCCTCCTGAAAAGAAATCTCACTCCCTGTCTCTATATCCATCTGAAGTCGAATAGATTGGATAAGTCCCTCAATGAACCTCCTCACCCTCTCTATCTCGGTGGGAAGTATGATCAGAGGATGACGAGCCAAGTCGATGAATTTGGTCTCATACTGAGTAATAGTCATATAATCCTATTCGAGACGCTCAAACTGCCTCCGATAGGCCTCTCTTTGAGTGATGGGAGAAACTTCTCCAGAAATAGCTGAGTAAACTGCCCCCAAGTCAAAGTTGGTGATCCGGATGGTCTAGCCAAACAATAGTCTCTCCACCAAGTCTGGCGGATCCAGACAAGCGAAAAGTAGCAAAGTCGACCCTATTGGTCTCCACTATCCCCATGTTCTTGAGAATCTCATGACAGCTGTCTATATAATCCTGGGAATCCTCATAAGATGCGCCGCTGAAAGTAGTAGTGAAGAGCTTGGTAAACCTGTCCAATCTCTACAAAGCATCGACAGACATAGTTGATCCATCACTGGTCTGGGCTACCACACCCAACTGAATTGCTCCAACTGGTTGAGCTGCTGGAGTCTAAAATTGGGGAGCCATTTGCTTCGGAGTGCGAGTAGCAGAAGTCTGGGCTCCTCCTCTAGCCTGAGAGACGACTGGTGCTACAGGAAGCAAGCTTTCTTAGTTGACACTCTCTATTAGGCCCACTAGATGGACTAGAGCATCCTGGAGTACCGGGGTAGAAATAAACCCCTCTAGGATCTGAGCTGGGCCTACCACAACTATCTGGGCCGGAACGTCATCATTAAAGTCAACATGAGGCTCCACCGTTGATGCTGCTGCTCTAGGCTGAGTTTTTCCCCTACCTTGGCCTATGCTACTCATAGGAGTTGTTGATAGGGGCTCGGGTTATTGGTCAGCAGATGAGGAAGCGCGCATTCTCGGCATGTGTGAAAGAATATGCTACTCATAGGAGTTGTTGATAGGGGCTCAGGTTGTTGGTCAGCAGATGAGGAAGCGCGCATTCTCGGCATGTGTGAAAGAACATAATAGAAATTCAATCAGCATTGAGAAACCAAACCGCACGATAGGAAAGAATAGATGTGAAATTTTCCTAACTTTGTAGCCTCTGGGGGATAAATACAAATGTCTCCTTAATGATCCCTCAGACCCTAATAAGCTTATATGTGAACTGTGAGACCCATGTAACCTAGAGCTCTGATACCAACTTGTCACATCCCAGATTTCCCACTCTCGGGAGTCGTGATGGTTCCTACTCGTGGAAGTTAGGCAACCCGTATATTATAGAATCACTAACCCTTTTATTAGCCCTTTATAACAATTTAAACCAACATGCATTCAACAATTAAATATTAACGATAACTAAATATATGCGGAAGACTTAATTGGAAAAAATAGTCTAAAAATCAGTAGGACAATACCAACATACACCTCTACCCAAAATCCAGCGTCACAGTATCATTGACCAACTACGAATACTACATACAAATGTCTAGGCAGAAGTGTACAATCAGTCTTTGAAGTAAATGGAAACAGAAAACATATAAAGATAGGAGAGAACGTGGGGCCTGCGGATGCCTGCAAGGCTGCCTAGGGATCTCTGACTCGATTAAAGGCAGCCACCCAAAGCTACGGTCCAAAAGCTACCGCTCCGGGATCTGCACATAGTGCAGAGTGTAGTATCAACACAATCGACGCCATGCGCTGGTAAGTGCCTGGCCTAACCCCGACAAAGTAGTGACAAGGGTAGGACCAGACTCCAAATAAACCTGTGCAGTATATAATATGTAGCGGAAAAATAACATAGAAATAAACCAATAAAGATAAGAGAGGGTACATGTTGCGGGGAATATCAATACCAACAGTACATTAAGAGAAAGGCATGAAGACAATTTAGGATTTACAGCAAAATAACAATTACATTGTTGCAGCGTGCAATTCGTCCATATCCTTTATCACTGTTGCTGCGTGCAACCTGATCAAATTATAATATTGTTGCGGCATGCAACCTAATCCATTTATATCATTGTTGCAGCGTACAACCCGATCGAAACATAAGCTTGTTGCCGTATGCAACGCGATCAAAATATAATATTGTTGTGCCATGCAACCCGATCCACATATCCAATTCAATACCAATCATAACAAGAGTCCCGACAAGGAACCAATGAAGAAACAACACTATCCAGGCAAGGGAATTGATAATATAATTAAATACGTCCCGACAAGGAACCAATAATCAGCTATAACCAAACTCATTCCAACATCTAACTATCTCAACTAGAACTAATACTCAATCACAAGTAATCTCCACGAAAATAAACATAATCCTTGCTCAACACGGAGAATCAACAACTTAGGCATTCGTAGCAGTTACTAAGAACGCAACAGTTTCACTTTAGGACTCACGGTCATGCTTGACACCAACGTATAGATACTCATCACCATACCTATACGTCGGACTCAACAAGTAACACATAGAAAATAGGACACAACTCCTAATCCCTCAAGCTAAGGTTAGACCGAACACTTACCTCAAACTTTCACGGCCAACACAAGTTTTCCTTTTGAATTTGGCTCCAAATCAATTGTATCTAATAATCGACTTAATAATATCAATAAATGCTAAACAATCCAATTCCAATGCTTAATTATAGATATTCTATCATTCTTCCTAAAAAGTCAAAAATTGACTTCGGGCTCGCTTGGTCAAAACACGAGGTTCGGACCAAAACCCGATCACCCATTCACCCACGAACCCGAATATGTAATTAGTTCCAAAATTCAACCCCAAAATAAGGTCTAAATATCAATTATATAATGGCTGTTAATGGAAATGGAAGCAAATGAGTCTAAAATTACATACCTATGAATTTGTGGTGGAGTTCCCTTTCAAAAATCGCCCAATTTGGAGTTTGGAAGAAGTTATGAAATTTTTGTTAAGTCCCGTTTTTGCTTCAGTTGTAAAATCACTGGACAGGTCTTCATCGCGTTCGCGATAGGATTGTCGCGTTCGCAATGAGTCCGGCCTAGGTGACCTTCATGTTTGCGACCTTAGGCTCGCGTTCGCGGATCTTTGACTCCTCAAGCCTTAATGTTTGCGGGCCAGTGGCCGTGTTTGCGTAGAACAAGTGTGAACCCCTCCCCCCAGGCTAATTGCCTTACGCGTTCGCAAGTGCCTGGACGCGTTCGCGAACGGTACTCCTCCCCCCTCAACTTTGCATTCACGTCTCAGGCTCTGTATTTGCGAAGAAGAGAACTGGCACCTGAGGAAGTTGCCTGACGCATTCGCGAGTGGGGTATGAATTTAGCACAAAAATCATGAAATCGCATGAGAATTTCAAATTTTCCATTTTTCTCAAATATAGTCCAATTCACGTCATTTTCAGTCCGTTTTTTACCAAATTTTACAGACTCATCTTAAATCACATAAAACCAGTATCGGGCTCCAGAACCAAGATACATACCCGATACCATCAAGTTTTAAACTCATTTAATTTTCGAAAACTCACGAATATTCCAGAAAATAACTTTCTTTAAAAATTCATTTCTCGGGCTTGGGACCTCAGAATTCGATTTCGGGCATACGCCCAAGTTCTATATTTTTCTACGGACCATTCAAAAACGTCAAATTATAGGTCTGCGTCTGTTTACCCAAATATTGACCAGAGTCAACTTAAATTTAACTTTAATTCAAAATTTATTATTCCCAGATTTTCACATAGTAGCTTTTCGGCTACGCTTGAATGCACACAAATTGAAGTGAGATAGAAAGAGGTTTTTAAAGCCTCGAAACATAGAATTTACTTTTAAAACAAGTGATGACCTTTTGGGTCATCACACTCTTACCCCTAAGCCACTAAATACGCTATTTAGTTACACTATTTTCTTTCTCTCTCTCTACTTTGGTACATGTCATTCTCTTCCCTCATTCCCTGAAACACCATTGAGGGCTTCGCTCGCCACCATCTCCTCTGTTTCTATTTGTCAAGTTTCTACAATGCTCTCTCATTCATCCCCAAATCCTCACACCTTGACTCTTAACCATGCTTCCTTCCAAACTCATTTCTTATGCCCTAAACCCATGTCCATTATACCCTATTCCCCATTTCCAAGCTATGTTTCTTCCCCAACAACTCCCATTTCTTCTCCATAGGTAACAACAATAATGGCAATGATTCCGAGCCATCATTTTCTGATTCGTGGAAACTTTATTCTGAAACTGATTAATCAATGTTCAATGAAGATATAGAAAGTGTTGAGGGTATACAAATGCAGGTTCTTGATGATGGGTCTTGAGATAAACAAGAACAAAAAGACAGTGGTGATATGTTTAAAGAAAATAAGGGTGTTGGCGGAGGTAAGAAGGATGAGATTCACCGAAATTAGGGTTTGTCTTGAACAAAGACGATGGAGTTTGGGGCTGAGCAACTTGATTTTTTGTTAATATATTTTAATGCATTTTCAACTTATCACGCTGTATTTTCATGTATTTCATTGTATTCATTGTCTTTTTTTCATTGTATTTCAATATATCTCACTGCATTCTATGTATTTCATTGTATTCACTGTCTCGCTGTATGTCATGAATGTATTCATATATTTTTTTAATTAATATTCTTTATGTATTTAGATATTATATAATTTCTTTGAAGATTGATACATTTTTGGGGTATTTTCCGGTTAAGAACCTTTTTTATACAAGGAAATACAAATTTACGTGTTATAATTGAGTTTGTTGAGTTATATTAGGAGTCTATTATGTTAATTGATTTACTTCTGTTTAAAAACAATGTAATCTCCTGTTTCATGCCGTGAATATAGTCGAATACAATAATACGTCCAACTGTAATCCCATATTTCACGCATGAATACAGTTGAATACACTCGAATACAATAATTGATTAGCTGGACTTCCCTAGTTCACGCATATTTTTACTACTGCATTCATGAATACAGTAGCTTAAATACATGTAATACATCTTATAACAACTGCAAACATATTTACTATTTTTAATATAACAAATGATATCTATAAATAACTAATTATTACTTAAAAATAGTACTTTATGAAAATTTCTTATTTCAATACTAATAAATTCGTAGTTGTAGTCATCCATCATTGTTTGCCAATGATGTAATTTTTGATATTGAACAATTATTTGTTTGGTTGGAGTTTTCGTTGTTAAAATAAATATTTCATATCACTAATGAATTCACAGTCTTTTTACCATTTAGAAGGCTCTTGATTATTTATAAATAAAAATTATTCTCTTATATTTATCATATATTGGATTATTTTAACTCTTATTCCTTGTTTAGCTTCACTTTTAGAATAATCAATAGTATTGTATCCAAAAATAAATAAAGAATAAATAGTATTATTCCCTCCATTTTAATGTATGTAAGCTTATTTTCTCTCTGGTATGTACAAAAAAGAATGACGTCTTTTCATATTTATAAATAATTTATATTTATACAATGATTTATAGCCACACAAAAAATATATGATTTATTTTATATCATAAATTCAAAAGTCTTATTTTTTTCTTCTTAAACTATGTGCCCAATCAAATGAGTTCACATAAATTAAAATGGATGGTTCTTTTCGTTCCCAAAAGAAAATAGAAGTAGTACTTTAAATTTTCGGGTTCATAATAAAATAACTATTTTTATTCAATGTAAACTCTAATTTAAAGGGGTAATAGCATCCCATATTTAGACAAGTTAAAAATTTATGTAAATATTTTAAAATTATAATACATAATTCGTAAACATTAGGAATGTTAATATAATTTAGCTAGTTTAATAACACATATATCGGATGACTTATTGTAATTTCATGCCTTGCCGTCAATTAACAAAGCTATTCATTTGTCTTCTTTTCTGTAAAATCATTTTGCAGAATATATTTGATATAAAAAATTAATGCTAAAATTATTATAATAATTTATTTATCGTCTCTAAATTATATTTTGAACTTGACATGACATTGTTATGTGTCCTTTCGTAGGCATTTCTATAAGATTTAAAAAAAAAGAAATTAATTCCGATTATTATATCAAATTGGCATATGTTATGTACGAATTCAATGGTTGAATATATAATTTATTGAGCCATATTTACTTGAACTTGTTTTTTGTGCAAATATATAGTAAAAATACAAACCGTAAAAGAAAAGAAATAGTACGCATAAAAAATAGAGTTTAAAAAGCATATGCCTTTTGCTAAGGCGAACTTCATAATTAAAAATCTTATCATCTTCAAAAATATTATTAAACAATACTAGAAGAAGAAGAGTAATGGAGAGAAAAGTAGAAAGAGATAATTCTTATTGATTTGGAATGATTTATAATGGAATAGAACCCTCTATTTATAGGGAGATGGTAACTTAGCCACCAAGTAATAAACCATAAAATCTTTCTAAATATAGACATTCACCATCAATAAAATTTTATTTATAACACTCCCCATTGAATGCCTATTCAACAGATAATGTGCCTTGTTAGTACCTTAACTAAATAATACCCAATAGGAAAAAAATTCTAGAGGAGGAAAAAGAGTAGACATATCTAACAATACACCTTTTGGTTGCCTCGTTAAAAAACCTTGCAAGGAAAACTCATTAGGATAAAACACTGTAAGGAAAAAAGAGTGTAACGCGCATTAATTCCCCTGAATGAGAGCATCAATTCACATCTCTAAGCATTTGCATTCCAATCTTGTTCACCATCTTCAAAAGATCTCTTGAATGAATTTGTTTTACGTTGAAATCATCATTCCTAATAGATGTATTATTTTCATATGATCTAGTTGAAACCCTCAGTTCAATATCTTCACATAGAGGTGAAAACTCTTACTATCATATTATCATGCTTATAGTTATAGCAAGATATATTTGTGCACAAATTGCAGTGAGAAAGTGATACTTCAAGATCAAGAATTTTATATGCTTCAAGGAACTTAAATCTTTCATGGATTGTTATATAAGTTAAGTCATGTAAGCTAAATAAATAAATTTTAGATTTGTATCAAATTTTCATGTCATGCCAGACATATAAGATACATAAAGGTGATAGCACACCATTATCTTTATATTTTTAAGTGTTTGTACTACAGGTTCAAAACTACTTGTCTTTCATATGAAACCAAATTCCACTTGAATTGTTTCTCCAGACTTAAGATCCTCATATATATTTAGCGCTATAATCAATAACCTCCTTATTTTCATAAAGACATAACATAGAGATCTTTTCATTTATATATTCAGGTACCTGAATCTATCACGAGATTTTATAAAATGCTATGTCATGTGATCTTCTAGATCACTTGCCTCCTTTAGTATTATCAATTTGATTATTTGTTCATCTTCTTTATCAAGAAGTTTATTTGGAATCGATTGTCTATACGCTTTAAACGTGCCATAGACTTTGTCCTTCTAGGATTCAATAAGAGCATTTGCAATGAGAATGTAGATACTTTTTTTTGGGTCAGCAAATGCGTTTGGCACCTTCATCTTTCTGAATCGAGACCTGGCCCGGCTCGCGTCGTTCCAACAATCGGTGGGGAGCACCACATATACGATCATGCGGTTTTGCAATATATTGCAAACGAATTATCCTTTTATTAGCTTCAAGTTTGTATTTTTTTATTCGAGGATCTAGATGTACAAATAATAATTCATTCCACGTAACTTTTTTTCAATTATGTATCATGTCTCCCACTCATGTTCGAAAAACTAACTTGTTTCCTCTAATTTGAGAATCCATCTTTGTGCATTATGGTATTAATCAAAATATACACCGCACATCAATAATAATAATAAGATATGATTATTTGGTTTTTGAAACTGAACCACTTGCGAGGGAAGAAAATAATATACTTTGATATATAATGCATATCAAATTGATATAGATAACTTTGTTCTCATAAGCAATTATTTAGCTATTAAGTGAATGTTTCAATAAATTATTTTGCTAAACCAACTGTGATGTAAACCAACTTATTAAGATGAACTATCTTGAATAAAAAATCTGGAAATTATGCTCTAAATCAAATTATTGAGCAAGTTACCTCGCGAGCACCATGTTGCTGGTTAATAATAATCGCACATGTAACCATCTCATAGATGCATCTTATGTGATATACATGGCAGGTGAATGTGCCAATATTCACCTTTGATAAACCAATTATTCCAACTGAATAAATTATCAATATTGATAAATTTCATATTTACACCATGACATGTTCAATTATCAATAAACTCCAAGTTTATTATGATATGAGTTTTTATATCAATAAACATCCACTTTATTGTGGTATTCTTTCAGTTGTGCAGTACAAATTTGAGAATAATTCAAGTAGCTTTTCGCATCATATTACCCAGCTACAAGTTGTAGCAATAGAAATATTAAATGTTTCTTTTATTTACTGTTTCAATATAATCATTCGCTTTCGCGTATACCTTGGAAACTAAATATGTTTTTTTGAGACTTATTATGACACAATACCTTATCGGTAATCAATTGTGCTTCTCCAATATAGTAATAATTGGCCCTTCCAGATCTCAATTAATTTGGTACTAGCACATATTCATCAACATCCATATGGTGAATATCTCTTTTAAAGAGAAAGTTATACCATTATGGTTATGATCAAAATTATATGCAAGATATGTTTCTTGCATTAATGTTATTCTTTAATAATCACATTACCATTACCAAAATATTTTGGCGTACAATAGATACGTGACCATTGACTATTCATGCCATAATAATGACATTATTTTCTAATATCATCTCAAACCTCCTTCTAGAGGTGAATGTGTATATTCCTACCACTAGCACGTTCATATTCTTCTAAGAATGAATATGTATTCATAAATCAGATGTTGTCACATTCACATCATCAATGGACCATAATCATCTATATGTGCTTTATGAAATCTCATGTTAAATCAATGACAAATATTACTTTCACAAAGTGAAGAATTATTTAGAGAATCCTTATTATTCTCATTATCACAATGATGACGATTATAATTTCATCTATTGCCACATTCGTATCCACTAATACCTTCACGGTAATAATTTTGTCTTCTTTCAGACTTATCACCTATTGCTATCACATTCTCTTAAGGTAATACGAATGGATCAAATTCAATGGGACGAGTTTTCACTTCTTGTGCTCACAATCATACATGACTTTGGTTACCACTTTGAGTAGTTATAATTTCTTACTAATTCCATTAGAGTTATAATCAAAGTTTATTGTCTTTCCTTGTATTTAAAATCAATAATAGAATAAAAAAGAAAAATATGGTGAAATACATACCTTAAATTCAGAATTTAATCATGAAGAAAGTTCATGGAACAATGGACAATCATTATGCTCAATCCCTAAGCTTCTACCCATTTGGTTAGAGTCTCGTGCTGATAATGTGTTATGAAACAATAATATAAGAAGAAGAGTAATGCAGAGAAAAGTAGAGAGATATAATTCTTATTGATTTGGGATGATTTACAATGGAATAGAACCCTCTATTTATAGGGAGATGATAATTTAGCCACCAAATAATAAACCCTAAAATCTCTCTAAATATAGACATTCACCATAAATAAAATTCTATTTATAATAAAAAAAATCTTCATAATTCAATTATGTTGTGTTAGTTTAGCATCATGTCACTTCTATCTCGTTAAAGAAAGTTTCAAAAACAAAGTCTAGGAAGTAAAAGATTTATTTTACCTAAAAAAGAAGGAAAATATTCTATATGGAAGTAACTTATGCTTAAGTTAAAGATTCCTACAGAGAAGCTCTAACTTCTCTAGAATAAACTACGTACTTCTTGAGAAACAAGATACTATTCTTCCAAAATCACCGAATTTAGTCCATCACACTCCTTTACAAAATACTTTGGAAAAACTAACATCCTTCGAGGATATACTATTGGAATCAAACCCAATGAATTTCACTCCTACCATAGAACATGAGGATATGCATGACACAACAAATGTAATGGAAGCCAAGGAAACATTGCATGATCCACAAATTATTGTCAGAAGATGCCATACAAATTTCCCTTTCATTAGAAGATAAACAACGCATCTATGAGCCACGGAAATACTCTATCATAATCAAATTAGTAGGTAAATGTATGATGCATCATTACCTTAAGAGAAAGATCCGGGATCTATGGAAACCAACGGAAGACTTCTCATTAATTGATATTGGTGAGGATTATTACATCATCAAATTCATAGAGAAGAAAAACATGGACAAAGCTATCCACCTAGGGCCATGGTTTATTAATGGCTACTTCCTATTTATCTCCAAATGGAAACTAAATTTTGTGGCTAGAAATAAAAAATTAATTACCTCTGCAGTATGGATTAGGCTGCCTCAATTACCAACAGAATTTTATGATGACAAAATCCTAGAAAAACTTGGTAATGCCATAGGACGCCTACTAAAAATTGATACATGTACCTCAACAACTCTAAAAGGTCGATATGCAAGGATTTGTGTAGAATTACCTTTGAAAATCTTAGTTCAACCCTTCCTATTTGTTGGAAACCACAAGCAAGATATACTCTATGAAGGGAAAAATTTTCTTTGTAAAAATTATGGCCGTTTTGGACACACTTTAAGGCATAGCATTTATATCAAGAAGCAAAACATAGATCCTCAGCATGCAAGACAAGAACACCAACAAGAATCTTCAAAGGAAGCATAAGAAAAAAAATGGAAAATTGTGGCATTCAACAAGCGGAAGAATCAATGTAAAAAAATTCCAAACCAACCGGCCGCCATCCAAGGAAAAGACAATCATGGTCCAAGTATTCCAATTAAATTATTCAATGCAAATACAGATAAATACTTGGTTATTCAAACTCTTCAATACAAATTTAAAAATTATCCCCCTAACAACCATAACTCTTCTGTTAATGCCCATCCCAATATGGCTATTGATCTAACCATTTCTCTTGATAAAAATTACCAACTAGATAAAAGGTAAACGATTTTGCCAAAAACCACTATAGAAAATACTCATTTTCTTTGTTAAAATAAATTCAATCAATTAAGTGATGACTTGGCTCTTGACTTACAAGACACTTGCATGGAAAATTCCAACGTGTCATCTACTGTTACCAAATCCTTAGATACTAACAATGTCATGTAAATTGGCCCTTGCATGGACGCTTCTACCCCTCCCTCCAATGCTACCCTTACTGCCCTAAACCCTCCACTTACTCAAATATCTACCCAAAATATTTTGTTATCTAAAGGACCTCCTCAAGATCCTTCCTTAAGATAGAGCAAGATTCTCCCTTCATGCATGTTGGCCAAATGGCAACGGCTATAGAAGGAAGTAGCCAAATGGACATTCTCTACGAAAACCCAAACATAGCCTTTAAGTGTCCTATAATCATGACCTTGAACAACCAAAAGACATGAACTTGGAAGAAACAATTATTGTTTCTCCAACCAATCGGATAACCCCCTTTCCTACCCAAATCCCACGTCTTCTACCAGTGCATTAAATATATCTTACACCACCCAAAATACCAAGAGTCCCTTTAACCCTAAGAAGAAGAACTCGTTTAATAAAGATTCTAAGGAAAAACCGTCCTCTCAACATGGAAAACCTACCCGGGTTATGAGGAGGAGCGAGTTGCCATTGCTGCTAGAAAGGATTTCGAGTTGAGATCCAAGAGGATTTCTGCAGTAAAGGTCAAGTGGAGGGGCCAACCAGTTGAGGAGGCTACGTGGTAGTCCAAGGAGGATATGTGGAGCAGATATCCACACTTATTTAGCACTTCAGGTATGAATCTAAACCCATTCGAGGACGAACGTTTATTTAAGAGGTGGAGAATGTAATGACACTACCAGTTGTTTGGATTTCTAGAACCTCGTTCCCTTAAATAAGACTTTTTGTACTTGCTTTTACTGATTTATAACTTACGGGGATGATTAGTTCGTGTTTTGGAAGAATTCAGGTTGAAATCGGAACACTTGGTTCCTTAAGGTTGGCTTAAAAGGCCAAGTTTGACTTCAGCCAACATCTTGAGTAAATGAACTTGGAGTCAGGATTTGACAGCTCCAACAGGTTCGTATGATAATTTTGGACTCGGGTGTATGTTCGATCGGGTTTTGGATGACCCAGGAGCATTTTGGCGCCTAAAAGAAAAAATAGGTTCCAGAAGGATTTTGAAGTTCTTTAAATTTTGTTTGAAGCGGGTTTTGGTGATATCGAGGTCTGAATGGAACTCTGAGACCGTGAGTAGTTTCATAATATCATTTCAAACTTTCACAAAAAATTTGGTGTCATTCTGAGTAGCTTAAGTATTATTCGGCGCACTTGGAAAACTTGAAGTTCAAAGTTTGATTCACTTTGGTTTTGGGGGTTTGATTCTTGGTTTTGTTGTAGATTTTTGCATTTCAAGTGTTTTAGTATGTTCGTATCATGGTTACATACTTATTGGTGCCTTTGTAACGGGTCTCAAGTGGCTCGGGTGAGATTCGTACCCCTCAAAGCAAAATATAGAAAACCAAAAATCCAAGTTCTAGTTTCCTTCTTTGCAAACGCGGAAGGATCCTCGCGTTCGCATAGAAACGATTGGGTCTTGAGGGGATTTGTGCTACGCGTTTGTGACAACTTTTTTGCGTTCGCGAAGGTCTGGGGCTTGTGACCTTTTTATTCACATGAGGGGACTCGCGCTCGCGTAGAGGAGCGTGGGCTGGGCCACTTATTTATTCTTCGGTTCGCGAAGTAGCCCTCACGTTCGCAAAGGGTAGGCCAAGACAGCCTCCGTATTCGTAATGTATTGGTCGCGTTCGCGATGTAGTGTCTTCAGGGGGATTGGTCTTTTTGCCTTCGCAAAGGCGAGACCCTTCCGTGTTCGTGATGAAGGAGGCAGCTGGGCAGTGAGTTTTAAATACGGGACTTAGGCATTTTTGGGGTCATATATTATACTCTTGGGTTTGAGAGCTCTTATGGAGGGAATTTCGACCTAGCTTTGTGAGGTAAGTAATTTTTACTTAATGTAAATTTAATACATATTTTATAGGTAAATTTATCACATGTAAATTGGTGAAAATTATGGGTTTAGATGAAACCTTTATTTTTGATAAAAATAGAATTTTACCACTAAAATGGTTATGGAACTTAGTGAAAATTATAACTTATGTTCCTAAGGTTATTGGTAGCAACATTCTTCAAACATTTCAGGAATCTGGACACATGAGCTCGAGGATGAATTTCAGGAATCTTGCATTTAGTATTGGGAAATTACATAAATAGTTGGAATATGAACTTTTAAACATATATAGATTAATTTTTACACTATTTGAATAGCTTTGGATTGTTCGCCACCGAATTGAGGGTTTGGGCATAATCTTGGACTGGAAAGTAGGCCTTGAGATGAGGTAAGTTTCTTTTCTATGTAAGAGGTAATTTACCCCATAGGTGAACTTAATTAATGTGTTGCTATTTGTGGAAGGCTACGTACGCACCAGGTGAAGAGAGTCCGTACATAGCTACTATTACTATTTATGTCTAGGTAGTTTTAGGTTTACACCATACTTTGTAAGCACCAATTATGTTGACGATATTTCAAGGATTCAAAAGCTCCAAGTTGAATTGTCTTCATTTTGAAAAGAATCAAGAAGAGGTTATGACGTATTGATAAAGTTATATTTGACCGCGTCACACGCATGATTCCTGAACTTGGTAATAGATGCATTTATGTTTCGGGTTGTTTGACACTCGACAGTGCACAATTTATATTTATATTGGATAGGGCCGAACGTCCTTGATGGAACTCTATGTGTGATAATTGAACTGGAAGTCCATTTTATAATTTGTATCAACTCATTGATTGAGATATCATTTTGTTTTAAATGAAGGAAGTGTTTGGGGTTCTTAAATTGGATGAAAGAATTGTTCAGTTATTTCTTGTTCCGAGTTTAATTATTGTCTCTCTCTCTCTATATAAATATATCATGCTTAATTAAAATTTCATATTATCATATTGTTGGCCTTTAGTAAGTGTCGGAGTCGACCCTTCATCACTACTTCTTCGAGGTCAGACTAGATACTTACTGAGTACATATTTTATGTACTCATGCTACACTTCTGGCAGGTACATTTGGTCACTAGTCTGGCGCACAGATTTGATCCTCATTTTGAGACTTCATGGTGAGCTGCCTTCTAAGTCGTTCTGCAGCATCTTATGTTATATTTTTTTGTCTATTTCCTTTCAGATAGTAGATTAGTATTCTTTGTATATTCTATTTGAATGTCCACATACATATGACACCAGGTCTTGGCACACACACTAGGAGACTTATGATTTTGAATTTGTTTACATAATTTTGATTTGTACTCACTTGCTTCCATTTAGTTATGTTATATTTACAAATATCTAAATCGTTTAACAAGTGAGGACATGCTATTCACTTATTAAATTTTTAAAAGGGAAATCACAAGTTGATCAGTGTTGGCTTGCCTAACAATGGTGTTGTGCACCATCACATCCTAAAATGAAATTGGGTCATGACATTAAATCTTACTTATTTCAATCATATAAAAAATATAATATTTAAGACTTTAAACCAATATAGAATTTTTTTCTTTTGAGAAAAAAGGAAATAGATATAGTAATAATTAAAGGAACATCAAGAGCATAGTCAACATAAGATGCGTCACGAAGGATGCACGGTTCCCTAAGCTTGCTAACAGTTGGGAAGCTTCATTACATAGCATTTTTTCATGTGTAGTGGATTCAAGTCTATCACTTTCCACAAAATCTATTACATCAAAAGGTGGTTCAACAAAAACTTTTTTACTAGTCTTCTGTGCTTTACTTCCTCCTGTCACTCCAAAAACTTGATTTTCCCTATCTAGGGCCCCTTTTTCTAGTTGATGAGCAATCTCATTCCCCTGCCTGAAAGTGCGCTGGAGAGTAAATCTCTGCTAGTGCATTAAGGACCTACAATCATTGACAGTTTTATTAAATAAATTATTACCCACTTGTATTGCTTGGATACTCTAAGCAATCTGTCTCTATTACAAGTGGGAATAGGTTCCATTCCTTTGCTATTCTTAGACCTTCTTGTAGAGCTTTTTATTCTGCAACTAGTGAGCCATTTGCATGTGTTAATTTTGTAAAACCTACTATCCAACTACCTTTTACGTTTCTGAAAACACCACCTAAACCACAATTTTGGTTACAGCTATGAAATCTGGAATCTACATTTAGTTTGAACCAACCCTAGAAGGTTTGAACCAATTGATTTTTATAAGAAATTTGGGAGGGTGAATACAGATTTTTTCCGTGAGTAATTTAAATTCCATGGCCCTTTCCGACATTTGATAACCACTGATTTGGTTGGAAGTGTTATTGAGGTTGTTGTTGTTTCTATTAATCCAGATATATGATAAAAGGAAAGAAGGAGTTCCATTCTAGGAAATCATACTTAAGAGGAAAGTTGAAGTACTTTATTTGGAGAAGCTAATGTTTCCCATTTTAGTTAATAATATGGTTCCCTGGAAGATTGGTCCAGAGTTTATTGACAGCTATGCATTCTAGGAAGATATGCTTTATTGATTTTTCATAAGGGCTTTTACATATCGGACAGTGTGGGTCAATGTTTAGGCCAATATGTGAAAGGTATTTTCTGCAGGGGATTCGATTGTGAAGGCATTGCCATAGGAATAATCTGGTCTTATTGGAATAGTCCAATTTCCAAATCCACTAAATGTCTAAGTTAGTATTTTAGGAGATTCCTACGATGAATAACAAGATTTAGTAGTAAAGACCCTCTTAGTGGTGAGAGACCAATATGTAAGTCAATGAAGGGATCTTTTATACGGATTTTTGTTTTAATGATATTAGCTACTAAATCTGGAATGAGATAGAAGGTTAAGCAGTCTAAATTTCAATTGGAACCATCAAAGATATCTCTAATTTTGGTGGAAATATCTTTTGTTGAAGGGGGGCTATAACAAGGTTACTTAGGTTGCCAACTTTTGAGACCCAATAGGCCTCCCATAGATTAAGATTTGGTTGGATATTGGGGGACCATATGATGTCATTGGAGCAAATGTCCCACCCCTTACAAATGTTTTATCAAAAGTAGGAGGATCTATTCATAGAGGGACTATTGCAATAGTAAGATAATAAGATTAGCCCAAGGAACTAGTGGATTAGTGAGAAGTCTCCAACTTAAGGATAGCGAGAGTGCAAAGATTTTTAGTAAGAGCACTATAGATGTATAATCCACCGTATTGTTTGGGTTGGCATAAAGTGGATCAGTTTACCATGTGAATTTTCCTTTTCTCTATATCATGACAAAGATTAATAACAAAGATCCATATATAATACCAGTAGTTTAGGAAAAAGAAAGGGTGTAGATCATCTTGACAAGGAGACTTAAAGGTTTGAATGAGAAGACTGCTATTTTAATCTCATTATCTAGAAGGGTGTATCAAGATTATCGAGGTTAATTTTATTACATCCAGATTGGGGATTTATGGGGTTTTCCCAAATAGATTGGGAATGAGAAGTGGTAAATGTAGAGGTAAAGTAATTCTGAACACGAGACATAATATGGATGTGGTCATTTATCCAATTGCCTGCCTCATCTTTAAAATAAATAATCTTGTTTCTTCTTTTCATATTAGTGGCTAAGACATGGAAGAATTTAGTATTTGCGTCCCCATCATTAAGCCATAATGATCCTAGACCTAAGTTTCTAATAATCTTCTTATATTTTTAGAATATCATTGAACTCATTTTGAAGGTCTAATTCTAATTTTTTAAGGAAGGGACTGGTAGCATAGCTATTAGAAGATTGGACGCCTTGTAGTCTAGCTAATTTTATCTCTTTATACCCATGATATTGCCAAAGGTTTCTTTTCGGGGTTTTACCTTATATATAAAATTGAGGCTAGCTTTAAAGTAATCACTATCATTCCAATTATTTTTAACAATAGTATGAAACTTTAGATGTTTGCAGCAAAAGGTTTCTAATCTAAAAGGAACCTTATGGGGAGACCTATTCCTTGGAATCAATTCAATGAGGATATGATTATGGTCAGAGCGGGTTCTAGGAAAATGTGTAATAGAGCATTTAAGGAACAGATCAATCCATTCCTTATTTCTGAATGTTTTATCAAGTCCTTCTAAAATAAGACCCTTCTTGCTACGTCTATTATTAGTTCAAGTATATTTGCTTCCCTTGAAGCCTATATCAAGCAATTTGCATTTGTTTATTTTAGACCAAATATAACAAGATCTACTATCCTTAATGGGTTTTCCACCAAATTTCTCACTAGCGGCAAAAATGTCATTAAAGTCACCATATACTAACCAAGGTCTGTTATAAGAATTGCTAATACTTTCTAGATGATCCCACGTGATATTTCTATTATGAATACTAGTACTAGCATAAATGAAAGTGAGAAGCCAGGGTTTGCATATAGGATTTAGCTCTATGGTTGCATAGATCTCCTGACCCATACGAACAACATTTTAAACGTTGATTATGTCATCCTTCCACATAATTAGCATACCACCTGATTGCCCCTACGATAGAACTCCAATCATCTCCGTGAATCTAAACTCATTGAGCATGGCTGCATGGTTTCCCATCCTTGTCTCCAATAAAGTCACCAAACACGGCCTATGGGTAGCTAACATTTCCCTAAAGTTTCTCCTGAAATTATCATAATTCCCTCCCCTTATATTCCATATTTACAAAATTAGTGGGTTGATTCATGGCTAAATTATTTTCAGTGTTTATCATCTCTCCATTCTCCATTAACCCCCCCTCCCCTCGCTTAGACAGGATTTCTTCTCATTGAAGGAACTAGGATCATTGCCTTGTTCCCACAGTTGGGTCATGTGGAGGGAAAATATCCGTCGAGCATTTGTATAGGGCCAATGGGAAGCTGAGCATATATCTCTTCTTCTGCCTCTCCATAAAGAGAATTTTTTTTATTCCGTCTGGGTTTGATAGTTCTAGGGTTGGACCTAAGTGAAGGTTTAGGGGGACATCATCCTCCTCCATCTCTACCTCGACTGGACTTGGTATGGGTCGTCTTGTTGTTGAGAAGGGGGCATTGGAGGGGGTGGACGGAGGACCATCCCTTGGTTCCCCTGATTGATATCCCAAGGGATAAATATAGGGTTAAGATGAGTATACATCTCTATTGGGATGAAGGGAAGATCTAATGGGGCATTTTGAGGGTATATGGGATAGAACTATGGTGGTATGCTCCATTGTTCTCTCATCGTTTGAGCCATTTTAGGGTTCAATGATGGAGCCATGATGTTGTTGAATCAAACTTGATTGAGATAATTGTTCATGTCCAATCTCATTCCCTCCAAGATGAGTTGAGCTAGATATTGAGTATTGTGGATGATCACAATCGCCTCTTGTCCATTAACTGGGACTGTGAAGGATAGTGCGTGGCCCATGAAGCTATCTAACTGTATAGTGCTGAAGACTAACATATGTGACAAGTTGCGTGATACCTCTAGAGCATAGACACATAAAAAACCGGATGAATCCCTGATAGTCTGGAAGGTAAAGCAAGCTCATAAGCAACCTCCCGAACTCGCCTCAACACCTCAAATGGGCTATAAACCTTGAGATCAACTTGTCCTTCTTACTGAATCTCATAATACCCTTCATCGGTGAGACTTTCAAGAGAACCTTCTCGCCTTCCATAAATGACACTTCACGTGCCTTCTAATCGGCATAACTCTTCTATCTGGAATGTGCTCTACGGAATCGGTCCTGAATCATCTTTACCTTTTCTGAGGCATCATTTACCAAATCGGTGCCATACAAATTAGTATCGATGGGATCAGATCACCCAATGGGAGAACGCTACCATATAAAGCCTCAAATGGAGCCATCTCAATGCTGGGCTGATAATTGTTGTTGTAGGCAAACTCGACCTAAGGCAAGAACTGATCCCGCTATCCCCCAAAGTCAATCATACATGCTCTGAGCATGTCCTTTAATATTTGAACTTTTCGCTCTGACTGCCCGTCCGTCTGTGGAATAAATGCAGTGTTGAGCTCTACATGGGTTACCAACTCACTCGGGACGTTTCTCTAAAAATGTAAAGTGAACTGAGGGCCTTTATCTAATATGATAGAAACAGGAATAACGTGTGACTGTAACTTTCTCCCAAATACAAATATAGGCCAATCTTTCTAAAGTATTAGTAGTTGCAACTGGAATGAAATGTCCTTACTTGGTTAGCCTGTCGACAATGACCCAAAATGCATCAAACTTCCGCAAGGTCTGCATAAACCCAAGTACAAAGTTCATAGTAATACGTTGCCATTTCCACTCCGGTATAGTCATTTTCTAGAGTAGGCAACTTGGCCTATGGTGCTCATACTTAACCTGCTAGTAATTTAGGCACCTAGCTACATAATCAACAATTTGTTCTTCATCTGCCGTCACTAATAATGCTGTCTCAAGTCATGATACATCTTCGTGGCACCCAGCTAAATAGAATATCGAGAACTGTGTGCCTCCTCTAGAATTTTCTCACTCAAGCCATCGACCTTAGGAACACATAGACGACCCCGGAATCGCAAAACATCATTCTTGCTGATAGAAACCTCCTTGGCATCACCTTGTAGTACTATCTCTCTAATAAATGCTAAGTGCAGATCATCAAACTGTCGAGCCCGGATCTGCTCCAATAATGAAGACTGGGCAACAACATATGCAATAACTCGGTTGGGCTCTAAAATGTCCAGCCTCACAAGCCTTTTAGCCAAGTACTGAATGTCCAAAGCTAGTGGCCTCTCCTTTGTTCAAATAAATGCCAAGCTACCCACAGTCTCTGCCTTTCTGCTCAAGGCATCCATGAGTACGTTTGCCTTTCCTAGATGATAAAGAATGGTGATATCATAATCCTTTACTGGCTCAAGCCATATGCGGTACCTCAAATTGAGATCGCTTTTCTTGAACAAATGGTGCACGATGCGATGATCAATGTAAACCTCACATGACACCCCATAAGATAATGCCTCCAGTTCTTAAGAGCATGAACATTCACGGCTAACTCTAGATTGTACATATGGTAATTATTCTCATGAATCTTTAGCTGACACAAAATATACGGAATAACTTGCCCCTCCTACATCAATACACAATCCAAGCCAATGTGTGAAGTGTCGCAATACACTATATACATCTCTGAATTAGAAGACAATACTAGAACTGATGTTGTAGTCAAAGATGTCTTGAGTTTTTGGAAGATCGTCACACAATCATCGGAACAATGGAATGAAGTACCCTTTTGGTTCAATCTAGTCAGAGGTGCTACAATAGATGAAAAACCCTGTACAAACTGACGATAATAACTTGCTAACCCCAGGAAACTCCTAATCTCTGTCGCCAAAGTGGGACGAGGCTAACTCTTAACTGCCTTAATCTTTTTGGGATCTGCCTTAATATCCTCAGCCGATACAACATGTCCTAAGAATGCCACAGAGTCTAGCCAAAACTCACAATTGGAGAAATTATCATATAGCTTATGTTCTAGCAATGTCTGAAACACCACTCTCAAATGCTACTCGTGCTCCCCTAGGCTACATGAGTAGATAAAGATGTCATCAATGAAGACACTAAAAAATGAATCAATATAAGGCTTGAACACCATGTTCATCAAATTCATAAATGCCATTGGGGCATTAGTCAAGTCAATAAACATCACCAGAAACCCATAATTGCTATATCTAGTACGAAAAGCAGTCTTCAAAACGTCCGAGTTCCTAATCTTTAACTGATGGGTATCTCAAGTCGGTCTGAGATAACACTATAGCAGCCTGCAACTGGTCAAACAAATCATCAATCCACAACAACATATACTTGTTCTTCATGGTAACTTTTTTCAATTGCTGTAATCAATGCATTATCTGCATAGTCCCATATTTCTTCTTCATAATTAACATTGGTGCACCCCAAGGTGATACACTTGATCTGACAAACCCCATTGATAACAACTCCTCTAGCTGCTTCTTCAATTCCTTCAACTCTTTCAGATCCATACGGTACGGTGGTGTAACGACCCAACTAGTCATTTTGAGCAATTACATCTAGTTCGGCAGTTTGAGATCTTAGGTTACTTCATAATATGTGTATTGACTTGTGTGCATGGTTGAATTCAGTTAACGGGTGATTCAAAATCAAATTGGAAGAAGGAAACTAGTTTTGGAAGTTTAAACGGTAAGAATTTGATCGAAATTGGACTTTTGAGTAAACGGTCCCGGAATGGGTCGTGGGTGATCTCAAAAGCTTTGTATGGTGATTTTGTACTTAGGCACGCATCTTGATCTGAATTTGGAGGTCCATAGGTGAATTGAGGCATTTCGGAGAAAGTTGGAAAAGTTGATGTTTGGAAAATGGAGAAGTTTGATCCATAGTTAACTTTCATATCAGGGTCGGAATGTTATTCCGAGAGTTGGAGCAGCTTCATCGTGTCTTTTGGACTTGTCTGCAAAATTTGGCATTATTCCGAGTTGAACTGATAGGTTTCAGCATGAGAATGATATTTGAAAATTTGGAAATTCATAAGTTTGATTTTTGGGTTTGATTCATTATTTTGGTGTTGTTTTATGTGGTTTGAAATCTCGAGCGAGTCTGTGTTAGGTTATATGTCTTGCTTATGTGTTTAGACAGGTCCTGAGGGCCTCGGGTGTGCTCAGGGTGAGCTACGTTCATTTTTCTCCTCTTTTGAACTGTTGTTATCTATCAGCTGGTATTCTTCTTCGCGTTTGCGTCTGCTCCTCCGCGATCGCGAAGAGTAATTTTGGAGGATGTATTAATTGTTCATCGCATTTGCATCACCATATTCACGATAGCGGAAGTCTATGTGTTCCTCCTTTGCGTTCGCATTTTCTCTGTATGTGTTCACAAAGTTCCTTCTTTTGAGCAACAAATTATTCCTTTGATGCGATCGCATCTTTCTCCTTGCGATCGCAAAAAGTAGCTTTGGGCAGCAGAAAATTCCCTTCACTACGAGATCGCATAAGCCCTTCCGCGATCGCGTAGCACATTTTTGATAGTGGCCACTTTGCTTCTATGTGATCGCAATGCACAAAAACTTGGGCAGATAGAATATATTCCAAAATCGAGGGTTACACAATTTATCCTATTTTGACTTCTACAGCTCGGTTTTTGGCAATTTTTGGAGGGTTGTTCACGAAATTTGATTGGTTAATTTGGTTAGATTTGAGTCGTTCGGAGGTCCTTTCACCCGATCAGTGCATTTTAGAGTATCGATTTGTCATCTTTGAGGTAAGTATCTTGCCTAACCTTGCGTGGGGGACTTCCTCTTTGGATTGAGTCTTCTTTGCTAATTGTAGCCCGCACATGCGAGGTGAAGAGTGTGTGCTCGAACTTATTTGTAGGAAATATGCTCTATGGTTCTTAGATCCTTATGTTCAATATGTTGAGAGTATCCATTATGATTGAGTTTGATAATTGCTTAAATTGTCTCGACATGATCCATATGATGATGCTAGCTTTCCTCGAATTCCTACGTATTGCATTGACCCTTAATTTTCCTTAGTTGAAGTGATCGTCTGCCTTATTATTTTGATACTTCTTCATTGTGAGTTCCTCTATGACTTCGTACAAATATGTTACATGTCCAACTGTTGTGGTTACCGGTGAAGTTATCACGTTCTTGTTATGTCTTGTTGTTTAGTTGAAGTTTCATTGTGAAGTTAATTATCAGTACGAGTTTAGTTATAGCTGAATCCCTTGCCAGGACATATTTAATCCTTACTGTTGGTTCCCTTGACGGGATGTGTTTATTCTAGTTGATGACTCCCTTACCGGGATATGGTTGTTTTCTTATTGTTCCCTTGCCGGGATACTTTTGTGATTAGTGTTGATTGTATATATGGATCGGGTTGCACGCTTCAACAATATTAAATGAATGGGGTTGCATGCCGCAACAATATTAAATATGTCGGGTTGCGCGCCGCAACAATATTAAATAGACCGGGTTGCACGCCGCAATAATATTAAATGGATCTGGTTGCACGTCGCAATAATATTAATTGGACCAGGTTGCACGTCTCAACAATATTATACTGAATGGGTTGTACGTCGCAACAATATTACATGGATTAGGTTACACGCCGCAACATCATTAAATGATTTGGATCGGGTTGAACACCCCAACAATATAATATTATTTGAATCGGGTTGCATGCCGCAACAAGAAAGAATAAAAGTAAATATTGACTCTTATGGTGAGAACGAGAGTAAAAGCATGAAGGGTGGTGCCGTGCACTTTCTTCTGCTGTGTTTATTTGTTGTTATCAATTTAAGTGTTTAAAGTGTTTAAATTTCTTCATTTGCGGTGATCCTTGTGTTAGAACCTACAATGTTTTCAATATATACTCCAATATTTCAAACTTCAATAATTGTTACAGCCTTAATTCAATTAGTTTCTCCCTTTCTAACCGTTTGAGGTTGTACTTTTCTTAAAGAGGTATTTCTACTAAGTTTAAGTTATTAACTTCCATGTTAAAGGTACTAATTCTTCCGGTATTGTATTTTAATTGAAAGGGGTATTTTCTTACTCGAATAATTTCCAAAGACAACTTCATCTTTTCTCATCGGTTTCCAAATTTATTTAGAAATTGTAACTTAATTTATTTATGTAAATAGGACTTCTTGAACATCTTAATTGCATTTTTAAGGACATTTTGTATTATATATCATGTGGATTGTGTTGCTAATAGTGAGATGGAAAAACATGTGGGCACAAGGTGCCATATGTGATGAAAGTTTGGAAGTTGAGACTATGATATGAGAAATCGAGGATCGAAATGATCAGGATGGGGTACTATACATGATGTGATTGATTGAGTTGGCATTGCTTTCTTTGTTTTGATATACTCTTTTTTTTTCCGCCTATGTTATGTTAGTGTTGGATTGCTTGGGTTATTTGACTTACTTGGTCTCCGTTCATTACTATATGTGTTCTCCCTTTATTATTTATACCGTTGTACTTGAATTCTCTCTCCGCAGTTGATATTACTTCGTTATATTTATCTTGATATTTTATTATCATATTCAGTTTAATTCATTTGACTAGTAGGTGTCCTGATTTTTCCTCGTCACTACCCCACCGAGGTTAGTCTTGATACTAACTGGGCAGCGCCGTGGTGTGCTCATACTACACTTCTGTACATTTTTGTGTACATATCCAGGTGAATTGATAGTAGCTGTGCGGTCATCGCGGTGGAGACTCAAGGTAAACCTGTTACAGCGTTGGTAGGTCTCGGAGTCACCTTCAGTTGTATTTATTTCCATTAGCTTCTTTGTTTCGAGGTAGTGATGTATTATTTTGTGTAATTACTCTTAGATAGGCTTGTGACTTGTACTACTAGATTTTGGGAAGTTTTTCATTGTATAAGGGATCCATCTTAGAAAAATTCTAGCCGTTGTTAGTTATTGTTGTTATTCCGCATTTTAGTAGGCTTACCTAGTCCTTAAGACTAGGTGCCATCACGAAACCCAACAAAGGAAAAATTGGGTTGTGATAGGTGGGATAGATATAAGCTGGCTACCTGGGGCTAAGTCAATATAGAAATAAATGTCACGATCTAGTAGCATGCGTGGAAGGTCAGAAGGAAACAAATCAGCAAATTCCTAGAGTACTGGCACTAAATCAATCATCGAAGATTCCGCAGTAGTGTCCCGAACATAAATTAGATAAGCTAAACAAACCTTCTCAACCATATGTCGAGCATTAAGAAAAGAGATGACCCGAATTGCTATACTAATGGAGGAACCGTTCCACTCTAATCTCGGTAACTCTGGCATCGCTAAAGTAACAGTCTTGGTATGGAAATCAAGGATGGCATGTTATGGGGATAACTAGTGCATACCCAGGATGACCTCAAAGTCAGTCATATCAAGCAATAAAAGGTCCACTCTAGTCTTGTAACCACAACATATGACCACACAGTACCGATAGATCCGATCCACAACCATAAAATCACCCATAGAAGTCGACAAATTAATTGGAGTACCCAAGCACTTATGAGGAATATCCAGGAAATTATCAAACATTGATGATACATAAGAATAGGTAGATCCTGGATCAAATAATACCGAAACATCCCTGCCTCTGACAGAAATAATATATATGATCACGGTATCTGAGGCCATTGAATATGGCTTGGACAGAAAAGCATAGAATCTAGCTGGAGTGCCGGCTGGATAGCCTCTGCCTGACTGAGCAATAGCTGGGTGACCTCCCCATGTCTGGCCTCCACCTGTAGGATGGCCCCTTCCCGTTTATCCCCCACCTAGGAGGTCAGATGGCTGGTGCTGCAATCATGGGCTAATAACCATGTTGTACTGCTTTGCCCCGAAGTTTGGGACATGTTCTCTTTATGTGACCTAGGTCTCCACACTCATAACAACCTCTCAGTACCATTGACTGCTACACCGAAATGTGACCATGATGGCATAAATACCCACTAGAAGAACCCTAAATGGCTGGTGGGTGGTATGAACCCTCTGGAATGGCATTAAAATAGGCACTGGAAGAACCCTGATGAGTTGGTGGGCGAAAAGAACTCTCAGGCATAACATTAAAATAGGGTCGCGTTGGATCACCCCGAGAAGGTGGTGGTGCTAAATATGTGGGCCTGCTAGGCTAAACCCTCCCAAACTGACCTATGCCACTGGCTGAGTCACCTCTAGACTCTTAAGAGAAACGGGTCCTCTTGTTTTGCTTATCTGCTCTTTTCCCCTCTAGCGATAGCCCTCAATCTCCGAGCAATCTCCACTACCAGCTGATAATCAGTGCCCATCTCAGCCTCTCGATCCATTCTAGACCAAATACTCGGGTGCAACCCCACAACAAATCTTTGCCCTCTCTCTGCGTCCACATAAAGTATCATAAGTGCATAGCGAGGCAACTCAGAAATCTCGCCTCATAATCGGTCACGGACATCTGACCCTACTCGAGCTGCTCAAACTGACACGGTATGTCTTCCCTTTGGGAGGGTGGAATATACCTATCCAAGAAAAGCCGCGTAAACTGGTCCCAAGTCATGGAGGAGAACCCATTATCCTGCGAAGAAGATAAAACTGCCACCATCTACTAGCCCTGCCCTCCAACTGGAAAATAGTGAAATCCACCCCATTCCACTCTAATATCCTCATATTGTGCAGTCTATCCCTCTACCTAGCAATGAAGTCCTAGGGATCCTCATGCCGCTCACCTTTAAAGACAGAAGGGTGTAGCCTAGTCCATCTGTCCAAAAGCTTCTACGGCTCGCCAACCGCAGCTGGTCTTAGCTCTGGTACAGCCGGTGCAACTGGCAAGGCTCCACCCATGGGTAGTGTACCCGGAGTCTGATATACTGTAGTTGTATGCCCATGAGTCTGAGCGGTAGGGGTCTGTGCTCCCTCTCCCACGTGAGACGTGGTTGGGTCTACTGGAAATAAACTAGCCTCGGTCATAGAATCCATGAACCGCAGCATACGGCCCATGACCACTTGAAAGCTTGCCACTAACATGAAATCTACTAGAGTCGGCTTTGCTGCGGGCACCTCGCGCTGCTCCTCAATAATGGGATCCTCTACTGAATCTGTTGGTGGTGCAACTGGGGAAACTTTGGGACATCATTGTCCCCTACGTTGGGGTGGTGCCCTCCCTCGGCCTCTAGCAACAGGGGGGCAGCTCCTCCCAGGTCCAAAACTTTTGATGCACGCATTGTCACCGTCTTTGAGAGAATAAGAGAAAGAACTTAGTATAATATCAACTGCACGATATGAGATGAATAAAGAGTAGTTTCCTCACCCCCATAGCCTCTCGAAGATAAGTAAAGATGTCTCCACACCAACCCTTAAGACTCTATCAGGTTTTCCCATAACTATTAGACCTGTGAATCTAGTGCTCTTATACCATGTTATCACGACAAAATTCCATTTTTAGCCGTGATGGCGCCCAAAACCATTGTTAGGCAAGCCAACATTGTTGTTTGGCAAACCAACACTGATCAACTTGTGGTTTCCCTTTTAAATAAGTTACTGAGTGGATAACATGTCCTCACTAGTTAAAAGATTCATAGATTTGCAAACATAACATTATTAAACGGAAGCAAGTGAGTATAATTAAAAAATCATGTAAGCAAATCCAAAATCATAAGCCAACTAATGTGTGTGCCAAGACCTGGTGTCATAAATATGTGGGAATTCTAGTAAAATATACAAAAGAATATGAATCTACTGTCTGAAAGGAAATAGACAGAAAAATATAACATAAAGAAGACTCTAGCTGCTACAGAATGACTCAGAAGGCAGCTTACCATGAAATCTCGAAATATGGATCAAATCTGCATGTCAGACTAGTAACCAGATGCATCTAACTTAAATCCTGTATAATTTTAGTATAGAGGTGTAGCATGGGTATATAAAAATATGTACCCAGTAAGTATCTAGCCTAAACTCAAAGAAATACTAACGAGAGGTCGACTCCGACACTTACTAAGGGTCAACAATATGATAATATGAAATTATAATTAAGCATTATATTACCCATCTCGATCCTATCAGTCCCAGAGGCATTATGACTACTAATCCTAAAAGGGAGGGAGTTGGGGATTTTGAGAGTTTAAAAGGATAAAAGTCTAAGGCGACAAACAGGAACACATAAGCAGTTAGGGGGGAGAACAGATAGCACTTAAGGCTCAAACAACCCTCCTCACTTAAAGGAGCAAATTATATAGCATGACTTCAAATACTAGTTATGGTCTAATTAACTTTAAAGCGTTAGAACAGACTTATTTATCACATATTTCTCAGATGAGAAGTCCGAAGTAGGCTTGGTTTGGTTATAATTTATTAAGAACTGACACATTTGATTAACCACCTATGGCTTGCCTAGGTGAGACCTATAGACATGATATCTAATAGTGCATAAGGTGTACTTGTTTTAAAGAAAGGATTACTGGTTTTATAAGCAAAAGTTCTACAGAATTTAAACGACCTTATTTACTGATTTTAGACTCATAGAGGAAATAGATGAAGCTGATTCAATTGATTACTCCTATAGGCATGATTTCTAGGCGTTGTTGATTTTAAATGATTACACAAATGCAAGAGTCCTATAGGCATGGTATCTAGAATGAAGTGGATTAAACCTATGATTGCTTGCCTAATGTCAGGTATATGTAGATTATTATTAAACCTATGATCATTCGCCTAACGATAGGTATATGCAGATTACTATTAAACCTGTGATTGTTTGCCGAATGACATGTATATGCAGAAGTGCAGAAACTTAGGGACAAGATTTATGATCATGGTTTCTATATGTAGAAATTAGAAACTAAGAGACATAATTTCAATATGAAGAAATGCAGAGCTTATAGGAACGTTTTCTAGGATGAGAATGCAGAAGTTCAAGAACTATGAACAAGTTATCTACATGAATGCATAAATTTATAAGTAACCTATAGGCATGTTGTCTATGTGAATTCAAAAATCAAAAAATCCTATAGACAAGTTCTCTACCCTTTTCATACAGTCATCTCCATCCCTTTTCACTAGCCATCCCAATAGCTATTACAAATTATTACAGACCAAAATGAACCAGGAAAAGTAAAATTACATCAGAAATTCAAGCTACACCCAAACAGCCTAATCCAGACCCAAGGTCTAACAATATGAGATAAACCAAATTTCATGATCAGATTCCAAAAGCCTTTCTCTTATTTGGGATGTGTCAAAGTTATGAAGAGTTTAAAGGGCTTCGGGCAGTGCTTACACCCCAAATAAATTGCAGAATTAGATCATAGTGCAGTGTGGAAGGGCCAGCCCTCAAATGTCCAAGTTCAGAGGGAACACAAGGTCTCAAAGCAAGGCTCATAAGAGGGGGCAGAAATTAGGGTCTAACAATAAGGGCCAGTGTATAAAGAGGGAATTAGGGAAAGCCATGGCAGGCTGGTGGCACCCCAGCGATTGGGAGTGCTGGCATACTCCTAGCCAACCTGTTAGCCCAATCTTAAAAGTTAGGATTTATTGTGGATCAGGTTATGACCTGGGCAGTAATTTTGATACTGCCAGGCCAAGAACCTTAACTCAAACATATAGAAGGGAATAGGGGGTAGGGATTCACGATAGAAATAGATGCAAGGAAAGGACATACATAGTCTAATAGTTGAACAAAAATAACAAAGTAAACAAGAATGTTGAATCTATGAAGTAAACACATAGGGGTGAAGCCGAAAATTAAATCAGAACATACCAGTTTCAGGGAAAAAAACAATTAAAAAAAGGAGTCTTAATGAAGCCAAGTTGCAAGCAAAATAGCTCCAAAAGATCTCAAGTAAAAGCGGAATGTTGAAAGAGTATTGAACTCAAAGCAGTAAGTGTGTGAGAGTATTGAATTGGGAGTTAGGGATGATCGTTCTCAAGGTCTGTTCAGAGTGCAAAAGGGCAGTCCTTTTTTAAAGTGCAGAAAACAAGTAAGAAAGGTATGGAAATATCATTGAAATCAATCTCCCTTTAGTTAAGATATTCTAACTTCAATGGGTAAAAACCAATCAAGGAAAGAAGTTTTGATTAAAACCTTTTCAAAGTTGCACAAAAGAGGTAAATACATAGAATTCATTTAAGGAAAACATTCAATGGTACACGATTTGTGACTAATGTGGAAAGGGAATAAATCAAATAGCCAGTGAAACCAAAATTACAGGATCAATTCGAATAAACCAAGTCAAGAAAAGGTAAAGGAGGTTCAATCAAAGAAAATCAACGACAATCCGTCTACCTTAAAAGGATTTCAGAATCAATCAATTAGTTGATAAAAAACTTTTAAGAGAGGAGTTTCTCCTATATAAAACAAATAAGTGAATCAAGAAGGGATTGTCAAGTTACTGAGAAAAGATTTTAGTCAAAGAAAGATTCAGAACCATAAGCAAAAGTGGTACAAGTCCAGTTTGCAAACTCAAACGAATCTTAGAGTCCAGTGCCTTAAAGTGGAACCCTAACTCGCACACAAGAAAATAAAATTGCCAAAAATCCCCAAATCCTAGGGTTTCGAATTGAGTCAGATAATAGAGATGAGAAAGCAAGCCACTTGAGAGAGGCTCAGAAGTCTTTTCCAAAGACTTATGAAAAAACAATCATACATGATAGAAAGAAAACTCATTCAAGGTCATGAGAACATGTTTGAGAAGACTTAGAATGTAAAAAGGTTCATAAGAAAGAGATGATATGAGCTTAAGAAAAGTAGATGAAATATGCTTAGCAAGAACATAAACAGAGTTCAGTTAATGTAAATAAAAATCGAAGAACTCAACCGTAACACATATAGTAAAGAATAAGGCAAACATCACGGATTAACATGTGAGTACAAATAACATGTAGAGTTAAAAAAACAAAATAAAAGAACAGTACATGCGTAGTAAAAGGAAGTCAGGCAAACACACGTAAAGAAGGAACAAAAGAATCAGAAAGATGCTTTTTGAAAAACCTTTCAGAAACCCTAAATCGAAATTAAATGATTTTGAAAAGAGAGTTTGGGGAAAACTTTGAAAAAAAGTTCGATAGAACACAAATATATTGCATATTTAAGAAAATAAGTAAGTGAAGAACCTCGAACAGCTTCAGATTTCAGAGAAAACCCTAGAAATGAGAAAGGTCTTGAGGAAGGTCAGATCCTGAGTCCAAAGGACTCATATTGCTCGAATATGCTGGAGTAATGGCCGGAGAAGCCATAGATTTGCAGAGATGAGAAAGATATGAAGGATAACCATTGAGGTCAAGTCTCGAAGCTTCGAACAACCATGGTTTACTGGTGAAAAGGAGTGAGCACCGAGCATCTATGACCCGGGAAGCAATGGATTCCGGTGGAGTGGTGGTTGAAGCGGTACAAGGAGGCTAGGGTTTGAGAGACTTTGAGAGACGAAAGGTTTTCAAAGGCGACTGAGAGGTGGGAAATAAGGGATTATGGTAGTCATTTGGAATTAATTATGGAAGGGTGAGTTTTGGCCGTTGATCTTGAGTGATCAACAATCCAGATTTATTTGGGTAGATGGAGGATGGGTTGGGCCATTTAGAATTGGGTCGTGGGTTGGGTCCAAATTGAAGCTAAGCCGGTTTGAGATCTGAAATTGGGGTTTAGGGAGGGGTCAATTTGGGCTGAAATTTAAATGAAATAGGGCTACCTTTTTAAATAACCACTTTTTAACTTTTTATTTTTGTAAAATAGTAAAGATGGTTTTAAAAGCAAATAAAAAATACTGGAACGGTTAATAGTGTATAAATATTAATTTAAAAATACTGGACCTAATTTTACAATTATAAAATGCTATTGATCTTAAAGTAGGTTATTATTGCAATTATATGCAATTTAGCTTTAAAAATACCAAATAAAGTTATAAAATATATAAAAATACCTTAATTATATTTTGGCATAAATATGAGAAAAAAATAAATTATTCACCAAAATGATAATCTTGGGAATAATTATTGGACTTTGTACTGCGAAAATAGATAATAAACTGATTTTAAAATTCTTATAAATTAGGGAAAAATATCCAAACTCTTGGGCACGCTCACATATGTATGTTCATGCAATTTTGAAAGTATTTTGTGTATAAAAATACCTAAAAAAAATTGGGTATCAACAGTGTTTCGGAAGTTTTTAGAAAAACACAGGTTTGAATTCGATGTGAATTGATGGATTTGGGATTGTTTGAGGTGTTTTGATAATTGGAACAAGTTTGAATAAGGTTTTAGGATGTGTTTGTGCTTTTGGTGAGGTCCTGGAGGCCTTGGGTGAGTTTCGGGTGATCAATCAGACCATTTTCTATGTTTTAAAGTTGCAGATTTCATTTCAGGTGTTGCAGAGATTTATCTCTTCGCGTTCGTGAAAAGAGCCTTGCATTCACATATTTTGGAAGGTAGGAATTTAAGCCTTCGCGTTCGCGTAAGGTTGTGAGGTGGTTTTTCGTGTTTGCATGAATCTTCCCGCGTTAGCGTACAAGGATTTGTGGTTCTGAGGTCGCAGCTCTTCGCGTTCGCAGCTTAAAGCTCGCGTTCGTATAGTTTTTTTGAAAAAGGGAAATCATCACGATCGCATGAGTCATTGTCGTGTTCGCGTAGGTTGGTGAGGCTGAGGCATCGCATTCACGCTTATGGTTTCGCGTTCGTATAGAGGAAGTTTGTTGAATGGAATATTTGTGCTTCGCGAACGCAAGGCTTTGACCGCGTTCGCGAAGAAGGATTTTTAAGTGTTGGGCAGAATGTCTCAAAAAGAGCTATTCCGCGTTTTGAGCTTTAGAAACTCCATTTTAAGTGATTTTGGAGATTGGAGAGCTAATTGAAGAGGGATTCAATAGGATTCACCTGGAGGTAAGATTTTAAACTGAATACTCAATTATTATGTGAATTCCACCTAGAAATTCATGAAACTTGATGTAAAAATGGAAAAAACTAGGGCTTGGGATTTTGTAATATTATTTGGGTATTTGAGACCAATTAGGGTCGGATTTGAGAACTTTTGGTATGTATGAACTCGTGAGTAGATAAGAAACCCGTTGATGTAAAAATTTCTAAGTTTCGAGAAGTGGGCGCCAGGGCTCGGATTTTGGGTAATATCAGGATTTGTGCTCGATATTGATTGTTTTCGCTTGGGCTTTGTTCCCTTAGCATATTATTATGTACTCATTCTTATTGTGGATGGACTCGGCGTGCGTGGAGGACAGTTGGAGGGGCAAAATCGTTGCAAGCTAGAGATTTTGCCAGTTCGAGGTGAGTAACAATTGTAAATGATATCTTAAGGGTTTGAAACCCCGGATTGCACTCACGTCGTAGTGCTATATTGAAGTGAGAAACGTGTTGGATGATGAGCGTGGGGTCTTTTACTACTAGGGATTGCGACTTGGTCCGTCCCGATTGATGATTTTACCGTATATTTGAGTGAAACTTATTTGTTATCATCATGATTTGGGCTGATTGCCATATTTGGGCTTTGTGCTAATTATTTGAACCTTCGGGGATTTTTATCACTATTTCCTTACTATTTTGATTTATTACTTGAACTTAATCTTGTTCATATCAACTATTTTACAAACTCAACCACTTTTACTCCGATTTAAAACTTAAATGATATTTCTATAATGATGTTTTGGGCTGAGAACTACCATTTCATTAATGCCCAAGGGGTTTGTGATGATTTTTGGACTGAGTGAGGCCGAGGGCCATATGTGAGGATATGCTGAGCGATATAAGGCCGAGGGCCTGAGATACATTTATATGCCACGAGGTGGCTTGAGTGATGTGTGGTTGAGTGCCAAGTGATGTGAGCTGAGTGTCGAGTGATGATGCCATGAGGTGGCTTGATAAAGCGCTTGGGCCGTAAGGGGCCCCTCCAGAGTCTGCATACCCACAGTGAGCACGGGTATCCATTATTGTGAGAGTGCGCCCGAAGGGCAGATATGAGTGATTGTGAGGTAGCCCGAGTGGCTGATACTTTTCTCAAAGTGAGCCCGAGGGGTTGATATGAGTGATTGTGAGGCCCGAAAGGCTGGTACTATTCTTAGAGTGAGCCCCAGGGGCTGATAGGACTGATTGTGAGGTAGCCCGAGGGGCTGATACGACTGATTGTGAGGTAGCCCGAGGGGCTGGTACTGTTCTAATATTTTGCCTGAGGGGCGAACTTTTATGTGTTCATCTTCCATGTTTAGTTGTCATTTACCTGTTATACTGAGATATTTGTGCTTGAGGGGCGGATATTCTGTGCTTATCAGCACTAACTATTTTATTCATTTTCGTAATTGTTGAAAATGTTATTTTCAAAAGAAGTTTAAACTGAGCTAAATTATTTCTAAAGATTTTACAGCTTCTCTACCTTTCTCAAAGGGTTTTACACTGCTTCTGTTGGTTGCTTTAGAGGATTTCTTACTGATCAATTGTTATTTACCTTTATTACTCACTAAGTTGGAGTACTCACTTTACGCCCTACACCTTGTGTGCAGATGCAAGTATTTATACACCTGGTAGCGGGTTTTGGTTGATCGAAGGCAGAGTTATTGAAGTTTAGCAAGGTGACTGCCAGCGTTCACAACACCACTTTTTTCCCTTTTGTTCGTCATTCCGGTTTTGTATATTTCAGACCTTCTAGTTGTATTTTCCACTCTAATAGATGCTCATGACTAGTGACACCCTGGTTTGGGCTGTGTTTGGGTTGTACTTTCACATTGTTATGGTACTATCTGTTGTTTAGAAATTATTAAATCATGTTTTCGCCTGCTTTATTGCTTTTATTGTTTGACTTCAAACTGGAAATGTGTCGACTGGCCTTGTCTTCGTGAGAGGCGCCATCACGACCGGGTATGGGTTTAGGGTCGTGACAGTTTCTTAGTTGTTCTTTATTAATTGCGTAAATTTTCTAACCATAACCATAATATTGGCTATGGTTTATTGCGTGTTTCATTTATCTTTGGCAGTATATGACAACGTGGTAATGAGACTTTAGCTAATAAGAGGTTTTCTACCAGTATTCGGTTGTTGCGGGCAGCTGCTGTGAATAGAAGTTATCACTGCAAGTTTTCGAGTTATGTGGCATATCATGAGATTTCTCCCGAGGTTGTAGGCATAGGTTATTACAGTTGGTTCGGGTCTATTGAGAGTATAGGTGTGAGGTTTTGATCGTATTGATGGTTTCAGAAGTGATAATGTGCTTCTATGGCTTATGGGCTAGATTGGATTGTGCAACTTCAGTTGCAATAGGTTATCAGATCTATATGAGATAGGGTGACGTGGGATCACCCCTGAGTATATGCGTGGCAAGGTTAATTAGTGATTGGTTGGCTTTTACAACAACTCTAGGTACGTTCGAGAACGAACGTGTGTTTAAGTGGGGAAGGATGTAACGAACCGACCGATCGTTTTGAGCTTTTACACTTTGATCACCATTTCTCGGGCATAAATTGCCCCGTATGATGTATTATGACCGATGTATATTGTTGGTATTGGTTTTCAAAAAAAATCGAAACGAATTTGAAGGAAATAGTCTCAATTGAAAGCTTTGAATTTGAAACGTTTCACCAAGGGTTGACTTATTTGTATATATGCTTGGATAAGAATTTTTATGATTTTTTTAGCTTCGTTGGGTGACTTATGACTTAGGAGGGTGATTGAAATTGGTTTTGGAGGTCCGAAGTAGAATTAAGATTGAATTGACAAAGTTGATATTTTCAAAATTTTCGGTTGGTAGGTGAGATTTTGATCCGAAAGTCGGAATGGAATTTTGAGAGTTGCTGCAGCTTCGTTATGTCATTTGGGATGTGTGGCAAAATTTCAGGTCTTTCAGACATGGTTTGGTTGGGTTTTTTATTGGCAGTGAGTTTCAAAAGTTTTTAGAAAATCTTAGGCTTGAATTCGATGTGAATTGATGGATTTGGGATTATTTGAGGTGTTTTGATGGTTGGAATAAGTTTGAATGCGGTTTTAGGATGTGTTGGTTCTTTTGGTTGAGGTCCTAGGGGCCTCGGGTGAGTTTTGGGCGGTCAATTTGACCATTTTCTAAGTTTTAAAGTTGCAGATTTTCATTTCATGTGTTAGAGAGATTTATCTCTTCACGTTCACGAGAGGAGCCTCGCGTTCGCGTAGGAGAAATTTGGAAGGCAAGAATTTAAGCCCTCGCGTCGCGTTTGAGCATCGCGTTTGCATAAGTCTTCCCGTGTTCGCGTACAAGGGTTTTTGGTTCAGAGGTCGTAGCTCTTCGCGTTCACAGCTTAAGGCTCGCGTTTGCATGGTTTGGAAAAGGGAAAGCATCGTGATCGCGTGAGTCATGGTCGCATTCGCGTAGGTTGGTGAGGCTGAGGCATCCCGTTTGCGCTTGTGGTGTCGCGTTCGCAAAGAAGAAGTTTTGTCAATGGAATTTTTGTGCTTCGCGAACGCGAGGCTTTGACTGTTTTCGCGAAGAAGGGTTTTTAAGTGATGGGCAGAATGTTTTAAAAAGGCTATTCCGCGATTTTGAGGTTTAGAACTTCCATTTTTGAGTGATATTGGAACTTGGGAGAGCTAATCGAAGAGGAATTCAAGAGGAATCACCTGGAGGTAAGATTTTGAACTCAATACTCGATTATTATGTGAACTCCACCTAGAAATTCATGAAACTTGAGTTAAAAATGGAAGAAACTAGGGCTTGAGATTTTGAAATTTGATTTTGGGATTTGAAAGACCAATTGGGTCGGATTTGAGAACTTTTGGTATGTCTGAACTCGTGAGGATATAAGGAACCCGTTAATGCTAAAAATTTGGAGTTTCGAGAAGTGGCTCTGGGGCTCGTGTTTTGGGTAATTTAAGGATTTGTGCCCGATATTGATTGTTTTCGCTTAGGCTTTGTTCCCTTAGCATATTGTGATGTATTTGTTCTGATTTTGGATAGATTAGGCGTGCGTGGAGGCCAATTGGAGGGGCAAAAGCATCACGAGCTTGAGATTTTGCCCCTTCGAGGTGGGTAATGATTGTAAATGATATCTTGAGAGTTTGAAATCCCGGATTGCACATCGTATTGCTATATTAAGGTGAGACATGCATTGGATGATGAGCGTGTGGTCTTTTACTACTAGGGATTGCGACTTGGTCCGTCCCGATTGATGATTTTACCACTTATTTGACTGAAACTTATTTGTTATCATTATGATTTTGGATAATTTCCATATTTGGGCTTCGTGCCAATTATTTGAACCCTTCGAGGATTTTTATCACTATTCTCTCACTGTTTTGGTTTATTTCTTGAACTTACTCCTTTTGATATCTACTGTTTTAAAAATGCAGCCACTTTTACTCGTATTTGAAAATTAAATGATATTTCTAAGTAATTTTTTGGGCTGAGAACTACTGTTTTACTAATGCTCTAGGAGCTTGTGATGATTTTCAGATTGAGTGAGGCTGAGGTCTATATGTGAGGATATGCTGAGTGATATGAGTTAGAGGGCCTGAGATACATTTATATGCCACGAGGTGGCTTGAGTGATGTGAGGCTGAGTGCCGAGTGATGTGAGGTCGAGTGCCGAGTGATGATGCCACGAGGTGGCTTGATATAGCGCATGGGTCATAAGTGGCCCCTCTTGATTCTGCACACCCACAGTTCGCACGGGTATATTCTGAGAGTGAGCCCGATGGGCTGATATGAGTGATTGCGAGGTTGCCCGAGGGGCTGATACTATTCTGAGAGTGAGCCCGAGGGGCTGATATGAGTGATTATGAGGTAGCCCGAGGGGCTGATACGACTAATTATGAGGTAGCCCGAGGGGTTGGTATTGTTGTGAGATTTTTCCCGAGGGGCGAATTTTTATGTGTTCATTTTCCATGTTTACTTGTTATTTTACCTGCTATATTGTGGTATTTATACCTGAGGGGCGAATTTTTTGTGCTTATCGGCACTAACTGTTTTGTATTCATTTGCGTAACTATTGAAAAAGTCATTTCAAAAGAGGTTTAAACTGAGCTAAGATATTTCTAAAGATTTTACAGCTTCACTGCCTTTCTCAAAGGGTTTTACACTGCTTCTATGCAACATGTTGGTTGCTTTACATGATTTTTTACTGCTTAGTTGTTATTTACCTTTATTACTCAATGAGTTGGAGTATCCACTTTACTCCCTTCACCCTCTGTGCTGATGCAGGTATTTATACACTCGGTAGCGGATTTTGGTTGATTAGAGGCAAAGTTATTGGAGTTTAGCGAGTTGACTGCAAGCATTCGCAGCACCGCATTTCTCCCTTTCGTTCATCATTTCGGTTTTATATATTTCAGACCTTGTAGTTGTATTTACACTCTAATAGATGCCCATGACTAGTGACACCCCGATTTGAGTTGTGTCTGGGTTGTACTTTCGCATTGTTATGGTACTATCTGCTGTTTAGAAATTATTAAATCATGTTTCGCATGCGTTATTGCTGTTTAGTTGTTTAACTTCGAATTGGAGATGTGTCGGCTTGCCTTGTCTTCACGAGAGGCGCCATCACAATCGGGTATAGGTTTAGGGTCGTGACAATTTCTTAGTTGTTCTTTAATAATTGCGTGTATTTTCTAATATAACACAAAACATTAATTAAAAAATATTATTTGACTAGGAAAGCAGTTCAAATATAATATAAAAATACGTTATCATAGAGATCCCCGCCCCCCTTAATTTTAACGCTTTATGATGTTCATATAACATTATTTTTATTTTTTCTTGATATTGAATATTATGGAGTGGTAATGTATTACCAATGCGTAGGATTCTTATGAAATTGTATTTATTAAATCTTCCTACATATTTAATAAGAATTCAATGGACAAAATTTTGTTAATTTTATATTTTTAAATATTAAAAGAACTTAACATATAAGTTATTGTAGTCCAAAACTATATTATTATAATTATGTCTTTTCTCTATGAGTTTTTCTATTTGAAATTTAAAGGCTATTTTGGTCTATTAATATTGTATTCCTACTTTTATAATAATGTAGGCTCTCCTTTTTCTAAATGGATTTGGGCAATATAATTTATTCTTAATTTAAATAATAGTAGAAAAACATAATGTGTTTTCAGATTAAATTACCTAAAGTAATAGGACTACATAATTAAAAATATATCTAGTTTTTGAAAAATAATTATACTAACAGAAAATCTAATGTGCTCCTAAAGATATGAGATTTACATGCTAACATGTAGTAATAGATATCTATACCCGAAAATAATTATATTAATATAATTCATAAAGATAATCTTGTATGATTTCTAACATGTAATGTTATCTCCTAAAACTAATAGGATTACAAAGTTAATATCTAGAATTACGGTCATGTCCTTTTATTCTGAATTATTATGCTTAACTTTAAAAGGTTATTTTTGTAAACTAATATTATATTCACGCTTATATATATATATATATATGTATATATATATATATATATATATATATATTATTACAAAGTTCAAAAAACTGCCCTCCAAGTTCTATCCATTATTTGTTGGACGATAAGTTTTGTAGCATGAATTACCCGTTATCTTTTTATGTATTATACTCCATATAAATTGAAATAAAATTGTCTTTCTCATTATGAATTTTAGGAATATGAAAAACGAATGAAAAGATAAAATGTAATCCTATCATAGTTTTTTATGCATAAATCTATAAATTCCTTAATTAACACTCTATTTACTCCTGAAAATGAGGCATTAATTATTTCTGTTCTAACATTTCTTTAAACTTATTTAATTATATTAATGTTATTACAAAAGTTTGCAGTTTGCACGGTAAACACGGTAAGTTTTATGTGAAAAGCTTACTAGGAAAAATAGAAAGGAAAATTTCACAGCCTTATTTGATCAATGTCCTTATACTTGATCAAATAGATCTAGAAGATCTAATATGCTTAATGTTACTTAATTATATATATAAAAAACTAGAGATTTTCAAATTGTAAAAGGTTTACGAAAATTTTGAAGTCTGAATTACAAATGAGAATTTTAATTTCAATATTCCAAGTAAAAATCTCAAACTATACAACAAATGGCATTACAAAACAATCAGCACCGAAGGAGATTGAATATACAAAGATAAAAGTTTTTAAATCTAATAGCAAATAGAATCCTAACATTTTAAAGCACAATAGCCACAGAATAATTTGAAGAACTTCATAACTAGTTACTCGATGATAAAACTCCTTGACGAGGAGCTAGATTTTCTTCGTGTATTGTATGTGTTTACCTCGGAAATATAAGTAATAATTAAATTTAATTTGACATTTTAAAGATTGTTATTTAGTGCAATACCAATTGATAATGAAGAAATATGAAGTAGAAGTGAAAGAAACAAGTGAATCAAACCAATGTAACTCAGGAGCAGCGACCTCGAGGTGGGTCTAGAACAATAAAAATAACTAAGCAAGAAGTAGAGAGTATATTCTTTTCTCAATGATTTGATGATGTTACAAACGGTTGGTCCCATTTATATAACAGGGGAACCCTAAATAAGGTATATTTCTATTTACTGTAGGGAATATTCTTGGTACAATTGTCTAACCGCCTAGTATGTAATAGTACAATTATATTCCAGAATTTGCGCCATGATCTTGGGGACATGGTAGGAATATAGCTCATTCTATTACAAATCTATAACAGTACTATTTCGGGGTCGAGCATAATTAACTATGGTACTCCTCGTACTCCTATCTCTAGAGCATTGCACTCTGTCTTTGAGCTAGAATCTGGACCACTCGGCTCGAATTCGACCTCGTCCGGACTTGGGCCTAGGATGGACCCTCGAGCCTATAAGTCGGAGGCATATGATTAGTCCACCCGTTTCTTAGAGTAAGATGATAAGTGTGATGACTCAATGGGTTATCTTTTATTTTAGAATCTGAATCCGAATTCTGAGGCCTTGAAAATCTTATTTTCTTTCTCCTCGGTTTGCATGCTCTATCTAGGCGCGTTTCCGGAAAGCCTTTATGTAGAATTTAAGAAATATATTGAATTTTGTCTTTAAAATGGATTAAAGTTGACTGCAGTCAATATTTTTGATAAATGGACCCGGACTCATTATTTGACAGTCCCGTAGGATCTGTCGTAAAATATGGGACTTTGGTGTATGTCAAGAATCGAATTCCGAGGCCCAACCCCGAGAAATGAATTTTTGAAGAAACTTGTTTGCTGGGAAATATAAGGAATTTTAGAAATAGAATAGGGTATGACCTCATTAGAATCGGGCCTGTATTTTTGTTCCGCAGCTCAGTACAGGTTTAATATAATATTTAATTAGTGTAGGTAAAATCTGGTGAGAAACGGAACTGATTTGACGTGATTTGGACGTTCAGTTACAATAATAAAAATTTCAAGTTTCTTAAAAAATCATGAGTTTTGATGTTAAATCCGTTGTTTGAGATGTTATTTTGGTGATTTGATCGCACGAGCAAATCCGTATAATGTTTTTAGACTTGTATGTATGTTTGGTTTAGAGACTCGAGGGCTCAGGTGAGTTTCGTATAGGCCACGGAGTGACTTTCGACTTAGAAAAATCTGTTGTTGCATGTGGTATTTATTTCAATTCTCTGATCTCACAATTACGAGATCAAGATTCGCATTTACGAGCTTTACTGGCTTGGAAATTGCGAGGGTTATATCACAATTGGGAAGAAGCCCTAGGCCAGCATAGTTTGCATTCGAGAACATACCTTCGCATTTGCGAAGTCATCAGGGAGGGGCAACTTTCACAAATTGCGACCAAAGGTTCGCAATTGCGACAGTAGCAGGCATGCAGCAGGTTCGCCTTTGCGATGCCTGTCTCGCATTTGCGAGCATCGTAATTGTGAAGCTCTAGTCGCAAATGCGACATCTGTAATTGATCAAAACACGATTAATATGGGACTTCAACTCATTCTCTCAAATTTTCAAACCCTAAGCTCACATAGGCGATTTTCCAAAGAAGAGTTCTTCCCCAAATCATAAAAACCGATTTCTAACTCAATTCCTTCAATCCATTTCATCTTTTTACGAGATTTCATCATAGAATCTAGTGTTTTTCATGGGAAATTGGGTGTTTTAGGGTAAATTTAGGAATATTAAAATTTGGGGATTTAGACCTCAAATTGAGGTCGGATTTAAGAATCAATTACATATTTGGGTTCGTGGGTGAATGGATAATCCAGTTTTGGTTCGAAGTTCGAGTTTTGATCAAGCGAGCCCGGGGTCGATTTATTAGCTTTTTGGGAAAATGTTGGAAAATCTATACTTATGCATTAGAATTGGTCTATTGAACGTTAATTGATGTTAATTAGTTAATATGCATAGATTCAGGTGGTTTGGAAGTGGTAACTAAAGGAAAAGTGATATTTGAGGCTTGAGTTTGGCCGTGAAATAAAGGTAAGGTCTAACCTTAGCTTGAGTGAATATATATTGTTGTCTTATTTGCTTCATGATACTTTTGAGTTCGATGTATAGGTTTGGTAACAAATATCTATACGTTGATGTTGAGCATGCAAGTGTGTCTTACTGTGATCGTTATATCTCTTATTACATACTAATCATGCTTAAATTGATAATTTTCCATGTTGAACAAGTCTTATGATATTTTCTTGGTACTGGATCATTGTTGAATATTGATACAAGTTAAGACATATATTGTGAAGTTAACTATTGAAATTGGATTAGTTATTGTCGATTCCCTTGTCGGAATGCTATTATTTCTATTGTTTGGGTGAGGAAGAGTGTAAAGCACGAATGGTGATGCCGTACATGATGTTGTGAGTGAGTGTTAATGCACAAATAGTGATGTCGTGCCACATTTTTTGAGTGTTAATGTACGAATGTTGATGCCGTGTTATAATTTGAGAGTTAATGCACGAAGGGTAATGACATGCCATGATTATGAGAGTTAATGCACGAAGGCTGATGCCATTCCATTTCGTTGTTTCTTACAGTGAGGACGAGAGTAAAAGCACGAAGTGTGATGTTGTACACATGTTACTATTTCATTATTCATGTTGGTTCAAATATGGCATTTACTATATTTCTCTATTGAATGACTGTCAGAATTTGATGTCCCCTGCAACATGTTTCCCTTTCCCGTCTTTATATGTTAAATTTATGTTATTATTGTTTTCTCGTATATGATTTAACTACGCATGTTTATATTGATATCGTGTCCTAGCTTCGTCACTACTTCGTCGAGGTTAGGCTTGACACTTACCAGTACATGGGATCAGTTGTACTGATACTTCATTCTACACTTTCTGTGCAGATTTCGGTGCCGGACCTCGTGAGGAGAGTTGAGGTTGCTGCCTTCAGTCCACAGGAGACCCAAGGTAGATCTACCGGCGTTCACAGACCCTGGAGTCCCCTTTCCTCTATTTTAGTTTTTCCTATCCCTTTCTATTTGAGAATAAATATACTTCTTTTAAACCAATATTTGTAGAATTTCTTAGACGTTCGTAGATTGTGACACTAGATCATTGGGGTAATCATGTATTGAAGTTGTTGAACTGTTATGTCACTTCCGCACCTTATATCTGTTTAGTATTAGCTATATTTATTTTTGTTTTGGCTAATAATAGATGTGGTAAAGCTGTATCGGCTAGGTTGCCTAGATTTTAAGAGTAGGTGCATGACAAATTGGTATCAGAGCACTAGATTTCTAGGTCTCACAATTCACAAACGATCTAGGTAGAGTCTGAAGGATCCGTACGGAGACTTCTTTGCTTATCTCAAGAGGCTATAGAGTTTAGAAAAACTTCACAGATATTTTTTTCTGTCGTGCGAATTGATTTCTCAATGCTAATTGAACTTCCACTCTATTGTTTCACAGATGGCGAGAACACGTATAACTTCATCAGCTAAGCAGCATCGTAAGCACCCAATGGCAGCTCCAACGAAGGGCATACGTCGAGGCTGTGCTAGAGACCGAGGCAGGGGAAGGGCTTAGCCTGGAGCTTGGATAGATGCACCAGAGGCGGAGCCTCAGGTAGAGTTTGAGGATGAGGTCCTGGCCCAGACTATTCCAGCAGTGCCAGCTCAGGTTCCATAAGGGTTCATCGACGCCCTACTACTCTAGGATGCTCAAGTCCTTCTAGTGGGCCTTATGGAGAGTGTCACTCAGGAAGGCATACTTCCTGTAGCACCAGTCATATGGAGGAGGAGCATGGACTCCTGCTACTCGCACTTCGGAGCAGATGGCTCCCCAGTTTCAGACCCTAGCAGCTTAGCCAGTTAGGGTGGTTCCGTCGGGTGTTGTAGCATATACCAGTGATGGATTTGCTATGTCTTCTAATGCCTTGTGGAGGCTAGACAGGTTCACCAAGCTTTTCACTACTACCTATGACGGTACATCTTCAGATAATCCTAGGATTATTTGGACAGTTGTCACAAAGTTCAACAGAACATGGGGTAGTGGAGACTAATGGGGTCAACTTTGTTATTTTTTGTCTGTCAGGTTCTGCCAAGAAGTGGTGAAGGGTTATTGTTTGGCAAGACAAGCTGGATCACCAGTTCTGACTTGGGACCAGTTCTCTCAGTTATTTCTCACGAAGTTCCTTCCGTCACTCAGAGAGAGGACTGTCGTAGGCGGTTCGAGCATCTTTAGTAGGGTTCTATGACTGTTACCAGTACGAGACTAGGTTTGTTGATTTGTCTTGTCATGCTTTTCTTATACTCCCCACCGAGGTAGAGAGAGAGTGGGGAGGTTCATTAAGGGACTTGCTCAGCCTATCAAATTGAAGATGGCTAAGGGGACGAGAAGTGAGATTTCTTTCTAGGATGCGGCCAGTGTGGCCAAGTGGTTTGAGATAGTTCTAGCTCAAGGGAGCAGTCAGGGTTCTGACAAGAGGCCTCGTCATTCTGGTAGATTCAGTGGTGCCTCATTTGGAGGCATGGATTATTTTGGTATAGGTCATCCTCCCATGCCGTTTCATTCAACACTGTAGGCTTCTCACGATGCTCCCGGTGGTCGTGGTTCTCATATACAATATTCTGATCAGCTACCCTACAGTGCATCACCAGATCCTATCAGTTCACCTCCTCTCTAGAGTTTTTAGGGTGGCTACTCAAGCCATCAGGATTAGTTTCAAGGTCAGCAGCCCCAACACCCGAGGACTTGTTATACTTGTGGTGATCTAAGGAATATTGCTAGATCTTGCCCTTGAGCCTCTAGTAGTTTCAGCATCAGGATTCTCGTTCCATGGTTCAGGCACCAGGTGTTCCACCGCTCATTTATTCAGCTAGAGGCAAGGTTCAGGATGCTATTGGTGGAGGTATAGGTGTTAGAGGTGGAGCTCAGGCCACTAGAGCTGGAGGCCAGCCAGCAGGAGGTCGCCCAGGGATATAGTTCAAAGTGGAGGGGCCTAATCCTGATGTTATACTATTCCAGTTAGGCATGAGGCTGAGTCCTCCGATGTAGTTATCACACCTATGGTTTCACTTTGCAGTGATGCTTTAGTTCTATTTGACCCGGGGTCTACATACTCCTATGTGTCATTTTATTTTAACCCATATTTGGTTGTGCCTGATGATTGTTTGAGTTCTCCCATGTATGTGTCCACGCTAGTAGGGGATTCTATTATTGAATACCGTGTCTATAGTTCGTGTGTGGTTGTTATTGGGGGTTTTGAGACTAGTATAGATCTTCTACTTCTCGATATGGTTGACTTTAATATTTTTGGGGATGGATCGGTTGTCACCTTATCATGCTATATTGGACTATCATTCCAAGGCCGTGACTTTAGCTTTGCCGGGGTTGCCTCGATTGGAGTGGAGAGGGACTCATCTCATTCTATCAGTAGGGTTATTTCTTACATGAAGACTCGGCATATGGTCGAGAAAAGGTGTTTGGCTTACTTGGCGTATGTTCGTGATTCTAGTGCCAATTTTCCTTTTACAGATTCCTTGCCAGTTGTTCGGGAGTTCCCAGAGGTATTTCCTACAGACCTATAGGGGATGCCACCCTACAGGTATATTGACTTTTGCATTGTTTTGGATCCAGGCACTCAACCCATTTCTATTCCGCTATATCATATGGCGAGTTAAAAGAATTGAAGGAGCAGTTGCAAGATTTGCTTGATAAAGGCTTTATTAGACAAAGTGTCTTACCATGGGGTGCTCCAGTGTTGTTTGTTGAGAAGAAGGATGGATCAATCATGATGTGCATATACTACCAGCAGTTGAACAAAGTCACCATCAAGAACAATTTTCAATTACCGAGGATTGATGATTTGTTTGATCAGCTTCAGGGTACTAATGTATTTTTGAAGATTGATTGGAAATCTGGCTACCATAAATTGAGGAGTAGGGCATCTGATGTACCTAACACATGTTTTTGCATTCGATATAGGCATTACGAGTTTCTAGTGATGTCATTTGGGTTGACAAATGTCCCTGCAACATTTATGGATTTGATGAACTGGGTGTTCAATCCCTATCTGGATTCCTTTGTAATTGTCTGCATTGATGATATTTTGATCTACTCCCATAGTCTAGAGGAGCATGAGCAACATCTTCAAGTCATTCTTCAGACTCTGAGGGACAGTCAGTTGTATGCTAAGTTTTTGAAATGTGAGTTTCGTTTGAGTTTAGTTTCTTTCTTGGGACACATTGTATCAGCAGAGGGTATTCAGGTTGATTCTAAGAAGATTGAGGTAGTCAAGAACTAGCCTAGAACCATATCAGCTAAAAAGATCTGAAGTTTCTTGGGTTTGGCAGATTATTATCGCCGGTTTGTGGAAGAGATTTCATCAATAGCAGCCTCGATCACTATGTCGTCCCTTAAGGGTGCCTCCTTCAGGTGGCCGAACGAGTGTGAGGAAAGATTTTAGAAGTTGAAGACAACTTTGACTATAGTGCCGGTGTTGGTTTTAGCCACATGTTTAGGTCCATATACAGTATATTGTGATGCATCTCGTGTTGGACTTGGTTCGGTGTTGATGCAGAATGGCAAGGTTATTGCATATGCTTCATGGTTGTTGAAGATCCATGAGAATAATTATCCAGTTCATGATTTGAAGCTAGAAGCCATTGTTCACGCGCTGATTATTTGGAGGCATTATTTATATGGCGTGTCATGTGAGGTGTTCACGAATCATAAGAGTTTATAGCATTTGTTCAAGCAGAAGGAGCTCAATTTGAGACAGAGAAGGTGGTTGGAGCTATTGAAAGACTATGATATCTCCATCTTCTATCATCCTTGAAAGGCCAATGTGGTGGCCGATGCTTTGAGTAGGAAGTCGGCTAGTATGGGTTGCCTTGCATATATTCCACTCGGTGAGAGACCTCTTGCTTTGGATGTTCAGTCTTTGGCCAATCAGTTTGTGTGGTTGGATAACTCTGAGCCCAGCCGTGTTCTAGCTTGTACAGTCGCTCAGTCTTTATTATTTGAGAGTATCAGGGATTGACAATATGGTGATCCTCATTTGCTTGTCCTTAGGGACATAGTGCGACATGGTGGTGCCAAGCAGGTTACAGTTGAAGATGACAAAGTTCTGAGGATGCATGGTGAAATTTGTGTGCTTAATATGGTAAGACTTTGTGAGTTGATTCTAGAGGAGGCCCATAGTTCTTGGTATTCTAGTCATCCGGGTGCTGCCAAGATGTATCAGGATTTGCGGCATCATTACTGGTGGAGAAGGATGAAGAAGGACATTGTTGCGTATGTAGATCGGTATTTGAATTGTTAGTAGGTAAAGTACGAGCATCAGAGACTTGGTGGTTTGTTTTAGAAGATTGAGATTCCTGAGTGGAAGTGGGAGCGTATCACTATGAACTTCATTGTTGGACTCCCACAGACTCAAAGGAAGTTCGATGCTGTATCGTTTATTGTTGATAGGCTGACTAAGTATATTTCATTCCTTCGGCATTTTCCTATTCTTCTGAGTGGTTAGCTAAAATCTATATCAGAGAGATTCTTTGTCTCTATATCGTGACCGTGTCTATCATTTATGATTGAGGCACGCAGTTTACCTTGCATTTCTGGAGGGCAGTTCAGTGTGAGTTGGGTACACAAGTTGAGTTAAGCATAGCTTCATCCTCAAACGGATGGACAATCCGAGCGTACTATTCAAATTGAAGAATGTGCTTTTGCTTGTGTTATTGACTTTAGGGGTTCTTGGGATCCATTTTTGCCATTAACAAATTTTGCTTACGACATCAGCTATCGGTGGAGCATCGAGATGGCTCAATATGAGGCATTGTATGTAGGCGGTGTCGATAGCTAGTTAGGTGGTTATGATCCGGGAAATGCTCGATTGTCCGGTACATATTTGGTACAGGATGCCTTGGACAAGGTTAAGATTATTCAAGATAGGCTTCGTACATCTTAGTCCAAGCAAAAGAGTTATGCCGACCGTAAGGTTTGTGATGTGGAATTCATGGTCAAAGTGCGAGTGATGCTTCAAGTGTCACCCATGAAGGGTGCGATGAGATTTGGGAATGGGGGCAAGCTATGCCCTAGGTTCATCGGGCCTTTTGAGATTCTGATCGAGTGGAGAGTGGTGGCTTATAGACTTTCTTTGCCACAAGGTTTATATGTTGTGCATCCAGTGTTTCATGTGTCCATGTTTCAGAAGTATCACGGCGATCCACCCACGTGTTAGACTTTAGCACTGTCCAGTTGTAGATATATTTGATCTATGATGAGGAGCCGGTAGCTATCCTAGACCGGCAGGTACATCAATAGAGATCGAAGAGTTACCCTTCGGTTCGTGTTCAGTGGAGAGGTCAGCCTATACAGGCAGATACCTAGGAGTCTGAATCCGATATAGGAGCCGATATCCCTATCTTTTCATCGATTCACGTACTATTCTATGTCTGTTCAATGACGAACGATTGTTTTAGAGGTAGAGAATGTGATGACCCAACCGGTCATCTTTTGTATTAGAATCCGAATCCGGGTTCCGAGGCCCTGAAAACCTTATTTTCTTTCTTTCCGATTTGCAGAATTTAAGAAAAATATTATATTTTGCCTTTAAAATAGATTAAAGTTTACGTCGGTCAATATTTTTTGTAAACGGACCCGCACTCATGATTTGACGGTTATGTAGTGTCCGCTAAAAAATATGAGACTTGGGTGTATACCCGAGATTGAATTCCGAGCTCCCTATCCCGAAAAAGGAATTTTTGAAGAAAATTGTTCTCTTTGAAATATAAGGATTTTTTGAAATGGGATAGTGTATTACCTTGTTAGTATCGGGCCCATATTTTGGTTCCAGAGCCCGATACAAGTTTGATATAATATTTAAGTTGTGTCTGTGAAATTTGTTGAGAAATGGAACTGATTTGACATGATTTGGATGTCCGATTGCGAAAATAGAAATTTCAAGTTTTCTTAAGAAAATCATGAGTTTTGGTGTTAATTTTGTTTGTTTGAGATGATACTTTGGCGATTTGATCACATGAGACAGTTCGTACGATATTATAGACTTGTATGCATGTTTTGTTTAGAGCTTCGAGAGACATGTAAGTTTTTGATAGGCTACGGAGTGAGTTTTAACATAAAAAAATATGTTGTTGGGTCTGGTATATGTTGCAATTCTCTGATATTGCAATTACAAGATCAGGCTCCGCATTTGCGACATTCACAGGCTTGGGCGATTGCGAGGGTTATCTCGCAATTGCGAAGAAGCCCTGGCTAGCATAGTTCGCATTTGCAATGTCATCAGGGAGGGGTAAATTTTGTAATTTTGACCAAACGTTCGCAATTGCGACAGTAGCACGCATGCAACAAGTTCACATTTTGCGATGCCTATTTCGCATTTTCGAGCTTCGCAATTGCGAAGCTCTGGTCACAAATGCGACATCTACAACTGATCAAAACACAATTTAGATGGAATTTCAACTCATTGTCTCATATTTTCAAACCCTAAGCTCCCATAGACAATTTTTCAAAGAAGAGTTCTCCCGCAAATCATAGGTAAACGATTTCTAACTCAATTCCTTCAATCCATTTCATCTTTTTACAAGATTTCATCACAAAATCTAAGGGTTTTCATGGGAAATTTGGTGTTTTTGGGTAGAATTTAGGATTTTCAAAATTTGGGGATTTAGACCTCAAATTAAGGTCGGATTTCAAATAACTAACGAGTCTGATCAATAGAGTCCGTCATTTTTTCTATTCCTTCCTACTTCTAGAGTTTGCTGCTTTTCCCAGGCCGGAGAAGGGCTTATATTGCTCGCGTTGTTTGATATGTTCTTCAGTACCAATACAAACTAAAACTACACCAAAGTGGAAGGGCCAGAATAGAATCTGGGAGCGACTCTCTGTTCCCATTCTCCACCGGGTCATCAAGTAATTAGCCAGCTCAATCCATTTTTCCATCCGATGATCGTCACCCTAGGACTGACTCTGTTCATGTGATTATAGGTACTATTTTCTCGATCATATGTGGTATTCGCCAATATCTTGGTCATCTGACCAAGGAGCATCACGTTGGCTTTGAAGCAGCTGCATGGTACTGGCATTTTGTAGACGTGGTTCAGTTATTCCTATTTGTCTCTATCTATTGGTGGGGAGGTATATGAAGGAAGGAATCAGTGGATTGAGGAATGAAAGCTCGAAGACAAAGAGAACTAGGCTTTTCCAAAGAATTACTGCATCTTTCCCACTCCCTTTGATTATCATATACAAAAAGGTCTCTTCCACTTTCAATTACATATTGGGTTCGTGGGTGAATGGGTTATTCGGTTTTGGTTCGAACTTTTGAGTTTTGACCAAGCGGGAATGGGGCCAGTTTTTATCTTTTTGAGAAAATATTGGGAAATCTATATTCATGCATTAGAATTGATCTATTTGGCCTTAATTGATGTTAATTAGTTAATTATGCATTGATTCCGGTGGTTTGGAAGTGGAAACTAAAGGAAAAGCGGTATTTGAGGCTTGAGTTTGGTCGTGGAATCGAGCTAAGTGTTTGGTCTAACCTTAACTTGAGGTAATATATGTTGTTTTCATATTTGCTATGTGTTAGTATTGAGTTCGATGTATAAATGTGGTGACTAGTATCTATACGTTGATGTTTAGCATGCAAATGGGTCTTATACTGTGATCATTGTATCTCTAATTACATATTGATCATGCTTAAATAGATAATTCTAGAAGTCGAACAAGTTTTATGATATTTTCTTGATATTAGATCATTGTTAAATACTGACTCAAGTTAAGACTTATATTGTGAAGTTAGCTGCTGAAATAAGATTGGTTATGATTGATTCCCTTGCCGAGATGTTATTATTTCTACTGTTTCGGTGAGGAATATTATAAAGTAAGAATGGTGATGTCATGTACGATATTGTGAGTGAGTGTTAATGCATGAAGGGTAATGTCGTGCCATGTTTTGTGAGTGTTAATACATGAAGGGTGATGTTGTGTCATGATTTGAGAGTTGATGCACGAAGGGTGATGCCGTGCCATAATTATGAGAGTTAATACACGAAGGGTGATACTGTTCCATTTCTAATGTTTTTTATGGTGAGGACGAGAGTAAAAGCACGAAAAATGATGCAGGGCACGTGTTACTATTTCATTATTCATGTTAGTTCAAATATGGTGTTTACTCTGTTTCTCTATTGAATTACTGTCAGAATTTCATAGCCCCGCAGCATGTTTCCCCTTCCCATCTTTATCTGTTAAATTTTAATTATTATTGTTTCCTCGTAATGATATAACTGCACATGTTTATATTAATGTCGTGTCCTATCCTTGTTACTGCTTCGCCGAGGTTAGGCTCGACACTTACCAATACATGGGGTTGATTGTCCTGATTCTGCACTCTGCACTTTCTGTGCAGATTTCGATGCCGGACCTTATGGACTGAGTTAAGGTTGCTTCCTTCAGTCGACGAGAGACCCAAGGTAGAGCTGCTGGCATTCGCAGACCCTAGAGTCCCATTTTCTCTATTTTAGTTTTTCCTATCTCTTTCTATTTTGAGAACAGATATACTTCTTTTAAAACAATATTTGTAGAATTTCTTAGACGTTTGTGGATTGCTACACCAGATCATTGTGGTAGTCATTTATTGGAGGTGTTGAACTGTTATGTCACTTTCGCACCTCATATATTTTAGTTTTACCTATTTTTTCTGTTTTGGTTAATAATAAATGTTGTAATGCTATTTCGGTTAGCTTGCCTAGCTTTAAAGAGTACGCGCTATCACGATCCCGATGGCAGGAAATCTGGGTCGTGACAATAAAAAACAATTTGATCATTGTTTTCCCAGAGTCTTTAGTGACAACTTCATTTTCGTGTTGTAGGCGCTCAAAGTTATTAAAACGTCCCGTCGGTTCACTTACCAAAATATTGAATGCACGCCAGTATTGGTCGACCACTAGCACCGCGGAACCGCCGTTGGCCTTCTATAAATATGAGGTTATTCCATTGAGTAAAGAACTTTACTCTTTCATTATGTCTTTCTCTTCTTCATATCTTTCTCTAATCCTCTATTTTCAACGCTTATTTGAGTGCCGAAAAACATCATGTTCTTGTAAAAATACCACATTCTGGCACAGTCTGTATTCTTTTGCTTAAAATCATGGCTAAAACTTCCAAAATGGTCCCCAAAAAAGATAAAGCATCGACTTCTTCTACCTCTCAGCCGGCCAAACCGGTGGTGCCACCGTCTGTTGAAGAAATCACCCCCGGCCCTTGCGTAATTAAGAAAGAATTCTGTATTGAAAATCCCCAGATATCCTTGGCCGATGCAAGCATGCATTTCTATATCTTAGTTTGATATAGGATATGAACCCAAAGTAATGAAAAGGGACTGCGGCTAGGGAGAAAAGGTCCTGGTTCAAATCTCGAGCCTCGAGGAAGCATTACTACTCACTATAAGGGGTTTTAAGTGTTTACACTTATCTCTTCACACTGGGTCCGCTCGATCCGGTGGTGATCGACTTCTGCAAAACTTACAAAGTCACTATCGGCCATATGCACCTCTCTTTTTGGCGCATTGTGATCATGCTGCGCTACTTTTCCGAAATGGCCGAGGGATCGGAATTCACCCTCAACTACCTGATTCAAATGTATTGGCTGAGTTGCTTTAAGGGATAGTCAAGTTGCAATGCCACACAAAGAAATTGTTCTTTACTAGTAATGAAGAAGCCAAGGATCGAGGCTTGATAAGCTAGTTCATCAGAGTAAGGACTTCGGATATTATTCCCCGGGATAAAACTTCGTTCCTGGAGAGATAGAATTTTAATCGTAAGTGGAATTCCTCTTTCTAGTATTTATATTCTTCTTTCACATCTTATAATGCCTTTACCCTTTCAACAGCCACTGCGTGGGCGTCTGACGTAGTGTCCGACCTTGAGAACTAGGTCCAAAAGTGAGCTGCTACCTCCTCATACGATGAGCGCAAATGGCACGAAATGTCGATGGGATAGTGGGAGGCTAAGAATCATGGTAAGTCTTTTTCCCTAGTTCCAAATACTTTTCATATATTGGTGGCATTGAGTTATTCACAATTACTTGTGTAGGCATCGGAGATGTCTCCGAAATGAGGCCAGCCCCGCCTGGGGAAGGGTCCAAGTCTTTGATTCCAAAATTGGGGAAGTACAACAAAATAAAGAGGGTTTTGAAACCTCAAGACCCTCAAGACAAGAAAACCCCTACTCGAATGCTAAGGAAGATATTTGCTCATGTGGATGCAGATTCGGCCCATGATTTCCCCGATGACGAAGAAAATGATGGTGAAGATTCGGCATTCTTGCGCCAATTGAGGCCACCAATCCCTTCGAACTAGAGACATCATCCTGCCAAGGCCCCCTTGTTCTCAGAGGTTGAGATCATTCCCCTTCCTTCAACAAATGTACCGGAAGGGGAAAGTGTGGAAACCCATAAAGCTAATCAGAACACCCCGAGTAAAGAGTTTGGGTCCATGACAACACGTTACTCCCTTTCTCTACCATCTTACTCCGAGGAGGCAACCGAAGATACTATCTCTAGAGTACACCTAATCCAAGCAATGTCCATGAGGAAGATCCCTTTTAGAGCTGCTTTTCTGGGGTCAAGGATACCATCGACCTTAATGATGCATCCACCATCTTTGCAGAGGCTCAATATCTCTTCTCTCGAGTAAATACTAACTTCCATTGTTGCAATTTTTTCTTTCTTTCCTTTTCTTTGATTGACATATTTTAATTTCATGAATAGGCTATTGTCAAGTTTAGATCCAATCTAAACCAATGTGAGGCCGTGCTCAGGAAACTTTCAAGCAAAGAGAAGGCTTTGAGGCTCATCTGTAAACAAAAGGATAAGAGCTTAGGGGCCTCAAGGCTGAATTGGCCAAAGCTCAGAAAAATGAGGTTGATCTAGATGAGTAGGTAACTAAGATATTAATAGAGTATGGTCTTCTTGGCCCTACTTCTGAGGCTAACACTTCAATATCTCAGCTGCAGTAAAAGTTGGAGATGATTGGGCAGCTTCGGGGCGGGGTTGATCAAGTTAAGGCTTATTCCCATAGGTGGAAAAAGAACATGGATCAGCTCGCTACCAATAAGTAAGCTATTACAGTCCAACTGACCTCGTCCTAAACTCAACTCTGAGGCATTAAAGCTAACGGTCTGGCCTAAGCTAGGACAATCAAGAAGTTAGAGGCAGAGCTTCCTAGAGTCCCGGGCTGAAGCTGCACAAGCTAAGGCTGAAGTTGAGAAGATGAAGGCCATGACTGATAAGACCATTGCCGTGTACTTAAGAGATGTCGTAGTTGTTTAATCGGAGCCTAGGGAGGCCTTCGACCAGGGAAAATAGAGCAATGACTTGTCCAAGTGTCAAGCTCAGAGGGAGACTCTCAAAGAAATCCACGCCCGAGGGTTCGACCTCACTTAAAAGATAGCCAAAGCAATGGCGCAGGAAACTAATACCATGTTTCTTGTCTCTTCAGATGACAAAGATGCTATGAGTGGGTTTGAGGGCAGGGAAGGTGAGGAAGGTGTTCTCGAGGAGGAGGAGGCTCTCATAAATATCACCTCTTAGGGTACGGTTCCCGAGGAAGTTGCTTTCGAGGATGTAATCCCAAAATAGATTAGGTTCTCTTTTCCTTTTTTTTGTGTAAGTGCCCCTTGTGGTCATTGCAAATATAGTTTTTGTTAAACATACTTTGCGAATATATAGAACCTTTAGGTTTCGTTTTGTTCTCAGTTATGGAATATTTCGATGTTATAAATCAAATGATCATTTTGAGTACTGGTTTGGGCCCAGAACATAATAAACCTTTTGGTCTTTACTGATCAATATAATACCCCTTAAGGTTCGTTAATCCTCGAGCTAAGTTTGATTTGATATGAACTCGAGATGTCGTAACTCTTGAGTCCGAGTTGAGTGAGAGCTGGGTCTCGAACTCTATGTATTTCGGCACTTAGGCTCTTTATGTTGTCCCTTAGGCTCTTATATATCGTCCCTTAGGCTCTTTAAGTTGGGCCAACTCGACCTCTAGAACGACTATATAATTTTTCCCTCTTTTTGGCTAAAAGACTTAGTAAAAATTTTATATTCCTTGGCATGTGGTTTTTGTAACCGTTGTGTTTTTCGATTGTTCAACGTATCGGGACCTTATTAGTAACTTGTTTGTGCAATGAAAATTGAATACCTCTTGAGGTTTTTTTGAAGGCTGATATTATCGAAGCCTCTAAATTGTTCGAGGGTTGATCTTATCGAAGCCCTTTATTTTTGCTTTTGCCAAGGGTACCCTGATTTAACAAGTTTTTCCAAAGTGTTTGAAAGCCTTTAATTTATAGTGAAAGTTGCACGTCCCTGAGCCTCATTATTTTGGTTGAGACTTTTATATGACTGTAGTTTTTTTTATCATGGCCATAGCCTTCAGCATGGCCATAGTTTTTAACATGGTCGTAGCCTTCGTATGTCACTTGGACTTGTTGCCCTATAAATTTTGATCTTGTTTGAAAAGTTAGTCCCGAGTAAGTTGGCCTTGGCCTTTGTATCGAGGGGATTCCTATTTGATGTCTTAAGATTTCATGTTTTTATGGTTCAGATATGTTGACTGTCGATACCAATATGTTTTGAAATAAACAAAATAGGAATATAAGTGTAGGGCTCGTTTAATAATAGAATTCTTTGAGATGAAAAATGTTTTGATATAAACAGAATGCTTATTCAAATAATTTGATACACGTGTACATGTTTTTTCGTCGGGGCTCGCGTATTCTATATGGACACGGTTCATCTATCAAGACCCTATTAGACATGAAGTATTTTCCTTGAAAATATGACCTACGAAGGTGATGCCCCCCAATATTTGAGGTTGAATGAAAAGAAGCCTTGAATACTGTCGAGTTCTCCTTAGGTAGCGTATAGTTGTTGCTTCGTTTAAAACCTTGCCGATAAATCCCATTTGGGTCAAAATCCAATCTAAGGGAAAAAGAATGCAACGCATGCTTTAAAACCTAAGGCCTTCGTGCAAATGGGGTGTCTTGGATAGCTTCGATCAAAAATTTGCAATGAGTTAGTCTTAAACTCAATTGGACAAGAAGGATAAAGCCATACTTTTGCAGTGATATCGTTTGAGAAGTGATACGTTCCACTTAGTTGGTAGTTGTTCACTTTCCATCGTGCTAAGTTTATAGGATCCTTTGTCGACAACTCCAAGGACTTGGTACAATCTTTCCCAATTCGGGCCTAGTTTCCCTTTATTTGGGTATCGAGTATTGAGGGTAACTTTCCATTGAACTAAGTCCCTAATTCCAAAGTGTCGGAGGTTGGTCCTTCTATAGTAGTATCTTTTGATTTTTGTGCGGCCATTTGAACAAGTGTTGCTTCTCGTTTTTCATCTAGTAGCTCGAGGCTAGCTTCATCCTCGTAATTTGACTCTTTTGATGCATGTCGAAACTTGGTGTTGGGCTGTCTGAATTCGACAAGGATGAGGGCCTCATATCCATAAGCTAAAGAGAACGGAGTAGCCCCCATGCTAGACTTTGATATTGTTCGATATGCCCATAGGACCTCAGGTAGAACTTCTCTCTATTTTTCCTTTGCATCGTCCAACCTCTTCTTTTACGTTTTAAACTATGGTTTTGTTTGTGGATTCAACCTGTCCATTTCCAGTTGGATGGTATGGCGTCGATAAAATTCTCTTTATTTTGTGTGCTTGCTACCGATGAATTTTTTTCCATTGTGATATTCAATCTCGACAGTTATCTTGAACCGGCATATGATGTGGTTCCAAATGAGGTCAATAACTTCTTTTTCTCTGACCTTCTCGAAGTCTTGTTCTTTCACCCACTTAAAAAAATAATTAGTCATAAACAAAATAAACTTAGCTTTACCTTGAGCCGTTGGTAGAGGGCCGACTACATCCATTCCCTATTTCGTGAAAGGACACGGGGATAGGACCGAATGGAGTTGTTCTTCAGGCTGATGGACCATTGGTGCAAATCGTGGGCACTTGTAAGATTTCTTGACAAATTCTTTAATATATTTTTCCATGCTATCCCAGTAATACCCCGCTCTGACAATTGTGCGAACAAAAGAATCGTCGCTGGAGTGTATTTCGACAAGTACCTTCGTGGTCCTGTCGTAACACATAATCGGTATCCCCTTCCTCAAGCATACTGCAATGGTCCATCGAATGTTCTTCGATACAATGCCCCATCTTCATCTAATGCAAACCTAGCAGCCTTGGCTCGTAGGTCCCTCGATTCTTTGAGGTCAGATGGGAGTCTTCAAATAGTCGATATACTTATTCCTCCAGTCCCATGTCAAAATTGTTGAATTTATTTCAGCACAATCCCTTCAAACACAGACCTTGATAATTGAACGATAGTCCCCAAGACGATGTCATCTTTTTTAACCGAGCATCCCAAATTAGCAAGTTTACCAGCCGCGCTATTTTGTTCGCAAAGCACATGATCCAGAGTCCACTCCTTGAAGTGGTGCAAATTTACCTGTAGCTTATCCAAGTGCCATTGCATTCTATTCTAACGAACCTCAAAACTTTTTTTTTCATTCGTTTACCACTAATAGAGAATCGCACTTGGCCTCTATGACTTCTGCTTCCAAGATTTTAGCTAGTTCAAGACCTACAATCATGGCCTCATACTCGGTCTCATTATTAGTTAATCTTGGAGTTATGATAGATTGCCTAATGGTATCACCCGTGGATGGATTAAGGACAATGCCAAGCCCAGACCCCTTCACATTTGAGGCACCATCTGTGAACCATTTTTCAAGTGAATTAGATTGGTCGAGTGGTATCAGTTGGAAATAGAATTGCACGTGCTTATGTATGTTGTTCCTGATCTTAGTAGGAGTTCTTTCTCCACTTCGGGTGCTAGGGTCGGTGTATTATTGGCCACAAAGTCAACTAAGATTTAAGATTTAATGGCCGTTCGGGGTTGATATTTGATATCATAACTAAGTTCGATGGTGTATTGGCCAATCGGCCCGATAGCTCGGGCTTGTGCAAAACATTTCGTAAGGAGTAGGTGGTTAACACACATATAGGATGACATTGAAAATATAATTTTACTTTTCTAGATGCGTTTATCAATGCAAGTGCTAATTTTTCTAAGTGAGGGTATCTGGTTTCAATATCTCCTAGAGTTCGGCTTACATAATAAACAGGAAATTATGTACCTTGCTCTTCTCAAACTAGTATTCCACTTACCGCTATCTTGGACACTGCCAACTACAAGTAAAGTTTTTCATCTACCTTTGGGGTGTGGAGCAAAGGCGGGCTCAATAGGTATCACTTTAATTCTTCTAAGGCTCACAGACATTTTGGGGTCCACGCAAAATCCTTTTTCTTTTTTAGGAAGGAAAGGAACCGCTGACTTTGAAATGATGACCTCAAAATGAATCTACTCAAAGTAGCTATTCGCCCTGCTAGCCTTTGCATGGCTTTCACACTATCCACGATCGTGATATCCTTGATAGCCTTGATCTTATGTCGGTTGATTTCAATACCCTTATTTGACACCACAAAGCCGATGAACGTACTCGAGCCAACACCAAAGGCACATTTTTCCGCGTCAAGCTTTATGTTGTATTTCCTCAAAATTGAAAACTTTTGCTGCAAATGAACTAAATGGTCCTTTGCCCGCAAGGACTTAACCAACATATCATCAATATAGACTTCCATTGTTTTACCTATTTGTTCTTCAAACATTTTGTTAACTAGGCATTGGTATGTAACTTTTGCATTTTTTTAGCCCGAAGAGCATTATCTTGTAACACTAAGTTCCAAATTTAGTAATGAACAAAGTCTTTTCCTTGTCCTCCGGATTCATCTGAATCCGGTTGTACCTGAAATAGGCATCGAGAAAAGTTAGGGTCTCATGGCCAGTCGTGGTATCAATCATATGATCGTTGTCTTGCAAGGGGAAAGAATCTTTTGGGCATGCTTTGTTCAAGTCCTTATAATCTACGCACATTCTAAGTTTGTTTCCTTTTTTATGAACTACAACTACGTTGGGTGACCACTCGGGGTACTTTACCTCCCGAACAAATCCTATTTTAAGAAGTTTGGTCCCCTCGTCTTTTATAAAAGCATTATTTATCTCGTACCGAGGCCTCCTTTTTAGCTTCACTGGTTTGAACCTAGGATCTGTGCTTAGATGATGCAAAGTGATTTCCAATGGAATCCCTTTCATATCTAAATGGGACTAAGCAAAGCAATCCATAATATCAATAATAAATTGAATGAATTTTTTCCTGAGTTCGGGAGTCAATCCCCTTCACAGATATACCTTTCTCGCATATAGGTATTCGATCAAAATGAATTTATCCAGCTCCTCGATCGTTGATTTGGTTGCATTGGATCTTCGGGAATGACGAATGTCCAAGGAGTAAAGAAATCCTCAGCTTCGTCTACGATTACGTGTTTCCTTGAATCCATCGAGGCTAGAGGCAGTGATTGCTATTTGGTCGCTTGCTCACCTTTGGTGATCGATTTGTCTGAGGATATAGGCTCTGGTATCGGAACCACTTCCTCGATTTCAAACATCTCTTTTGCGGCATGTTGCTCTCGGTAGACTATTTTCACTCCTTTCTCTATTGGGAATTTCATCATCTGGTGCAGATTTGAAGGCACTGCCCTAATGATGTGTATCCATAGTCTCCTGAGGAGTGCATTATACCATATGTCACCTTTGATGACATGGAATCTAGTGTCTTGTATGGTCCCAGCTATGTTTACTGGCAAGATAATCTCTCCCTTTGTTGTTTCGCTAGCCTAGTTGAAGCATTTAGGACCTGGGATGCATGTACAATCTATCTTATATGCCGAGTTTTTCCATGACCCTCGATCTGATTATGTTTGCTGAGCTACCAGGATCCATATAACACTTTTAACTTGAATTTCATATAAAAGGGTAGAGATTACTAAGCTTACTTTGTGAGGCTGAGATACGTCTCTGCTTCCTCATCACAGAATGATAATCCATCCTCGGGCATAAAGATCTGAGACTATTTTTCTCAGGTGATTAATACTTTGATGTGTTTGAATACAGGTCGTTGAGGGACATCGACTCGGCCAATGATCATGTGGATTACATTTTGTGGTTCTTCTTGCTCTTTTTTCTTGCATCTATCTCCCTGAAGTGATTCTTAGCCCGATTATTTAGGAATTCTCGAAGGTGGCCCTCGTTGAACAACCGAGCCACTTTTTACCATAGATTCTTGCAAATTTCTATTCTATGACCATGTGTGCAATAATACTTGCACATTAAGTTCGGGTTTCTTTGAGAGGGATCGGTCTGTATAGGTCTGGGCCACTTGGTGTATTTGATTCTTCCAATAGCTGACACAAAGACTGATCCATCTTTGTTGAAGTTGTACTTGGGTAATTAAGGTGCTTCTGCAGGATCAACATGCTTATCGAATCTGCTTGTACTCATGAGTGCCCGAGAACTTTGACCTTGATCATTTCTCTGATCTTTCCAAGGACCGTTCCAACCTAAATCATTATTCTTTTGATCGACACACGGCTGATACCATTCCCTGTTAGTTCTCGATTCCCTGTCCGGATCCCTCGGAACCTTGGCCGCGGATCTATTAGGATGAAGTGAACCCGAGGGGGCTCCTAGTTGGTCATCCTCGACCCTAATTTTTGATTGCTAATGGTTGTGCACATCCAACAATGTCACAACTGGATACTCGATCAAGCTATGCTTTAATTATCGAGACGCAGTCGAGCTTCTTTCATTCAAACCCTGCATGAAAGCTTGTACTGCCCAGTCATCGAAGACAGGTGGTAACCCATTCTTTCCATCTGAAACCTTGACATGAACTCCCTTAATATCTCGTCGTTCCTTTGTTTTATTTTGAAGACATCCGATTTTCTCGTGGCCACCTTTATGGCCCCGACGTGTGCTTTCACAAAATCTTCTGTTAACATAGCAAACAAGTCAATAGTGTTAGGAGTAAGTTGTGATACCAAAAAATAGCTACTTTCAACACTATTTCTCCATACCTTTTCAGCCAGATAGATTTGATCTCATCGTCAATCAAATAATTTTCTTTGATTCCACAAGTGTATGAAGTAATATGCTCATTGGTGTCGGTTTCTTTATATTTGGGCATATCGGGCATGAGAAATGTTTTTGGGAATGGGCATCGGAGTCGCACTCTGAGAGAATTGTTTTTGTATGAGCGTTTTGGTTTCTAAACCTTTCAAAACTGGATGTTCCCCCGATACTTGGTCTACTCAGAGTTATAGGTCTCCATCTTTTTGTCATTGTCTTCAAATTTTTTTAACCCGGACTTGATCCTTTTGGTTAGATCCTCGAGCATCCTCAATATCGTAGGGGTTAGTCCCTGAGCAACTTTCATCGGGCCTTTCTAGCGCTGGTTTAGTATGCCAAATGTTTTACTAGTTCGGCTATATTTGGAGTTATATTCTGACTTAGAAGTTGAGAAATGACAATTTGCTGAGCTTGCGGCATCTCAAATATCACTTGAAGGCTGACTCCCCCATCTCCCATTCCTTGTGTTCTTTGGCCACCGGATTGGGCTTCCTTGTGTATATTTGCTTTGGGGTCCGTGCCTAGATCTACATTCAAAGGGATGTAAGAACTAACATCAACTGGTTGCACATTTGGCACTTCCCATTTGGATTTTTCAGTATGTTGTTGTTTTTTCCAGGACCTTCGTTGTCATAAATAGGTGCATTTTGTGAGATAGACATGTTTCAATCTGAGAATAAAAAAATCATGACAAGAAAAAGTATAAAGAAAACGTATTTAATGAGAATCAATAAAGAAATAATGACTATTATCTTTAGCCCCATGGTGGGCGCCAAACTGTTTAGCTCGAAAATACGAGTAATAATTAAATTTGATTTGCGGTTTTAAGGATATGTCATTTAGTTCAATACCAATTTATAATTAAGAAATATGAAGTAGAAGTGAAAGAAACAAGTGAATCAAATCAATATAATTCAGTTACGGTGACCTCGAGCTTAGTAAACTCCAGGTGGGTTTAGAATAATAAGAACAACTAAGCAAGAAAAGTAAAGTAAGAGCAGTAGAGCTAAAGGACAATTCTGATAAACAGTCGGCAAAAAGTAGAAAGTATATTCTTTTAATTATTAGGATATGTTACAAATGATTGGTCCCTTTTATATAACAAGGGAACCCTAAATAAGGTATATTTCTATTTACAGTAGGGAATATTCTTGGTACAGCTGTCTAACTGCCTAGTACGGAATAATACAATCCTATTCCGGGATTTTGCGCCATGATCTTGGGGACGTGGTAGGAATCTAGATCATTCTGTTACAAATTCATAATAGCACTATTCCGGGGTCGAGCATACTTGGCCTTGGTACTCCTCGTACTCCTATCTCTCGAGCAGTGCACTCTATCTTTGAGCTCGAATCTGGTCCATCGGTCGAACTCGACCTCACCCGGACTTGGGCCTAGGATGGACCCTCGAGGTTATAAATCGAAGGCATATGATACTGTATAGAGTGTTATTATCAAAAATGTCCATTTCTACTAACACAATTAGGTCAATTTTTTGTTATATTTCCAAATACCAAACTCTTTTTGTTCAGTTGTGGCTCGCACAAAGTCCAATAGCCTCTTTCACAAGTCAGATTAAAGCTTAACTAGGCTTTCAATATCGAGGTAATTAGGGGCAGAGACTTTTCAATTACGGTTTCAGCGGAACTAAATAGCTTTCAAAAGTCAGAAGCTTGGATAACATCTGCAAGTAATAACCTGTTTGGTCAAACTGGAAAAATCTGCTTATTTTGAAAAGTGATTTGAAAAAGTACTTTTGGAGAGAAAAGTTTGTGTTTGGCTAATCAATCTAAAAAGTACCGTTGACCAATAATTTGTGTTTGACAAAGATTTTCAAAAAGTATTTTTAAGTATCAAATTATGAATAAGGACATGAATGAATTTACTTAAAAGTTACTATTGTATGAATAAATAAATAATCTCAAATATTTATTATTAAAGATAATAATTAAGCTTTTCATTTTATTTAAGTAAGACATGTAAATAAAATTTAAAAGTACTTTAATTCTTTCATGATGATTTAAATATATCAAAAATTATTTAAAAAATATAAAAGCACTCATCTCAAACACCATATTAGAAAGCTATCCTAAAAATAAAAAGATATATTTATACATTAGGAGAGTTCAATAATATAATCTCTAATTCTTAGTATTAGATTTAAAATAAGTAAGGTTATTTTGATATACACCATATTTTGCAAAGTATATTTTTGCTAAGAAGAAAAGTCAAAACTGTTTCTGCTTCTACTTCAGGGGAGAAGCTACTTTTTTATGCTTCTCTAAAAGTACTTTTACAACTTCCCAAAAGCACTTTTTCCCAAAAAAAAAAAAAACTTGGCCAAACACCTCCAATTAAAGAAAAAAGTATTTTTTGAAAAAAAGATAAAAAAACAACTTTCATGATAGGGAGAAACTTGGTCAAATATGCTATAAGTTAAGTCCAGTCCTGCTAGCTAGGCCGTTAAACAAAGTCAAAAAATTGGTAAAAGATATCCAGTCGGAATAGGGCTTATTCAATTGCATTTACAAGATTTTATCATAGCAAATCAATGAAGCTTAGAATTGTTTGACCAAAAAGTCTTAAACCTTCTTGTTAAACTAATTAAGTAAATAATAACAGGTAAATTTTAGTTAAATATAATAAGTTCTATATCCAAGATTGATGGGTAGTAACAAACTAGAAACCGCATTGAAAGCTATTTAAGGCCAAAATATGGTTTAATGATATTCTTGTCAATAAATGAACAAATGAAAAGAACCAATAAATATGACAAATAGCAATAGTTGTAAATAAAAAGAATAATTCACCCAAATGTATAACAAGGTGAATTATTCTCTTTCTGACAATGATGTAAGTTATCCAAACGTGTGAACATCACAACAAATTGAATCTTGTATAAACATAATTTTGGTAGTTATGTGGTAGTCAACTTTTATAAAGAGAGCTTATCAAGATAGATAATTGGATCCCCTTCTTTCTCTCTCTCTTCCTACTTATATGGGACATTCCCCTTACCTACTGAAAGTACAAATGCATAGAATATTTCTCCGAATATTCTTTAGAAATATCTTATTGCTAAACTAGATGTTATTGCCCAGAACCCACTAGTGGAATTTTACTGGGTCATTATTGTTGTTAAACTAGTTGTTTTGGCCGATCTGAGTGCACGACCATGGCATTCACTACTCGACTCGAGAATGTTGCTTCTTGAGCATGAACTCGGCCTAATCAATTCTTGATTTACCTATTTAAGGCGAGGTTTCTTCTATTATATTTTGACCCACACAGTTAGTCCCTCAACCCGTCAGGGTTGTTATTAGACGAGCTGGGTGGGCGAACTTAGTCAGTTGAAATTTTGAGAAATCTGAGCACATTGGCCGAGGAGTAACCCTTTTATGACGAGGTGGTGATGCGGCTCTTCATGAGCCGCACCTGACTGTTTCGTCCGTTTGAAATGACATCATTTTACCATGTTATGGAGCATGTTCCAAATATGTTACGTCATTTCCTACGCCTCTTCCATTTTGGAATTAATAAGGCGACATTTGGGCTTTCTCTATTGGGGTGTCAATATTATTAAAAATAGAGATAAGGGCTCCTTATTTTGGTTGCTGCATTTCTAGAGCCTTTGAAACCTGAGTTCTTCCTTCTTCAAGTTTCCATATGTGTTTTCTTTCTCCCTTTAGTATCTTTTGCTATTATCATCGCGTACAATAAGAAAAATGTCTAGTACTTTTTTCTGATCATGTAACATTGGTTGTGAACGCACCTTATCATGAGGAAGGATCAGCCATAGTAGAAGATGAAAACTTCCCCACTATGGATGTGATAATTCCACGTCTGCGGAAGGCTAGGTCATTCTTTAATAACAATCCTAAAGATGAACCTTAACCCATCGTTCTGCGATGGATGCTGCAGCGATTGATGCATTTAGGGCTAAGTGGCAAATCCCGACCCACATTGAAATCAACCCCATCGCCTATAGTACTGCGCATTTTATGCGTACCCATTGGTTGTTGGCTACACATTTCCTCTTCCTTCCTTGGCGGAGGATTTTTGCCGTTTTTACAACGTGTTCCTGGCTCAGCTCTCTCCGTACATATACAAGCTATTCCTTATGCTTATCAAATAAGCGGAGCTGTCCAATCATGGTAGTTCTCTCCACCATCTGCTTCACCTCTTCGCCCCAAGTTTTCACAGGGGAATGATGATTCATATGCGCCATTGTGGGACCAAGGGGTTGGTGTTGAAGATAGACGATAAAACTACTTGTCGTTTTTGGGAAAATTTGTTCTACGTAAAGAAAGAGAACGTGGTATTAAACACCAGCAGATTCCCCGAGGAGTGGAACTTTCCTCGTAAGTGTTTTTCTCCGAAATGACTTCGTTGTTTATTTTGGGCAATCTGATCATTCTCCTTATATTTTTCCAGTCGTGCCGGATCCTCCTTCGCCAGTATTTGACATTCGCGACTGGGTGAGTCAGGTTTTGCCTCATACTATGGGGATTCGCAAGTGGTCGCACTTTAATGAGAGGTTTGGGCTGTGACAACCCATTTCTATAACAGGTCATGATAGCGCCTGACGCCATTATCAGGAAAGCCAAAGCGAAAGATATAATTACGTTCTCTTTTTACATTTTCCAAAATAAACGTAGTAGATACTCAAGTTAAAGTTAGGACCAGAAACGAGCATTTATACCAAAATGATTACACAACCTAAAAATAAATGTCTACTCAAGTGTGTGCCAAGAACTAGTGTCACAAGTAATATGCAACTAGTAGAATATATAAAAAAATGACTCTCTCCTACTGTCTGAGATAGAATAGACAGTAAAAGTAAGAAAAAGACTCCATCTGGCTGCTGAATGGCATAGGAAGGGAGCAGCTCACCGTGGAAGTCTCGGTCTATGAATTAGGGGTGCGCATCAGACTGATAGCAAGATGTACCGTCCTCAAATCATGTACAATTAAGTAACAAAAGTGTAGTATGAATACATAAACAATATGTACCCAGTAAGTATCACGTCTAATCTAGAAGAAGTAGAGACAAGAGGTCGAGTTGATACTTATTAGGGTATCTATATATGTATGTGTGTGTGTGTGTGTGTGTGTGTGTGTGTGTGTATATATATATATATATATATATATATATATCAAGCAAATATGAAGTCTAGTCCATAGAGAAAAAGCACTAAGCAGAAACATGCACAAGTAGTACCGAGTGACGTAAGACCCGATCCAATAAAAAAACAAATTGTGCACTACCGAGGGTCGAACGGCTAGAACTCTATGTGCATCTATTACCATGCTCGCGAATCAACCATGCGACGTGGTCAAACATAATTAAACACAGCAACAGGCAGACAACATTATATAATTCTAGACAGTTATTCGCAGGTATGATCAATTTCTTTATAAAAGGCCAAGGAAAATATGGTTCCTACCACTAGTCTCATTTAAATTAATCCGAATTCAAGCATAAAATTAAAAGTATATTACATAGGGCATGCTTATGGGTCCTAGATTACCCAGACTTAGCATAATAGTAGCTACGCACGGACGCTCGTCACCTACTGCGTACGCAGCCCCTGCATATAGTTGAAATTTATTCAATTATTACACCTATGGGACACTCTTAAAAGGTTAGACATGAGACTCACCTCGCTCCATAGTGCAACTCCAATTCCATGAACGAGTCCAAGCCCTCAATTCGTAGCTGAACGATCCCAAACTAGTTAAACGAAGTAAGAACTAGTTAATATAGACTCACAAGATTGAATTTAACTATTTACAAAATTTCCAAGCCATTAACACAAGCTTCCTAAAATCCGACCCCGACTCCATGTGCCCGAATTTCGAGATTTTTCTAGTGGAGTTGTTCTCTATGTCCAAAGGGTCAACAATATATGATTTCTAGTTCATTTTAGATTAAATATCATGGTCAAATTCATCTTTTGCCAAAACCCTAGGTTTAGATCTAACCCTTTGATTTTTTCCTAAGTTCTAATACATAATCTACCTAATATACAAATATTAAACTAAGGATGGGTGGGATAAACTAACCTCTTGTTTCTAAGTGGAAACCTTCTCTTCTAACACCCCAAAATTCGCCAATGAAAGAGTGAAAAAGTGATAAAAATGACATGGAGCCCGAATTAAATGAACCTCACTGCCTCAGCGATTTTCGCATCTGCGGTCCCGCATCTACGAGGAAAGGGCCGCATCTGCGAAAATGGGCCAAAGAGTTGGGACCGCATCTACGGCCTCAAGGCTGCATCTAGAGAACCACATATGTAGCTTTGGAGTCGCTTCAGCGGTTCTTGGCCTAGCTTACCTGAGCCACTTATGCGAAGCAAGGACCACTTCTCCGGTCTCGCACCTGCGGTCCAACAACCACAGCTGCGGTTATGACAAAAGCACCAACCTTCAGCCCTTTCTCAAAATTTCCACTTCGCTCGAGCCTCGTTTGCTTGATGCTCGAGGCTCCCGGGCCCCCTCCGAACATACCGAAAAGTACAAAGTCACGAGATGGACCTACTAGGACCATCAAAACACCCGAAACAACGCTAAATCTAAAAATCACCCCCTAAAGCCAAATGAATCAAACTGCTGAACTTCAAGTTCTTAATTTTCCTCCAATAGGCACAAACGCTCTAAAGCTACTCGGATTGACACTAAATTTTATAGAGAAGCCTTAAATGATATTTCAGACATGTACTGGGCTTCGAAACCAAAATACGAGCCTGATACCTAGGAAACCAATAGTTAATTAGCTTCTTTAAATCCTTTAAAACTTATATTAACAATTTCTAATAAAATTCATTACTCAGGCTAGGAACCTCGAAATTTGATTGCGGGCATACGCCCAAGTCCCATATTTTCTCAGGGACCCTCCGGGACCGTTTGCTCAAAATATTGACCAAAGTCAAACTTAGTCTTTTAAGAAAATCCTAAGGAATCAAATGGGCATATCTCACTCAAAACACTTCCAAATCCCGAACCAACCGTCCCCACAAGTCATGAATTAACTAAAGCAAGCACTGGAAGTTTCATTTAAGAGAATGAGGTTCTAAAAGGCAAAATGACCAAGCGGATCATTACATTTTCCACCTCTTAAACAAATGTTCGTCCTCGAATGGACAGAGAAAAGTACCCGAGATGCTGAGTAAATGGGGATATTTGCTCCATATGTCCTTCTCGGACCCCCAGGTCGCCTCCTCGACTGGTTGGCCCCTCCATTGGACCTTTACCGCAGAAATCCTCTTGGATCTCAACTGGTGATCCTTTCTATCAATAATGGCAACTGGCTCCTCCTCATAACCCAAACTCTCGTCCAATTTTATAGTATTGAAGTCTAACACATGGGATAAGTCAGCATGATATTTCAGAAGAATCGACACATGAAAAACTGGATGATCTCCTAATAACCTAGGGGTAGGGAAAGCTCATAGTCAACCTCCCCAACTCTCCTCAACACCTCAAAGGGACTAATAAACCTTGGGCTAAACGTTCCCTTCTTTTCAACCTCATAATGCCCTTCATTGGCGAGACTTTCAAGAGAACCTTCTTGCCAACCATTAACGATACATCACGCGCCTTTTGATCCGCATAACTCTTCTGTATGGACTAATATATGCGAAGCATCTACTGGATAAACTTTACCTTGTCCAAGGCATCTTGTACCAAATCTGTACCGTATAACTTAGCCTCGCCAGGCTGGAACCACCCGATAGGAGAACAACAATGGCGACCATATAAAGTCTTGTATAGGGCCATCTCTATGCTGGACTGATAGTTGTGCTTGTATGATAACTCTGCCATGGGAAAGAACTGATCCCATTGCCCTCCAAAGTTAATCACACATGCCTTGAGCATGTCTTCCAAGATCTGAATTGTCCGCTCCGACTGCTCGTTGGTCTAATGAGGGAATTTTATGCTGAGCTCTACACGGGTCCCAAACTCACTCTGAACGGCTCTCCAAAAATGGGAAGCGAACTGAGGGCCTTGGACTGATATGATGGAAACAGGCTCACCGTGCAACTGGACTATCTCCCAAATGTAAATCTGAGCATACCTCTCCGCTGTATAAGTAGTCAGTACTGGAATAAAGTGAGCCAACTTGGTCAACCTATTGACAATGACCCTCATTGAATAGAACTTCTGCAAAGTTCGCGGCAACTCAACCATGAAATCCACGGTGATACGCTACCACTTCAGCTCCGGGATAAGCATCTACTAAAATAGGCCACCTAGCCTCTGGTGTTCGTACTTGACCTGCTGGCAATTCAAACACTTAGCCACATACTCCACTATGTCTTTTTTCATTCTCTGCCACCAATAATTCTACCTCAAGTCACGATACATCTTTGTACCACCCGAATGAATGAAATACCGAAAACTATGAGCCTCCTCTAGAATCCTCTCCCTCAGACCATCAACACTAGGAACACATAGATGACCCTGGAGTCGCAAAACACCATCCTCGCCAATAGATTGTCACCTCCTTGAAGTACCGTCTCTTTAAGAACTACCATATGGAGATCATCGAACTGTCGGGCCTTGATCTTCTTCAATAATGAAGACTGAGAAACTACACGCGCAAGAACTCGCTGGGTTCTGAAATGTCCAGCCTCACAAGCCTGATAGCCAAGGACCGAATGTCCAAAGCTAGTGGCCTCTCCGCTACTGGAATGAATGCCAAGCTACCCATACTCACCGCCTTTCTACTCAAGGCTTTCGCGACCAGATTTGCCTTTCCCAAATGATAAAGAATGGTGATACCATAATCCTTCAGTAACTTGAGCCACCTGCGCTATCTCAAATTAAGATCCCTCTGCTTGAACAAATGTTGCAAGCTGTGATGGTCGGTATAAACCTCACATGACACCCCATACAGGTAATGCCTCTATATCTTAATAGCATGAACAATCGCGGCCAACACCAGATCGTGCACATGATAGTTCTTCTCATGAACCCTCAGCTAACGTGAAGCATATGCGATAACTCGCCTCTCCTACATAAATACACATCCCAAGCCAACGCAGGAAGCATTGCAATATACCATAAACATCCTCGAGCCAGAAGGCAATACAAAAATTGGTGCGGTAGTCAAAGCTGTCTTGAGCTTTTGGAAGCTCTCCTCGCAATCATCAGACCAACGGAATAGAGCACCCTTCTGGGTCAATCTAGTCAAAGGTGACGCAATAGATGAAAAGCCCTGCATGAATCACCAGTAATAACCTGCCAGCCCCAAGAAACTCCTGATCTCGGTCACTCAGGTAGGACGTGGCCAACTCTGAACTGCCTCAATCTTCTTGGGATCTACCTTAATACCCTCTCCTGACACAACCTGCCCCAAGAATTCTAGTGACTCTAGCCAAAACCGACACTTGGGGAACTTGGCATACAGCTTTTGCTCTCGCAAGGTCTGAAGCACTACACTCAAATGATGTTCGTGCTCCCCCAGGCTACGTGTGTATATTAAGATGTCATCAATGAAGACGATGACAAAGGAATCAATATAAGGCCTAAATACCTTGTTCATAAAATCCATAAATGATGCTGGGGCATTAGTCAAGCCAAAGAACATCACCAAAAACTCATAATGGCCATACCTTGCCCGGAATGCAGTCTTTGAAACATCCGAGTCCCAAATCTTCAGCTGATAATACCCTGACCTCATATCTATCTTAGAGAACACCCTATCACCCTGCAACTAGTCGAATAAATCATCAATATGAGGCAAAAGATACTTGTTTTTTATGGTGAATTTTTTCAACTTGTGGTAATCAATGCACATCCACATAGTCCCATCCTACTTCTTCACAAATAACACCGGCGCACACCAAGGCGATACATTGGGCCTAACAAACCCTTTTTCCAACAACTCCTCAAGCTTCTCCTTCAATTCCTTCAACTCTTTAGGAGCCATACGGTATAATGGAATAGATATTGGTTGGGTGCCTAGAGCCAAATCGATGCAGAAATCAATATCATAATCCAATGGCATGCAAGGAACATTAGAAGGAAACACATCGGAAAACTCTCAGACAACGGGAACGGAATCAATCCTTGGAGACTCTATGGTGGTTTCTCGAACATAAGCTAGATAGGCTAAACACCCCTTCTTGACCATATGCCAAGCCATCAAGAAGGAAATAACCCTAATAGGGGTATCAACTGTGGAACCCTTCCACTCTAACCTCAGAAACCCTGGCTTCACTAGTGGAACCGTCTTAGCATGGAAATCTAGGACGGTGCGATATGGAGATAACCAATCCATGCCCAGAATGCCCTTACAATCGATCATATCCAGCAACAGGAGATCTGTTCTAGTCTTGAAACTACAAGATCTAACCACACAAGACTAGTAGACCCGGTCTACAACCATGAAATCGCCCACAATAGTGGGACATGAATAAGAGTGCCCAAAGGTGCAGGAGGAATAGCCAAAAATTGAGCAAACAGTGATGATACATAGGAATAGGTGGACCCTGGATCAAACAATACTGAAGCATCTTTATCGCAAACAAAAATAATGCATGTGATGATGACATCTGAGGCTAATGCATCTTTGCCTGGGTGGAAAAGCGTAGAATCTGGCTGCAGCGCCGGCTGACTAGCCTCCGCCTGACTGAGACATAGCTAGCTGACCTCTCCCTGCCTGACCTCCACCTCTAGGACGACCCCTACTAGCCTTCTCTCCACCTCTAGGTGGCTAGGCAGCCGGTGCTGAAATCATAGGCTTCTAGCCTTGCTACACTGCCTTGCCCCAAAGCCTGGGGCAGGTCTTCATTAGGTGACCCGGATCTCCACACTCGTAGCACACACTTGGCACCGTTTCCTGATGCCTCGGAGTCTGAGCCTGCTAACTCGAATACCCACTGGAAGAGCCTTGAATAGTCAGTGGGCGATAGGAACTCTCTGGCCTAATAACCAGAATACCTGCCGGAGGAACCCTGAATAGCAGGTGCGCAATAAGAAATCTCCATCATCGCATTGAAATAAGGTCTCATTGTAGAACCTCGGGGAGGGGTGGTGGTTCTGAATGTAGGGGTCTACTAGGCTGACCCCTCCTGAAGTGACCTCTACCCCTAGCTGGGGCACCTCTGAACTCTCTCAAAAATCTAGCCCTCTTATCCTGTTGCATCTGCTCGGTACCCCTTTGGCGATACCCCTCGATCCTGCGACCAATATCAACCACTAGCTGATAATGTATATCTATCTCTACCTTTTGAGCCATACCAGATTGAATACCAGGGTGCAATCCCGTGACGAACCTCCCCACTCTCTCTGCATTTGTGGGAAGTATCATGAGTACATGGAGAGACAACTAAGAAAACTTCGCCTCATAATCGGTCATAGACATCTGTCCCTACTCAAGATGCTCAAACTGATATTGTAGCTCCTCCCTCTCAGAAGGCGGAATGTACCTATCCAAGGATAAATCTGCGAACTGATCTCAAGTGATGGGAGGAGAACTTGTTGGCCCGCCAAGAACATAGGACTGCCACCATCTGTGAGCCCTACCCTCAACTTGAAAAAAGTAGTGAAGTCAACTCCATGCGACTCTGATATCCTCATGTTGTGCAGTCTATGAAGTCTTGAGCATCCTCATGATGCTCACCCCCAAAGACTGGAGGGTGAAGTCTAGTCCATCTATCAAATAGCTTTTGCAGGTCATCATCATCAGCTTGTCTGGGCTGGGGCACCACTGCAGCAACTAGTTGGGCCCCATCTGTGGGTAGTGCACCCGGAATCTAATACAGTGTACCTGTGTGCCCACGAGCCTGAGCAATAGGGGTCTTTACTTTCCCTGCTGTTTGTGAGGTAGCTAGATCTGCTGGAAATAAACCAGTCTGAGTCATAGAAGCCATGAACTGAAGCATACAACCCAGAACCTCCTAAAATCCAGGTGATGTCATAAAGTCCGTCGGAGTAGGCTCAGTTGGGGGCACCTCGCTCTGCTCCTTGATAATAGGATCTCCCGTAGGATCTGCTGATGGTACTACTAGAATAAATCTGGGATGCACTTATCCCCTACCATAAGTCGGTTCCCTCCCTCGGCCTCTGTCTTGGTCTCGAGGAACGGGGGGAGCAGCTTCGCCCGGGTCTTGAACATCAGCTATGCGTGTTCTCGCTATCTGTGAGAGAATAAAATAGGTAAATTTAGTACACCAACAAATGCACGATAGGAATGAATAAAAAGTAGTTCCTTCTAATACCCTATAGCCTCTCGAAGATAAATACAAACGTCTCTGTACCAATCTACAAGACTCTATTAGGTTTGCCCATGACTTGTTAGACCTACATGAACATAGTGCATTGATACTATGTTGTCACGACCCATTTCCATAACAGGTCATGATAGTGCCCGAGTCCATAGTCAGGCAAGACAACGCGAAAAATATTATTACGTTCTCATTTTACATTTGCCAATATAAGTGTAGCAGATACTGAAGTTAAAGTTAGGACCAGAAATGAGCATTTATGTCAAACTGATTATACAACCCAAAAATAAATGTCTACTCAAGTGTGTGCCAAGACATAGTGTCACAAGTAATAGACAACTTGTAGAATATACAAAACAAATGTCTCTATCCTACTGTCTGAGATAGAATAGACAGTAAAATTAAGAAAAAGACTCCATCCAGATGCTGAACGGCATAGGAAGGGAGCAGCTCACTGTGGAAGTTTCTGTCTATGATTCAGGTGTGCGCAATATACTAGTAGCCAGATGTACCTGCCTCAAGTCCTGAGCAATTAAGTACACAAATGTAGTATGAGTACATAAAAAATATGTACCTAGTAAGTATCTCGTCTAATCTCGAAGAAGTAGAGACGAGAGGTCGACTTGATACTTACTAGGTTCAAATAGTCTGAGAAGAGTTTACAATAAGCAGGAGCAGCATAACTATTAAGCATTTAATGAGCGTAGGATAACAGATCCTTTACAATGTTATCGTGGGTATACATATATATATATATATATATATATATATATATATATATATATATATATATATATATATATATATATATATATATATATATATATATACGTGTGTGTGTGTGTATTGTATATATATCAAGCAAATATGAGGTCCAGACCACAGAGAAAAGGCACTAAGAAGAAACATGCGCAAGTAATACTGAGGGATGTACGGCCCAATCCAACAAAAAAAATAAATTATACATTATCGAGGGTCGAACGGCTCAAACCATAGATGCATCTATTACCCCGCTCGCGAATCAACCAGGCGATGCGGTCAAACATAATTAAACATAGCAACAAGCAGACAACAGTATATAACTCTAGATAGTTATTCACAAGTATGTTCAATTTCTCCTTAAAAGGCCAAGGAAAATATGGTTCCTACCATTCGTCTCATTTAATTTAATCAACATGGTTTACACGAATCTGAATTTAAGTATTAAGTTACAAGTATATTACGTAGGGCATGCTTATGGGTCCTAGACTACCCGGACGTAGCATAATAGTAGCTACGCATGGACTCTCTTCACATAGTGCATACGTAGCCCTCGTAAATAGTGGTAATTTATTCAATTATTACACCTATGGGGACAATTCCCTCTTACAAGGTTAGACAGGAGACTCACCTCACTCCACGGTGCACCTCCAATTCTATGAATTAGTCCAAGCCCTCAATTCAGAGCCGAATAATCTTAAACTAGTTAAATGAAGTAAGAACTAGTTAATATAGACTCACAAGATCAAATTATAGCTATTTAAGCAATTTCTAAGCCATTAACACAAGCTTCCTAAAATCTAACCCCGGGCCCACATGCCTGGATTCCGAGATTTTCTAAGGAAATTTGTCTCTATGTCCTAAGGATCAATAATATATGACTACTAATTCATTTCACATTAAATCTTGTGGTCAAATTCATCTTTTGCCAAAAACCTTAGGTTTGTCTCTAACCCTTTGATTTTTTCCTAAGTTCTAGTGTTTAGTCTACCTAAATTAATACAAATATTAAACTAAGGATGGGTGGGATAAACTTACCTTTTGATGCTAAATGAGAACCTTCTCTTCAAAGCTCCAAAAAATCGCCAATGAAAGAGTGGAAAAGTGATAAAAATGACTTCAAGCCCAAACTGAATGAATCTCATTGCCTCAACGATTTCCGCATCTGCGAGGAAAGGGTCATATCTGTGAAAATGGGCCAAAGAGCTGGTACCGCATGTTCGGCCTCCAGGCCAAATCCGCGGAATGGGGCCGGCTTATGCGGTTCCTGGCTTGGCTTACCTGAGCCAATTCTGCGATGCAAGGACCACATGTATAGTCTCGAACCTACAATCCAATAACCGCAGATGCGGCTATGACAGAAGCAGCAACCTTCAACTCTTTCTCAAATTTTCCATTTCGCTCGAACTTCGTCTGCTTGACTATCGGGGCTCTCAGGCCCCGTTCGAACATACCAACAAGTTTAAAATCACAAGACGAACCTGCTCGAACCTTCAAAATAGCCGAAACGATGCTAAATCTAGAAATCACCCCCCCCCCCCCCCCAAAGCCAAATGAATCAAACTTATGAACTTCAAGTTCTTAATTTTCCTCCAACAGGCCAAAATGCCCTAAAACTACTCAGATTGACACAAAATTTCACAGACAAATCTTAAATGATATTTCGGACCTGTATTAGGCTTTGGAACTAAAATACGAGACTCATATATAGGAAACCAATGATTAATTAGCTTTTTAAAATCCTTTAAAAATTTAGATTAAAAATTTCTAATAAAAATTTATTACTCGAGCTAGGAACCTAGAAATTCAATTTCGGGCATACGTACAGGTCCCATATTTTCTCACGGACCCTCCGGGACCGTCAAATCACGTGTTCGGGTCCATTTTCTCGAAATGTTGATAAAATTCAAACTTAGTCTTTTAAAAAAATTCTAAGAAATCAAATGGGCATATCTCATTCAAAACTCTTCCAAATCCAGAACCAACCATCCCACAAGTCGCGAATTAGCTAAAGCAAGCGTGAAGAAATTTATTTAAGGGAACGGGATTCTAAAAGACAAAACGACTAGGTAGGTTGTTACATGGGCATAGACCTGCAGCTGGTGAGTTACCTTTGACTTTGATTGTTGACCTTTTTACTGTCATTTCTATCTTCTTTTATATATTTTTTTTGTTTATTAGTCGAAGGGCGAGGGCTTCTATGCCTGCATTTTTCCATTTGGGTATTTCGGCCAAGCCCATACTAGTTATAGCTGCAAGTAAACCTTCTCAGGCCACTGCTATTCTTCGAACCCCGTCCTTACATGGTCCTAGTCGCTAGGTTACTGCCATACTAGCAGAAATTCTAGCTTCTATAGTGTTTTACTTGGTCACTAAGTCAGACCAAGTGAAAGACGGAGAGGCTCCGCTAAAAAGGCAAATGGTAGAGGCAGATAGGAGAGTGGTCAGAGAGGATCCTGTAGGGAGTGGACCTTAGTTGACCATGGCCAAGCCGGGGGGAGGTATGGCCTTGGATGTAGAGTGCCTCCTTTGGATGTGAAGATCACCTTCGTGGAGGAAGGGGCAACCAGAAGAGGTTGTGATAACTTCTCGGAGTGGTCCGTCAAAATCAGGGCAGGCTAACATTCCCTCTTGGGTTGAGGAGGGGCAAAGAGAGTGATCATATATGATTAAGAATATGTATTTTATGTCGATCCCCAAGAGGCGAGGATATACGATGAAGGGCTTACAAGAGTGGAGGTGAGAACCTATAGATCCTCTCGCTCGATCGTATTTCCTTTTGATTGCGATTTGTTGGAGGATACGGTGATCATGGTCCCCTCATTTGCTCCTCTTTGCTCTATTGCGAAAAACAGGATCCTTTTAGGCGCTCCAAGATTCCGACTTGTCGCTGGTCATATCCGGGATGGCTCTGAGGGTAAGTTTTTGTATTATTTCTGCAACTTGTGTCTTTATCTTCTCTCTACTAGTTTTCTTCTTACTCTCTTTCTTTTTTTAGATATTCATTTTGGAGATCCAGAGAGCCCAGTGAAAATAGAGGCGGAAGGTTGTTTTCCAGAATATGGCTTTGAAGTATGTCCATATCGTGAAAGTATAGTGAGATGCGTGCACGACTTAGAGCAGTTGGTAATTCCCAATCCCTTAGAGAGGAGTTGGATCAGAAGGACGAGGAGCTTGTGCAAATAATTGGCAAATTCAGTGAACTTGATGGGTTGCTCAGGGCCAAGGATGACGAGCTCGAGGTGAGCAAGAGGGTCATGGCAGAATACGTCGACCTTCAAGTGTAGGTGGTGACCTTGCGGGCTCAGCTTGAGCACAACTCGAATAGAGCTACCGGTCTAAGTAGTGAGTTAACTGAGAAGGTGGCCGAGTTGATGAGGTATGAGGAAGCTCAGATGTGGTTGTGGCAAAGGCGACAGGCATTAGAGAGCGCTATCCAAGTCTTTAGGCTGAGTGCGCAACCAATGCAGAAACGGTTGTGCTGAGGGAGACGTGGCTTGATGAGTGTATTTGTGAGCTTGAGAGAAGTTTTGAGCCTAAGTGAGCAAGTCTTCGCCCTTGAGGCTGAGAAGGCATAGTTGTTGGTTCGACCTTCTTCTTCTCGTGCTTTCGGTTTTCATGACGTTCCTCGTGATTTATAAGATATATGGATCCATGATGAGGCAAAGTTAGGCATATATAGGAATATGACGGCGTAGGGGAAAGTTCTAGAGGCTGACTTTGAAGAAGCCCATATTAAGGCATGCGATGCCAGGCTCGCCTATTGTTATGAACTTACCACTCCAGGGAACGACGATGACGAAAAAGAATTGAATAGGCTTTCATTAGATCCTTGGTATGGCGATGAGGATGCTGATGGCACGAGCGAGGGTGGAGTTGGTGCTGTTGGTTCGGTTGGTAAAGGTGGCGATGGCACAAGCAAAGATGATGTAGCGTGATGGTGTAGTGTGATTTTCTTGTACTTAGTATTTTGCTCTTTTCTATTTTTCTCTTCTTCTTTTTTTTTGGGGGGGGGGGGGGGGTATTTTTGGCCCTTTGTAAGATATTCTCTATTTTGGAATGGAATGATTTTTCTGTTTTGCTATATGTTTGACGATATTTTTTCTTCATATGTTTTTCCTTTCGTAAGAGTTCCTGACATAGGGTCGAATGCAATTCATTTGAGCTAGGTCTAATGCTGGTTTTTTCTAACAAGGTCGAACGTTAATAAAATTTTGAACGAAGTCAAACGTTAACGAATTCGAACGGAGTCGAACGTGACTTGATGAGAGTGAGGTTTAATGTGAGTAAATTCGAGCAAAGTGGAACGTGAGTCTATTCGTGCGAGGTCGAATGTTTGACCCTTTAAGTTTTTCGAACGATGTCGAATGTAAATAAATTCGAGCGAGGTCGAATATGACTCGATTCGAGCAAGGTCGAATTTTTTACTCATTACGTGATTCGAATGAGGCCGAATGTAAATAATTTCAAGCGAAGTCGAATGTAAATAAATTCAAGCGAGGTTAAGTGTAAATAAATTCAAGCAAGGTCGAATGTGAGTCGATTTGAACGAGGTTAAATATTCACTCTTTAAGTGATTCAAACGAGGTCAGACGTGAACAAATTTGAGTGAGGTCTAATATTTGACTTTTTTAGCGATTCCAACGAGGTCGAAGATAAATAAATTCAAGCAAATTTGAATGTAAATAAATTTGAACGAGGTCGAATGATTGACCCTTTATGTGATTCGACCGAGGTCGAATGTAAATAATTTTGATCGAGGTCGAACGTGAGTCGATTCGAGCGAGGTCGATTATTTGACTCTTGGTGCAATGTATTAACTTGGATGAGATAAACTCATGTGTTTTCATATTTCACTTTTTTTTATACATTCATTGGAGAAGTATACATATATTGGAGAAGTTTACGTACGTTGAAGTTTGCATGTTTTTATGAAGTCCTGGTATATCTTTTCCGTTCAGTGGTCGACCTAGAAAAGTGGTTGATAGATTGAGCGATGAAATTATACTTATACTCTGAGATGATCACTTCATCACCTCATTAAAAACCTCCCAGATAAAACCCAAGTGGAACAAAACTCGGGGAAGGCAAAAAAGAGTACGACTCAGGAGATGTCTATCCTTTAGAAGTTGAAGTATTTGAGGTGGGCAACATTTCAATTGTTTGGTGGTAATTTTCCTTCCATTGTTTCCAATTGGAATGACCCTTTGCATGTTGACATCGTTATTTTGTGTGGGCCATCCCAATTGGTTCCCTGTTTGCCTTCTTGTGGGTCATTGTTTGCTTGTATTTTGGATTTGAGTACATAATCTCTGACTTTGAGTGGCCTGATTTTGTCTTTCTTATTGTAGTACTACTCTTCCTATTGTTTTTGAGCTATCCTTCTTATGTAGGCTACATCTCTTTGCTCTTCGTCTTCATCGAGGTCTGACCTTCTGTTCTCGTCGTTGCTTGGCCTGCTTTCATTTGAGTATCTCAGGTTGCGCTTCCCGATCTCAATTGGTATCATTGCATCAGTACCATAGACTAGTGATTATGGTGTTTCCCTTGTGCTCATCTTTAGCGAGGTGCGATATGCCCGTAACACTTCTCGTAGCACTTCCGGCCATAGTCCCTTGGCATTTTCGAGTTTTTTTTCATGATATTCAATATTGTTTTGTTGGAAGATTCTACCTGACCATTTGTTAGGATTTATGCTCGTCACTAGAGGGGGGTGAATAGTGCGGCACGAGAATATTGATAAATATTGCGGAATTAAAATTGCAGGAATAAATAAATTCAGTAATTAAAATAGTAAGGAAAGAACACACCGAATTTATCCTGGTGCACCACAAATTGTGGTTAGTCCAGTTCCCGAGAGACTCTCTCGAGATTCCACTAATTCCGTTAAGCTTACGGGTGCCTAACAAACCGTTACACTTGCTCGTAGATGTACACTCTACATGACTTCAACTTGCTCGAGGATACCGCACCTCAAGACTTCACCTTGCTCGTGGATACCGCACCACAAGACTTCAACCACTAAGATTGAGGGTACTTAGCAAACCCGACAATCAATGAGAAGATATGGTCTTCTCAAACACCTTTCTCTTTTACAACAAGAACTCTCTCAAAAGAGTAGATAAAGGGATACAAAATAAGCTCTATGAACAACTCAAAGTTGTCTGTCAAATGGCTCAACAAAAGCTCTATAATGATGCACAAATGATATCAATATGTATATGAATAATGAGAGGTGTTGTGTGTTTCAATTCAGCTCAAAAGACCTCTATTTGTAGGTGGTAGAAGTAGTATGTCCGTTGCTTAATTGGCAATCAATTATGCTGATTTTATGCCAAGATAATCGATTATCAGATTTGGATAATCGATTATCAGCTTACCGTTACAAAATCTGGAAGCTGATTTTATGCAACATAATCGATTATCAGATATGCATAATCGATTATTTTGTTACAGTGTTCAAACACTTTGGCAACGGATACAAGATAATCGATTATGCTTTTTCTGATAATCGATTATTTTGTTGTTTTGTAAATTCCGGTTTACATTGTCTTAACATAATCGATTATCAACATAAGCATAATCGATTATTGCTGTCCAGCTTTGAAAGACATGTTTAAAATTCATTTTGGCTAAAACGAAAATGTTTGAAATCATTTTGTTTGAAGTATTTGAAATATGATTTGATAAAATGATTTTATGCATATTTATGATGACCTATGTTGAGCCAAAAGACGAGATAACTTTAAACGTTGCTCTTACATTTGTTCTACCTAACGATGCTACGCCTTGGGTCTTCGGTCTTGAACTTTTGAGCTCGTCTTTGGCTTGTCTATGCAATTCTGTCATCAATATGCTTCTCGGCATTCAATCTTGATTGTTTGTCATATAATAACTTTGTTTGACACTTGACTTCATTGTTTGTCATTCATCGACTTCGTTGTTTGTCATTCATCAAAACCTATACCTGAAAATCATGCTAATACAACCAAAGCACACATATCATGGATAGAATGAGTTTCTACAATTTCCCCCTTTTTGATAATGACAAACAACAGGAGATATGCATATCAGATTCCCCCTAAATTCATGCTATATCTCAACATACAATTCATGCAAACAATTCCCCTTAATGATAATTCCCCCTCAAATAAGGCATACTATAACGTAGATACATTCCCCCTTATTTGATGCATATCGCCTAAACTCTTCCCCCTTTTGGCATTAGCAAAAAGAGAGTATACAAAGGCTATTATCCCCTTTCGACACTTCCCCCTTTTGGGTATATCAATTGTTAGTGTCAAATATAAGATAGGAAATACAATGAGGAATATACATTGACGGTATTTAAAAAATCATACCAACATGAAATAATACCAAATGTTAGTAAAAATATAACAACCATATCAAAGGTTATTTTTAGTGAATATACCAACTGCTATTCAAACTAGAGAGATATTCATCAAAACATCAATCATTATTTTTAACAAAAAAAATTGATACCAATTGTTATTCAAGATAAAAGTTATCAAAATATGAAGCAACAAAAAATAATTAATATTAATTGTTAACAAAGATATATTAATCGTTAACACATATCAACTATTTCGTTTTTATCAAAAATGTGATAACTAACCGAAGTTCCCCCTCGATGCAATAAGGTTTCGTGCTTGGTGCATCTACTACGATATTGTAGTCTACAAGCACACCTGCAAACGTACCTAAAAATAGGTTTTCGGTACCCAACTGCTTTTGGGTCCTTGGGGGTTAGGCAAATAATAATCATAGTCAAAAGATAAATCTCTATGTTTTGCAAAACATACGGGCGCAATGTGTCCTACCCGGTTGCAATAATGACATATAACATTCGGGTTGTGCATATGTCTTGGTTGAGCCAAATACGTTCTAGGTGATCTAAAGTCGTTAATCCTAGAAGCGTTGAAATTCCTAGAGTCATTTCTAGGTGGTCTAAAATTATTAATTTTAGACTCATTAAAAAAAATCCTAGAATCATTTCTAGGTGGCCTAAAATGATTAATTCTAGGCTCATTAATAAAATTCCTAGAATCATTTCTAGGTGGTCTAAAATGATTAATCCTAGACTCATTTACATAATTCCTAGAATTATTTCTAGGTTGTGCATCGCAATTTCTAACATGATTCTTATTCTTTTTACGCCTTTTATTTTTCCTGGGCTTTTTCTTCTTAGTCTCTTCAACTATTTTTGGCTCTTCTACACTAAGTTTTTCTAGTGTGTTCCTAAGATCTAAGTTCTCTATTTTCAACGAATCGCAAGATGAGCAATTAGAACTTTGATCAATTGAAGAAGTTTTATTCATCGCCTTAATCTTATTTGTAAGATCAACATTATCATTTTTCAAAAATATATTTTCTTTTTCTAAAACTTTGATTTTATCCTTGGCCTCTTTGGCGATTTTTGAAGTCTTTTTCAATTTACCAAGTAATTCTTTAAAAGCTTCTTGTAATTCTTCAAAAGAGTAAGAATTAGAAGTGCTTACCTCTTCTTCTTCGTTGGCCATGAAGCATAGGGCAGTCGTTTCATCACACGAGCGGTCCGAGTCCCATGTCACATGCTTTTGGACTTGAGGCGTACCTTCATAAATGGCTTCAAGTTTATCCCACATTTCTTTGGCGGTTGTGCAATAGGAAATCTTCCGATAGTCATCCGGATTCACCGCACAATATAACATATTTATGGCCTTGGCGTTGTATTCATTCTCCTCCTTCGGAACCATGGCTTCCCCAACTTTCTTTGTCGGCATACCGTTTTTAATGATTTGCCACAAGCGAAAGTTATTTGATTGGATGAAGATTCTCATCCGCTCTTTCCAGTATGTATAATTTCTTCCATCAAAAAATGGAGTCCTCCTAGTGGAGTGTCCTCCGCTCATTATTCCTGCGTTCAATATTCTCAACAAAAATATATATATCGTTCTCTCAACCGGTTAAGGTTTTCAGAGAGTTAGGCTCTGATACCAATTGTTAGGATTTATGCCCGTCACTAGAGGGGGGGGGTGAATAGTGCGGCACGAGAATATTGATAAATATTGCGGAATTAAAATTGCAGGAATAAAATAAATTCGGTAATTAAAATAGTAAGGAAAGAACACACCGAATTTATCATGGTTCACCACAACTTGTGGTTAGTCCAGTCCCCTAGAGACTCTCTCGAGATTCCACTAATTCCGTTAAGCTTACGGGTGCCTAACAAACCGTACACTTGCTCGTACATGTACACTCTACATGACTTCAACTTGCTCGAGGATACCGCACCTCAAGACTTCACCTTGCTCGTGGATACCGCACCACAAGACTTCAACCACTAAGATTGAGGGTACTTAGCAAACCCGACAATCAATAAGAAGATATGGTCTTCTCAAACACCTTTCTCTTTTACAACAAGAACTCTCTCAAAGGAGTAGATAAAGAGATACAAAATAAGCTCTATGAACAACTCAAAGTTGTCTCTCAAATGGCTCAACAAAAGCTCTATAATGATGCACAAATGATATCAATATGTATATGAATAATGAGAGGTGTTGTGTGTTTCAATTCAGCTCAAAAGACCTCTATTTATAGGTGGTAGAAGTAGTATGTCTGTTGCTTAATTGGCAATCAATTATGCTAATTTTATGCCAAGATAATCGATTATCAGATTTGGATAATCGATTATCAGCTTACTGTTACAAAATCTGGAAGCTGATTTTATGCAACATAATCGATTATCAGATATGCATAATCGATTATTTTGTTACAATGTTCAAACACTTTGGCAACGGATACAAGATAATCGATTATGCTTATTCTGATAATCGATTATTTTGCTGTTTTGTAAATTTCGGTTTACACTGTCTTAACATAATCGATTATTGCTGTCCAGCTTTGAAAGACATGTTTAAAATTCGTTTTGGCTGAAACAAAAATGTTTGAAATCATTTTGTTTGAAGTATTTGAAATATGATTTGACAAAATGATTTTATGCATATTTATGATGACCTATGTTGAGCCAAAAGACGAGATAACTTTAAACGTTGCTCTTACATTTGTTCTACCTAACGACCTACGCCTTGGGCCTTCGGTCTTGAACTTTTGAGCTCGTCTTTGGCTTGTCTATGCAATTCCGTCATCAATATGCTTCTCGGCATTCAATCTTGATTGTTTGTCATATAATTACTTACTTTGACACTTGACTTCATTGTTTGTCATTCATCGACTTCGTTGTTTGTCATTCATCAAAACCTATACCTAAAAATCATGCTAATACAACCAAAGCAAACATATCATGGATAGAATGATTTTCTACACCATTGCCTATGGAGTGATATGGCATGGATAATATACTTTTGAAGTGCCATTTTTTGAAGAACTCGGCAGTCTTTTTCTAGTGAAGTGGGAACTGTTATCCTAGCTGATTTTGTTGGGGATACTGAAATGGCCTATGGTGTTTCCGCAAATGAATGTGATTACTTCATGTTTGTGTATTTGGCCGAATGCACATGCTTCTACCCATTTGGAGAAATATTCAATAAGAACTAAAAGATATTGTACATTATCGCGTCCCATCGGAAGGGGTCTGACGATGTCCATTCCCAGGCCATGGCGAAGTTACTGAATGAAGGTGTTCGCCCGCTTGGTCAATCATGGGGGCATGTCTTTCACATTGATCTCGCCTTTTGACGAAGTCGGCAGCTTCCTTCTTCATCGTGGGCCAATAGTAGCTTCCCAGTATAAGGCATTTGACGAGAGCTCGATTGCTAGTGTGAGCTCCGCAATGGCCCTCATGAACTTCTTCGAGGATAAGTCGTGTTTGATTTGGCCCTAAGCACTTTTCTAGGGGGCCACCAAATGTTCTTTTGTACAAGTTATTGTTGATGTTTTTGTACCTGGACGCCTGCATTTGAAGCTTGTTGTCTTCTTTTTTGTCGAGTGGGAGCACTCTGTCTTTCAAGTATGAGAAAATGCCATTACACCAGTCCCAAGTTAGGTTTATATAGCGTACCTCAATTTGGTCAAGCGATGAATAGAGGAGAGTGACCATGCCCCCTCTCTAGTTATTCTTTTGGTGGTCGCTGCCAATTTCGTGAGGTCGTTTGCTTCGATGTTCTACGCTCAAAGTATTTGATCGAGCTAGCATTCGTCGAACTTGGGGAATAGTTTGCAAATATCGGCCTGATATTTCTATAACTGTTTCTCCTTAATTTGGAAAGTCCCTGTGACCTGATTGAAAACGAGTTGTGAGTCGCATCGAAGGATGACTCAACGTGCTCTATAATTGAGTGCTAATTTTAACCCTATAATCAAAACCTCATACTCGGCTCGTTGTTAGTCATATTAGGGCATCGTATGGATTGATGAATTACTTTGCCTCTTGGGACCTCGAGCACGATTCCGAGTCCATATCTTGATGTGTTAGAAGAGCCATCAGTGTACAAGACCCATTGGTCATGTACTTTGGTAGAACTAATGGCGGTTTCCCTTTCGACTTCAGATATTATCTTCATATTAAAGTCGGCAAGGAAGTCGACAAGAACTCGCGACTTTATCATTGTTTGTAGGTGATAGGTTATATCGTTCTCTATCAACTCTATGGCCTACTTGGCCAAATTACCAGACAATTCGAGTTTGTGAAAGATACTTCTTAAAGGCAAAGTCGTGAAACGGAGATAGGGTGGCACTAGAAATAAGGTTTAAGCTTCTGTGAAGCTATGACCATGGCCAGAGCTAATTTCTTGTGGTGGGGGTACATGGTTTCAGCGTTGACCAAAGTTTCCCTGATGTAATATATTGGAGATTGCGTACCTTTATTTTCTCATACCAGGACTTCACGTATTGCGACACGGACATGGCCAAGTAGATAAAGAGACATATTTTGGGTTCTGCCTTATCGAGAAACGGTGTTGAAGACAGGTTGGCCTTCAGTTCTTTTAAGGCGTGATGCATTCGTCATTCCGTTGGAGTCATTGTCCTTTGTAGTACGCCAATACTTTTGTGGCACCTATCGGAGGACTACGAGAGGGATCTTGACAAGGCGATTTTCCGACCAGTTAGCTTTTGCATTTATTTTTTACTGGTTAGATTTTCTAGGATTCCTTCTATGGCCTTGATTTTGGTTGGGATTGACTTTGATGCCTCATGTTGATGCCAAGAAGCTGAGGAATTTTCCAGATGTTATATCGAAAGCACATTTCTCGGGGTTTAATTTCATGTTGTACCTTCTGAGTATGTCGAAGGCCTCCCTCAAATGGTCTATATGGTCTTCCTTTCTTTTTGACTTGACCAACATGCCGTCTATATATACTTCCATAGTTTTGTCGAGTTGATCTTTGAACATTTTGGTCACCAGCCTATGGTACGTCGCCTCTATATTATTTTAACCTGAACGGCATCACTCTGTAGCAGTACTTTCCCTAATGGATGATGAAGGTGGTTTTTTCCTTGCCCTCATCCTTCATGAGGATTTAGTTATAGTCCAAGTAGGCGTCCAAGAAACTCAGCAGTTTGTGCCCAGCTGTGGCTTCAATGAGTTGGTCGACGTGAGGTAGCGGGTGTGAGTCTTTTGGACAAGCTTTGTTCAGGTCCATGAAGTCTACGCACATTCTCCACTTACCATTCTTCTTTTTCACCATGACTACGTTGGCGACCCACTAAGGGTACTTCAATTCTCTGATAGAACCGTTCATTAATAGTTTGTTGTCCTCTTCACGAACTGCATCATTTATTGCAGAGTTGAACTTTCGCCTGATTTGTCTTACTAGGGGTAAAATGGGTCAGTGTTCAACTTGTGAGTTGCTATCTCCTTTGGGGTACCTATCATGTATGCATGGAAAAAAACGAACAGGTACATGTTATTTTGTAAGAATTTATGAAAGTTACCTGGATCGTGGAGCCGTTGAAAGCTTTCTTGCTGTAATTGTAGATCTCTAGTTGGAACGGGGTCAAGGGATTCTATGGTTGACTTGGTGGCTTCTATGATTTTGGGGTTGCTGATGACGTCTTTTGTTTCCTCGCCATCCGACCACGACTTCGTTAATTGCTATGCTTCCTCAGCTTTCCCTTTCAATTGGGCGGTGAAGAGCTTGTCATCCATTTCTTTGAATGTTTCAATGAACCGTGCAGGTAACTGCAAGTACCAAGTTAGGCCCCTGCCGGTTAGGGTCTCTCCAAATTTCTTCAGCAATATGGATGATACTTATTCTTTTACAAGGTCGTTGCCTTTCACTGCAGTGACATAGTGGGTTACATGATCCGTTGGGTTCGTCGTGCGATCATATATTTTTAAATATGATGCCATTTTGAACGTTTTTGGTATAGCATGTGGCGCGGCGTTGTCGCTATATGGTTGTTCCACAAATCGGTCGGCGTCCTATTTTGGTAGGAGTTTTTGGATGCCATGTATCTTATTTACATTTTCTTGATTCTCCCTCATTTAGTCGCGGAGTGCTTTGTTCTCATTCTCCATCTCTTCCATTTTTCTCAAAATGGCAGTGAAGGCTTCGTTACCTCCATCATTAACAAGGTGAGTGGTACTTGTCGAGAGAGGTTGGGTGTGTTTCTCATTGGTTGTTGTGGAATTGTTGACTCGCACACTCTCTCTGCTCGCCCTTTGAGCGGGTTTGTCTAGTATGTTGTTCGGTGTATTCGTTAGCCATGCTTCTAGTAGTGTTTGTACTGCTGGTAGTGCTTCTTTCGTGGTGGACGTAGAGGCTCCCTTTCCATGAGAAGCGGCAACACTGCCATGAGGAGGGGGTGAATCATTTTGCTTGGGTAGGCGCTTGGTGTCACATTCTCCTTGTCCTCTCTGTGAGCTTCGTCGATATTGTTTAGGAGATTGTCGGTGAGATCGGCTATCGCCTTTCTCTTGTCTTCTCTATTTCCTGCCATGTCAGATCTATGCAAACAACGAGATACGAGACTGTGCAGAGTTTTGTGGTTTTTTCTTAGATCTAGAAAAAACGAAAATTTTTAACTAGAAAATCCCCACAGACGGAGCTAAATTATTTGACCAAAAAGTCTTAAACCTTTTTGTTAAACTAATTAAGTAAATGTTAATAGTCAAATTATTTAAAAATAATAAGTTCTAGATTTAAGATTGACGGGTAGTAACAGCCTAGAAACCATAATTAAATCCATTTAAGGCAAAAAAAAGTGGTCTAATGATATTCTTATGAATAAATGAAGGAATGAAGGCAAGCAATAAATATGATAAATGGTAATAGTTATAAATAAAAACAATAATTCACCCAAATGTATAACAATGTGGATGATTCTCTTTCTAACAATGATGTAAGATAGCCAAATGTGTGAACATCAAATACTTTATCGGATCTAATATGGAAAAGCTTGAAAAGATACAGCAAATCGAATCTTGTATAAAGATAATGTTGTAGTTATGTGGGAGTGAACTTTTTCAGAGAGAGCTTATCAAGATAGATAATTAGATCCCCTTCTTTCTCTCTATCTCTCTTCCTACTTATATTGGACATTCCCCTTACCTAATAAAGATACAAATTCGGAGAATATTCCTCCGAATATTCTTTAGAAATATCTTGGTGCTAAACTAACCATTTGGCCGATCTGAGTGCTCGACCTCGGTATTCATTGCTCGACTCACCAATGTTGCTTTTTAAGCATAACCTCGACCTAATTAATTGTTGATTTCTCTATTCCAGACGAGAGGTTTCTTCGATTAGATTTATACACGTACAAGAATTGTGGAGGAATTGGTACTAAATGTATAATCAGTGGTAGAAGAATATTTTGAAGAACAGGATACTTGGAGAAAAAATCTTGCATTTGTTGCCTATCATTTTTGTAGGACGCACTTTACAAAAGTAAAAGTGAATCGAATTCAAGTAAAGGAAAATGGTGATTTCAGACAAGGAGTAAACCTTATCTTGATTGATTGTATCCTCCACCATATATGAATATTCATCTCATCTCTGATGGCATACATACATGGACTTGCGTTGCTTTTAGAGTTAACCAATAATAATAACAATTTCAAAAGCAAGAAAACAATATTACGTTGTAAATTCTAAAGGGATTTCAATTAATTCGGACAGACCGGCTCAAAGCTTATTCACCAGACCAGCAGCTAATTTCAAGTGAACATAAAAAGTATAGTGTATTTCATGTAACATGAACCTTTAATTGTTTATTAGAAAGTATACTCATTCGTCTTTCACTTGTTCATGGAACAGCAAAGACAACCCACCACTAGATTTTGTTTCGCCATAGCGATGCTCGCTCCCACATGTCTTCTTCCGATTATAGTGAAAGATCTTAAGAGATGCTGAAACTGATTGATGAATTTACCACTTTCGCGTGGTAAATTTTTGTGGCTTACGATCATGGGTGAAGCTACATAGTCCCAAGGTTTGTCAACTTACCACCATTCGTCGAAAATTTGTACACTATATATAAATAAAATATTAAATTTTAGTAATATATATTAAACTTCTTTTTATTGAGATTTTTTATACTTCATTCAAATTTGTACACACTAAATAAACAACAACAACTACTATCCAGTATAGTCCCACAAAGTGGGGTCTGGGGAGGGTAATAGGTAGACTAGCCTTACCCCTACCCGAAAGGGCAGAGAGGCTGTTTCCAATCGACCCTCGGCTCAGTGGAAGAAAGTAAAATCAAAACCAAAAACAAAAGAGCATTAGTAACTCCAGCAGAAATAACGTAAATAATTATCTAAACATAAGAACCATATATAAATATCGTGCAATAATATCATACAGTAACTACCATAAATAACTATCATAAGTGAGACACAATCCAAAACACAAATCATCTATGGATAGCACTTCCAAGCCTCACCCAACCCCGGGTGAGGAGTACGTAAAACTCTAGGAGCCCCTATCCTACAACCCTGATGGTAGACCTCCAGACTTTCCTATCGAGGGTCATGTCCTCAGAAACCCACATTCTAGCCATGTCGTGCCTAATCACCTCTCCCCAATACCTCTTAGGCCTCCCTCTGCCTCGTTGAACGCCGACAATCGCCAGCCGCTCACAACTCCTCACTGGGGCATCAGGACTTCTCCTCCGTACATGCCCGAACCACCTCAGCCTCGCTTCTCGCATCTTCTCATCCACCGGGGCCACCCCACCTTCTCCCGAATAACTTCATTCTTAATCTTATCTAACCTGGTGAGCCCGCACATCCACCTGAGCATCCCCATCTCCGCATCCTTCATTCTCTGAACATGAGAGTTCTTCACTGGCCAGCACTCCGCCCCATACAACATTGCAGGTCTAACCATAGCTCTATAAAATTTCCCCTTGAGTTTCTGTGGAACTTTCTTGTCACACAGGACTCCTGATGCAAGCCTCCACTATAACCACCCCGCTCTTATACGATGAGTGACGTCCCCGTCAATCTCTCTGTCCCCTGAATCACCGACCCAAGATAACTGACACTGTCCCTCTTGGCGATGACCTGTGATCCAATCATCACGTCCCTGCCTACTTTGCTCAGCTCGGCACTAAACTTGCACTCCAGGTATTCTGTCTTAGATCTGCTTATTTTGAAACCCTTAGACTCAAGAGTCTGTCTCCATACCTCTAAACTCTCAATAACACCAACCCTCGTCTCTTCTATCAAGACTATGTCATCAGCAAATAGCATACACCAAGGCACATCCCCTTGAATATGTCGTGTTAGGGCATCTATCACCAAGACAAACAAGAGAGGGCTAAGCGCTGATCCTTGATGGAGCCCCATAACCATTGGAAAATGGTCTGAGTCGCCACCCGCCGTCCTAACCCTAGTCTTAGCTCCATCGTACACGTCCTTGATTACTCTGATGTTGGCTTCCGGCACACTCTTCGCCTCCAAGTACCTCCATAGCACCTCCCCTGGGACCTTATCATACGTCTTCTCCAAGTCGATAAGCACAGCTAAATAAAATTTCTAGTTTCGCTACTGCTTACCATATGAAAGTTCAGATGTGGCCCATGTCTTTCTAACAGATAAATTGGATATCAAACGTGTTTTTTGGGATTGAATGTGACCATTAAATGATTGATGTCTTAACCTTTCTCCATCTACTGTTATGAATACACACTAAAAGAAATTTAAGCAAAAAAGAAAATTTAATTGTGAGTGCTCACTTAATAATTATCTGAATTTTTTAATTATTATTTATATAAATCTACTAAACTTAATGAAAAACAATTGAGTGTTTAAGCACTCACAATATTTCATGTAGATCTGCCACTAGTTGGGACGAACATAAGGGATCTTGTGTGATAAACAAGATATACTAAATTAAGATATGAGAAAAGAAACTGAAGATTAAGATCCTGTTTGGAAGACCACAAAGGAATTAAATATGTGTGCAACCGAGTGTAATTATATAATTTTATATATTTATTTGATTAAGTAATTACTTGATAAGCGGAGAATTAGGTGTAATTATATTGGAAGAGAGTAATTGCACTTTTCAATTTTTGAGGAGGAGTTGAAAACTTAGGTGTAATTATATCATGTAATTACAAGGCAATCTTTCTAATTCCTTTTTTCTTTCAAATATATTTTTCATATGAGAAAATAAAAAACACAAAATCTAGATTTCTTCACCAACGTTCTCTGCAACTTCACTCCAACCTTGTCCTGTTGCATATCCTTAGTTAGTTAGTTTATTGCTAGCTGATTCGTTAATTCCATTTGGGATATTAATTCATTAAACTCCTGTTGTTAGTCAGTTTTAAAGAAGTGGTGCCTTCTAACTTCTTCACACAGATTGTTATTCATCAATGGACCAGGTCATACATTATACAGCATTACAGCTTCTCCACGTTTTGTTCCTTTCAGTATAATTGCTACAACGACCTTCATTAATAGACCAAATGAGCTTATCTTATGTGTTGTTGAAATTCGACATACGCTGTTATTATTAAATTATGCAATATTTTTATTTTTCTCTTATTAGTAATAAAATTATTTACATAGACAATACCAACTGTTTAATCATGATATCATTTACTATTTATAATTATTTAATATATTTTCTTACAAAAAATATGTATTTAATACATAAGAAATTAATAATATTTAATACTTGTTATTACATAAGTATTTGTCACAGCAATGTTTTTATATGTTAATTTGAAAAAAATTACTTAACTATGTAATTGTATGAGTCAAAATCTGATTAGACGAGAATCAGCATGGAAACAGACGACAATAAGTTAATTCGGACAGCTGCATCTATACAATGTTATAACGACACGCACCTCGGCCATGGCCGAGGTCATGAATTCAGAATGCTTGGGAGGCAAATTGAATATTACGATATTTCAAGGGGTCAACCTGCAATATAGTCAAACGACTGAAGCACTATGGTTTATGACCGTTAGGTAATGGAGACGACCAAGTATATAAACTAAGTGAAAACAAGAAGAAAGAGGGCGAAAAACAAATCTACACACAGGTGGGATCCTTATCTCCCTCTCTTTCCATGAAGGAAGAAGAAGCAAGGAAGCTCATATCCTCTAATTATACCGCTAATCTCAGCACAATAATTGTACGGGATTTTACCTTGTTAAAGATCAGTGACCCTGTTCATCTGTGTATTCTTTGTAGATGTTCAATGTTAAGAAAATAATCATCATCTTCTTATGTAATCGAATTTAATTGATGTTATAGTTAAATCTTATACTTGCTTTGCTCAATTACGCATATCTTCTATCTCAGGTCTAGGGTAAATTATTTCTAGCTAGGATTTACACAAAATTTTCATATTTAATAAGTTTAACAAAAAGCTCAATACTTTTTGGTCAAACAATTTAGCGCCGTCTATAGGGAATTTCTTAGCCAAATTTTAGTTCCCTCTAGATCTGAAGTCAGCTAGGGCTTCACTCGCTGGTTGTCGCAGCTTCAGCCTCTCATTATAAATACCAACTTGAGAAAGTTATAGACAATCTTTTGAAATAATCAAATCAAACAGGGTCAGATCTTTCATGAATTGGAATTATGCCAGATACCTATACGAAATCCATGTCATGTTGTAGCAAAATATCTTTTACGTAGTGAGTATAAGCTGTCAAAAGTGAGATTATGGCCACTATGCACTGAGCACTTTCCGCAATCATAGCTGTTGTATTAACGTTAGATATCGATCTATACTTCATCTGCATTGTCCCCCCTCCCCCTAGAAAAGGACGATAGCCTATTGTATGATTCCTTGAAATAACAAGCTTGCCCTACCTATATGTACATAATATAACTCATGTTTTCATTATTTTTGTAAACTCCGAATTGGATCTGATCGGAACTCGAGCTCGAGGTACCAATGGATGAAGTAAGTTTCCAGTCCGTAGGAAGTCCAAACTCGGCTAACGACAGAGCTAAGCACGGGGCTACCAAATCTGAAGTCGTCATGTGAGCGCGGGACTAAATCACTTGTTCTACAACGCCCTTCTCTCCTAGCGAGCCAATCAGGTCAAGGTAACACACGATTTCCTTTGGTTGTAACTTGTTATTTTTACTTCTTTCTGGATTGGGACAGGAACATGAGCACTCTCCCAAGTGTGCGAACAAGGAACAGAGCCATCAAAATAACATGCCAGGAAAATTTTTCGCACCACATTGTCTTGCAAGTAACGGTCAAGCAAAACCATCAACATTGTACCATACTGCGAATAATCGTCAAACGGCTCAAAAAAAGCCAACTTTATTAAGAAACAACCTCTATAACCTGGGACTCGACGGTGAGCCTGCGGAGCATACAGTCTCTCTAACGCACGCAGAACACAAACACAAAAAGCTTGCACGTTTGTTCTCCATGGAAACCCTATGCCGATTCGCCCGACTAAATATTACGAATCATGCCCGAACTTCGTTTGAGTCAATCAGGTCCCAGGATTCCCTGAAGTACAAGTAATGAAATTCATCACCCATCCCGTCAATAAAGGGACAAGATAAAACCGAGACTCTCCCCGATGCCAATACTCTCCAATGAAAGAAAAATTATGTAACAATGAGTAATATTATCCAATAAAGTAATGCAACAAATGGAGCTTACCATTCTACCAAACCCACACATCGCCAAGCCAAAGGAAAGTTCGACCCCACAGGTTACAATTTTGACCTTGCTCGAATTTACACCCTTACATCTATCAGCCATCTCCAAGAGAAAGGAAAGTTCGACCTCGCTCGAATTCACACCCTTACAGCCATCGGCCTTGCCAAGCAAAGTTAACGTTTGACCTTGCTAGAACTCACAATAGGTTACAATCTCGACTTCTCTTGAATTTACACCCTAATGTCCATCGGCCATCGCCAAGTGAAAGGAAAGATCGACCTTGATCAAACTCATAACAGGTCATAATTTCGACCCCGCTCGAATTCACACCCTTACGCCCATCGGCCATCACCAAGCGAAAGGAAAGTTTGATCTCGATCAAACTCGTAACATGTTACAATTCAAACTCGCTCGAATTTACACCCTTATGGCCCTAAGCCGTCACCAAGTAAGTAAAATTCGACCCTATCAAGTTAACAAATCAATGTTTGACCTTTATCAAAATCATTTTTTTTAAATAAACTTCATTTCATTTAAGATCAAACCATTTACAAATAGAGTGGCTGCTGACCAGCTACTATTCTCAATCAGTCTATAGGGATTCACTCCTGTAATTCATATATACATCAATCTAAGGGTAGTGATCCAGTCTTCGCAAATCATCCTTCCAGTGTTTAAAGGAGTTTCCTTGTATATGTATGGGGACTGCTATTTCTTTGCATGTATCATCTATATCCATTCTTCCGCCTTGGAATCTAATCTTGTTCCTCTCTCGCCATAGAAAGTATACTAGCATCCCAAAAACACTGGTGGTTATTTCAGCACGTCCATTTCTCTTTTTAGCAATGTTGCTGATCCATTTTACTTCACTCTTCCAATCACTTATGTACCTCTGGTAACCCAGCCAAACTAGCAGTCTATTCCATAGCTCCCAAGTTGTCGGGCAAGTAAAAAAGAGATGGTCAAAGGATTCGTCTACTTGCCTGCACAATACACATTGTTGTGGAATCTGTATCCCAAAATTCAGTAGCCTCTCCACTGTTGCTAGTCTTCTGTGCAAAGCTAGCCAGACGATAAATTTGAATCGTGGATGTAGTTTTGTCTGCAGTACAATGCTTTTACAGTGTATTTTTGAGTATTGAGGGATTTGCAAAAAATAGAGTTTTTTTATGCTGAAACGTTCTCCTCTTTGTAGCATTTGGAGTCTACATTCCAGATTCCCTTGAATTCCTTGTAGATTTGTTATCAATGATCGAGTCTCAAAAATCTTCCTCACAGCCCAAGCAGCATTTTTTGGAGTTGGTGCGTCCTCCACAGCCAAGTTTTTAATGTAGTATGTGTGTACCCATTTGACCCATAGGCTGTCCTTCTTCATTGTCACTGCCCACATGTGTTTTGCGATGGCTGCCTTATTCCATATTGGTAGGTTCAGCACATTTAGGCCTCCCGAACTAAATGGTAGACAGATAGTGTTCCATGCTACTAATGCCTTCTTAGACACATTTGCTGCTCCAGTACACAAGAAAGATCGGCAGGTTACCTCGATCATCTTTATTACCTTTTTTGGTAGGAGGAAGATTTGCGACCAGTAAGATTGCATCCCGAATAAAACTGACTTGATCAACTGGAGTCTGCCTGCGTAAGATAGTAGTTTTGATGTCCAGCAGTTTATCTTCTGTGTTATCTTTTCTACTATTTTCCAGCATTGTGTAATTGATAATATCTTGGAGTCCAATGGAACTCCAAGATATTTGAAAGGTAGAGAACCTTCAGGGAAATCTAGTTCTTGTAAGATTTCCTCTTTCAGCCAGTTTGACACTCCTGCTACATAGACGGCACTTTTATCTGCATTTGCTTGAAGTCTTGAGGTGTCCGCAAAATGTTGGAGCGTATGTTTTAAAAGTCTTACCGATTGGGTATCAGCCTTGCAGAATAGTAATAGATCATCGGCAAAACAGATATGCGCCACTCCTAGCTTCTTGCATCTAGGATGAAATTTGAACTCCTTTCTGCCCATCATATGCTTGAGTTCCCTATGCAAGTATTCCATGACAATGACAAAAAGGTATGGGGACATAGGGTCTCCCTGCCTTATCCCTCTCTTTCCTTTAAACGGATTGGTCAGCCTTCCATTAAGATTTAATGCATACGTGACAGAAGAGATGCATTCCATTATCCATTTTTTGAATTTGTAAGGAAATCCAATGTCCAGCAGTAGCCTCTCAATAAAACACCACTCCACTGTGTCATATGCCTTCCTTAGGTCAACTTTTAGTACACACCGAGGGGATACTCCTTTCCTATTGTACCCTTTAAATAATTCCTGGGTAAATAGTATGTTGTCTGTTATACTTATGCCTTCAATAAACGCTGACTGTGAATTACTAATCAAGCCCCCTATGACTGTTATGATTCTTGCTGTGATCACCTTTGTGATAATTTTATATATGGTCGTGCACCAAGCAATGGGTCGGTAGTCTTTGACAGTAGAAGGATTTTGTACTTTAGGTATCAAGGTAACTGCAGTACTACTGACACCTTTATGCATTTTCCCTATTGCAAAGAATTCTATTACTGCGTCATAGACCTCTATCAAAATCATTACGGGTAATAGTTCGACCTCGTTCGAATTCACACCCATGCGGCCCCTGACATCACCACGCGAATGTGAAATTTGTTCTCGTTCGAAGAAATGAGTCAAAACTAACATCGCCCAGATAGCGAGACAAAGATTAGACCTCGTTCAAATTTACAAGTCCAATGTGACCTCGCTCAAGTTAGAAAAATGAAGTTCGGCCTCGCTCGAACTAACAAGTCAAAACTGGTTTTGCTCAAAATTTGTAAGACGAGATTCAACCCTGCTAAGGTTAATAAAGTCGAGTTCAAATTAGTGACTTGAGTTCGATCCTACTCGGATCAACTGCTAGAAGTAAGGGACTCGTTGTGAGAAAACTCAAGAAGTTTGAAAGCAAAAAGAGCAGGAAAAGCCAAATACGCATGAATGAAGTCAAACAGATCATTTCATTCAAAGGAAATATATCTTACGAAGGGCTGAAAAGGGGGGGCCCACCCGGCAACAACAAAAGGACAAAAAAAGTAAGTACAGAAAGCTATAAAAATTTCACTCGGTCTTATCTCCACTACCATCGTCTTTGGCATCGTCATCATCGGAAGGAGCCCCGTCTTCAATCTCAGCACCCCCACCGGCTTCCGGTGGTGCAGGGTCATAACCATAGGCAACACGAGCCTCGCGTGCCATGACCCGAGTTTCTTCAAAAGCGGCCTTAGGAATTCTTCCCGCCATCTACAAACCCATATATATATATATCTTTGGGCCTCTGCATGAGCCTATAGCTCGTACAAACGAAGAGGGACAGCAACAAGGGAAGATTTTTTAGGACGGGCTTAAGCCAGTAACTGCGCCTTCTCATCCTCGAGAGCCGCAATTCGGTCTTCGAGGCTCAAAGCATGCTGATTAAGTTATCCAATCCGCTCCTTGAGTCGTGCTTCCCTCAGTGTGGCCATCGCCCTCTCAGTTTCTCACTCAAACTTGAGTATACAGATAGTGTCTTCCAGTGCCGCCGCCCTAGCCAAAGCCGCCATTCGAGCTCCCTTGACTCTCTCCAACTTGGCCACCTTCATTTCTAGCTCAGCCACCTTCTTCGTCCATTATGCACTTAAGTTGGCGACTCTAGTGGCATTCTGCTCAAGCTCGGCTTGCAAAGACAGGACCTTCAATTGAAGGTCCTTGCATTCCGCTACAACCTCTTTGCACATATCGAGCTCCTCGTCTTTGCCATTTACCAACTCCTCGAGCCTGCTACATCTACAGATAGTCCTATCAGATCCTCGTCCCTTTTCTCTAACTCCTTCCTGACGGACTGAGTACTAGTTCTCGCCTTCAGCTGCTCGTCTATCTCACGGCCCCTCTTATGATATTGCCGACACTTCTCAGCCATTTTTAGAAAAAATTCGGCTCGCGTCAAGCCCTAAGGGAACTCTCGATCTCCAGCATGTAAGTCTTAAAAAAAGGAATCAACAAAAGCAAAGGGCACAAAACAAAGAAAATAACAAAAAAGGAACTCACCCTTAGGTCCATCCCAGCCACACTGCATGATAAACAAGAATCACTGATCTCCCTTAGATATCTAGTTTCGGCGGCGGAGCACAGAAGGCCGAACTAAGGCACGAAATCCACAGTGTCCTCCAACACGATAAACTCTGACATGATTTCAAGTACGCGAGAAAGGTCTTCCACCTTCACATTGAACCTAGTAAAGCCCTTTTCGAAAATCCTCATGTCATTAGAATCAATGTTTAGAATTAGATTCATTATCCTCCACCACTACACCTTTCAACCTCTTACTAGCTGAAGATGTGGTACGGGTCAGCTGAGACGTCGATGAGCCGCTCAAAATAGTAATGGTAGCATCGTAGACCTATCATTCCACTGGAGTAGTCTCTTCCACCCCCGCAACGGGCTTCACCTCCATATCCAGGCCGGTACTGCTGCCGATTTCAGGCACCAACAAAACAAAGTCACCTCTCGAGTGCATTTCAGCTAAAGATGCCCCTTCCAATACTATCCTTTACTTCTTCAACGGGGCCTCTTTGCCACTGCCACGGGAAGGTTCGCCTGTTAAATGGACTATGGTAACTGGAGTTTCTGTCCGAGGAGAAACCTCCAAATTAACGGTTTTGGCCATGGACGCGGTCAGCCGAGCAACCAAACTTTGGTCGCCCTCGTCCATAGTTGCTCTTGGTACGGGTAGGGCAGAGGAAGTAGGTTGACGGAAAGCAAGTTTAGGAGCCCTTACCCTTCTCGCTCCTCTCCGACCTGGAAACAAGAAATTGGATCAAACAAAGATGAGTTAAAGAAAAAGGACGGAGAAAAGAATAAAGCAACTAAGGCCAAAAACAACCTGACCCACCAGTGGAAGATTTACACCCAAACTTCTCATGAAAAGGCGCCCATTCGCGGATCCCCATCTTGTGGGTAGAATCACACTCACACATTCGCAAATGTGAGCAACTTGCGGAGGAGGCACCATCCTGGCTGCAAAAACAGAAAACACTACGGTCATTAAAGAGGTGACCAATAGACGTGTTCAAAAAAATGTAATATATAAAAGGAAAAGGAGACTTACAGGCGAAATTCCACGCCTCAGGGAACCCGGGGGGTTCGACACCACATGCTCTGTACGGATATATACGTAATTTTCTAAGAAATGACGGCTGGTCTTGTCGTCCATCTTCATCACCAAACACTTGGCCCCTTAGTGACGTATTCGTTCCCCTATGAAAATAGGGGGCGAAAAGGTGAAGTATGTGTTATGGAGAAATTCCTCGATCGACTAACTCCGTGTACTTGCTAAGTATAAGGAAGAGCTTATATACGTACAAAGAGAGTTGGGCAGGGCACACCTCGTAGAAGCGGCAGAAGTCCACCACCTACGAGAGAAGGGGAAGCGTGTATCCAATGACGAATAGATATACGTAGAGCATGTAGTAACCCGAATGGTGTATCTGAACTATGTTTCGGTCTGTCGGAACTAACTCAATGAGATAGGGAATTCCCCATTTGGCTTTGAACGTCGTAAGCGCCATATCATCCATCATAGAGAAAATAGGTTCTAGCTCATCCCCAACATGGCTGTTGAAATCAGTCCTCGCCTTCCCTGGATGGGGAACAGCCTCATCTAACGTCGAAAAACTCTCTTCTTCCACCGGACTCACTCCCTCTTCGATTAGGGGTACATTTTCGGCACCGGAGCACCAATGGCTCTATCAAAGTTGGAAGAAGCACTAGTCATCTTTTTTTTTTAATTGAAGGAAACGAGAATGATAAGGGAAAAAGGTAAACAAATCCTAACAGAAATATAAGTATGAAAAACTGAAAAAGAAGGAGAAAAGTTGTGAAAATCTTTCTCGAGCGATTATTAAATGTAGCATTCAGATAAAAGATCCTCTCATATTTATAAGGATATGAATGCCCTAAGCGGGAAACTTAAATGTTGCCATTTAAAAAATTAAAAGGTCATGGGAGACGACACAACACATAGAAAACGTGTGCCATAATGGCGAATGAGAAGTATTAATAACATCCCGAACTGACGTGACAGTCCGACGTAGCTCTCAAAATATCACATTGCTACCTCTCCATGAGGTGCTCGTCTATCGCACAAGGTGTTCAGATATCTCATAGTTTTCGAATCGACAGAGTCCCCCCACCGAGCTCGCCAAGAGGCTATCTCAACGGGCGAAGGGACTAAATGTATGAGTCAAAATCTTAACGGACGAGAATCGACATGGAAAGGGATGGCGGAAAGTTACTTGGAAGAGTCGTATCCATACAATGGAATAACAACACGCACCTCGGCCATGGCCAAGGTCATAAATTCGGAACGCTTGAGAGGCGAATTAGATATTATGACATTTTAAGGGGTCAACCCGTAATATAGTCAAGCGACTTAAGCACTATTATTTATGGTTGTTGGGTAAGGGAGAAGTTCGAGTATATAAACTAAGTGAGAATAAGAAGAAAGAGAGGCGTAAAACAAACCCACACAGAGATATGCTCTCTGAGAAAAGGGAGTATCCTCATCTCCCTCTCTTTCCACGAAGGAAAAAGAAGCAAGGGAGCTCATATCCTCAAATTATACCGCTAATTTCACCACAACAACTGTACAGGGGTCTACCTTGTAAAAAATTAGTGACCCTCTTCATCTGTGTATTCTTCATTGATGTTCAATATTATGAGAATCATTATCCTCTTCTTATGCAATCGGATTTAATCATGCTATAGTTAAATTTTATACTTGCTTTGCTCGATCACTCATATCTTGTATCTCAGATCTAAGGTAAATTATCTCTAATTAAGATTTACTCAAAATCTTCATATTTAATTAGTTAAACAAAAAGCTCAATACTTTTTGGTCAAACAGTAATTATACTGTTACAATCAAACATGACACTCGTAATAATCACATCATAACAAACAAACAAGCTATTGTAATTACTATACTACGTAATTATTGGATCGAGTAATTACACAACCAAATAATTATATAATAAAGTATTACCCAACAGACTGTAAGTTTGTTTTCAATTACGCGTTCACACATTCGAATTTTATGAAGGATGGGATTCTTAGAGCTATGGATGCTTATCGGGCGGATTGGACGGCTTTTTACTCTTAACGGTTTGGCTTAACGGTTATCGGCTTTTAAATATATTAATCCGTTAGCCACCCGATAAGATATCGGACGGATTGGTATCGGGTTAGCTCTTATATGGCGGTTATTGGGCGGTTTATCGGCCTAACATACATGTTTATTAAATATCTCTTATTCTCCTCGTCTTAGAAATAATGAATAGCCATAAAAAATAATATTTTAGAGGCAATATGATGCATTCAATTTTCTTTGCCAGAGCCCTCAATTTGATTCCCTTGATTAGGAAATTAGTTTTACCACCTGCGGCATGTTGCCAAATAGGAGGATTACAACCAAAAATAAATTAAAAATAGAACCAAAAAATTTCTAGATCCCGAGGTTAAAAATGCTAGAAGTAGAAATAAACTTTTGTTAATCATTTTCAAGGGTTTTAGTATATATATATATATATATATATATATATATATATATATATATATATATATATATATATATATATATATATATATATATATATATATATATATATATATATATATATATATATATATAATAGTTATATTCTTAACGGGTTAACGGATTAGCCGCTAAGAAAATTGAATAATCCATCCCCAAACTGATAAGCCGTTAATAGAAAAAATTCAATCTGTTTCCCGTCCGTTAAGCGTTACCAGTAAGCCGTTAAGCTTCAGTTTGGATCGGTTTTCGGTAGGAATTAGTTTTGAAGACTTCTACTTAGAGCAATTCATGTTAAATGAAATGAATAACTAGGACTGAATTTGGTCCAAATAACTGATAAAAACGCGTAATTATCTCATGTTCTTTTCAACTACCTCTTATTTTTCCATGACGCAATAAATTTATTACCACATGCAGGAGCTAGCTGGTTGCCTTTCAAATTTCCGCTAGTAAATGGCAGAGACAGTTGTACAAAAAAAGGAAAGTGAGGCCTACAATAACTTCTAAATTGGTTTAAAGTTTTGCAGGGCACCATGCATGTGTTATTTTCAATAAAAGGCTACGATAGAATGGTAAGTAATTCTCACTTTCAATCGAGAGCTTGTGAGTTTGAGTCTCTCCAAAAACAAGAGCAAGGTGGGAAGTTCTTGGAGTGAAAGGATGGCGGGGTCTATTTGGAAATAGCCTCTCTACCCCAGGATAAAGGTAAGGTCTGCGTACATACTATCCTCCCCAAATCTCACTATGTGGAATTATACTGGGTTATTGTTGTTGAACTCTTCTTGATTCCAATAGCATAACTATATGTGTATAATCGACGCTCAATATCAGTATAAACAATAAATATATACAGCTAAATTTCTTATATTAATTGATATGCTGTCATGAAGACCAAACAAGACATGTTACTACTGTTGTTTATGTTTGGAATCAAGACACACCCCCTCCTTAAAAATAAAAAAAGTAATACCTTTTTTTCAATTTATGTGAATCTGAAATTGAATTGTCTTGAAGCGTAGGTACATAAACCCAGCATCACATGTTATTTTGTGGATCCAAAGGCTAAGATGTCCACAGGAAAAAAAAAATAGGCACATGTCTTTTTAGTTTAAATTAGTTCTTGAAAAGTCAGCATCTCACTCATGAGGATATAATTTTTAATGGTAAATTTTATTTTGTGTCTTATATAACTGATATTAGTTGTACGAGGAAACCTTTTTGTCTCACAATCTTATGAATTTAGATTTTTATGGATCCAAAAGTATAAAATTAAAATTCACAAATTTATAAGACAAAAAGAAACCTCATACAACTAATATCACTTGTATGTGACACAAAATAAAACTTCTTTCATTCTTAACCTTTAACCACGCAACTGAATGTGTGTATTTGCTTCTTTTAAAAAGGACAATTGACTTATGAACCTTTTACATCAAAAATCCCTTTGATATGTCTAATGAGACAGACATAAGGTACTATTAATTTCATATTCAATCTACCTCACTTATTTACTGCACCGCCACCTTGTTTGTATTCAAGTGCAAAAGAAAAGGATTAAGGTCATCCCACTGCGACAGCACACTTGCAAATGACCACCTCTACTTAGAAAAAAGAAGGAAACAAACAGAAAGAAAGAAAATGAGAGTAATGAAGACCGAGTCTGTGAGTAGTAATGATTAGGCCAGTGCCTAAATTCGAGCTAATTGAAATCAAGCTCTCGGAAAATGTCCATTTATAAATGATACCAAACTCGTGATATATATAACTCTATCTTTTATTAAATACCTATTTTATTCTTTAAATTATTAATTTTTAAAAAAAATTTAAATATTAAAAAAAATTCTTTTAATTTTATTATGGACTTAGTCATAAAAAATTATATTTTATTTATAAAATAAACAATTAATTTTCAGCTTATATAGTATCGGAATAATAATATTATTGAACATAATCTTAAGAATATATAATATATACTACAAAAATACTTTTATTTAAATAGTTATTTTTAATATTACGTGCATGAAATTTATATTTTATAACTTTTATTTTCTTTCATTCTCTTTTGTGTAAATAATTTTATTTTTGTTGTTAATATTAAAATTATTATTACGAAAAAAATATTCTAACTAATTTTTATAATATGTCCAATATTTTATTATTACAGTATTATATATGCTTAAATACTTTTTATTTTTTAATTTATAATAAATTTTATTTATTCTATAGGTAAGTCTAGATATGACTTAAAAAGGAAAAACTCATGATATTAAAAAGTTGAAAACGAAAGAAGATAAATATTTATAATTTAGAGGATAAACTAAATATTTTATAATTTAAATTTTGAAAAATTTAGTTAAATAATTTTCTGTGTCTATATACATAATTATATGACTTTATTAAAAATGATTTTAAAAAATAATTTAAGATTGTTAAATGAATATTTGAGCATTACACTCCTTCTTGGGTCTAAGCTAGGTCCCAAAGTTTTATTAAGCATTACTATTTCTTTGCTCAAGCACGTTCCTTAGCTGGTTGAGTCTATTCTTTCTAGTACTTTATATACTCACTAGCTGTTTTTCATCTTTTCAAAGAAATTTCAGACTTCAGAACCGAATTGTACGTCTAGGTCGGCAAACCTGTCCCCACGCGGCATTCTTTCGCTTACCTTCAAATCAATGACAGTGAGTAACCATTTTCCAAATGATTAGTGACTGTTAACAAACGACAGACCTAATCAGCAGTGAACAATATTTGTTCTTAATTTATCGAATGTGCGTGTCTTTGCAACCGTTCGACTTAAAAGATACTATAATATTTTTAAATAAATTAATCAAAAAAAATGAAAAAATAAATTTTAATCGGATAAAATAATTTTTAGATCAATGATTAATTAAGGAAATAATATATGAGATGTGATAGAGACAATAGATCTTATTGAAACTTTCTTTCGATATTTCTATTAATCGATGGAGGAGGACATTTTACATATTTTCCTAGAGATATTTCTGTTCTTTTTTACTTATCAAGATTACAAAAGAGTAAACTTATGAGAGTGGGTAGAGAGGAACCCCCTTTTGAAGGATTTTCCCACTTATGTATAGTCAAGGGGCGTTGGTTATTTACTTGGTCCGACGTTTTCTCACACCAGGTTTGCCTGAGTCATCCTCTAGACCTTATTTCTTTTGATTCGATGGATATCGACAGTGCCGGATGCGGGGTAGACCATATTGTCTTTTGCTGCCTTGCCGCTTGGGTGGGATGTTGATCGGCTTGGCCGCGGCGATCAGATTTTGACCAATACAGTTAGTCCCTACGTCTATCGGAGTCGTCCTCTGTCGGGCTAGGTAGACGGATCATGAGTGCTATGAGTTCAAGAAAAATCTGACTTCTCGTTCTTTGGTTATGCTGTTTAGGTTTCAAGTGAGATGACAACATCCTTTCAATATCCTCGGACCACTACGGTTGTTACGGAACCGAAATATCGTGTTATATTAAAACGTCATTTCGTGGTTATCACCATTATGACAAATGTTCCCGGGGAACCAAAATGTCTTGTCCCCTATCAGATTTGATTTGTGACTCTTGGATTTCGTGCCTTGGAAGGGGGAGGAATTTATGTCTTTTATAAATAGGAGGAACTTCTCAGTCGATTGACACACTCCCCTACCATTTACCTAAAAGGATTTTTGTGAATATATTTTCTTCCTCATACTTTGCATTTTTACTTGTCCATAGTTAATCGAAAACCTTTGTCATTTGTTTCCACTGCCTCTTTTCTTCACCAAATTGGCATAATGGTTGGTGATTCATCTCGTGCTCACCTTCTCATTCCAATTCCAGTGCTGGAAAATGATGCTCTTGCCACCGGAGGAGCAGAAGTAGTGCTCACCTTCTCTTTTCTTGTATCATGTACCTTATTATTATTGATGAACCATATTGCCAGCTATGTTGGTTTACTCATGCTCACCCTATAAAAGAAGATAAACTATAATTATATTTTATAAAAAAATCTACAAAGTACACAGGTACAAGCCTAAAAAGAGACTATATATATATATATATATGTTATGAAATAATATAAAAACAAGAACAATAACTCAAGAACAAGAGCAAAATAGAGAGAGAATAGGGAGAGAGAGAAGTATTCTTATTAATACTTGGGGTGATTTACAATGGGGTAAGACCCCTCTATTTATAGGAAGAGGAATGACTTAGCTTTAAGCTAAAACTCTTAGACATTCACTCTAAATAGACTTCTATTTTATAACACTCCCCCTTGAATGTCTATTCAATAATGTGCCTCATAAAACCTTAAAACCAAAACCCAATGGGAAAAATTAAAGTAAAGGAAAAAGAGTACACATGTTTGAATATGCGCCTATTGGTTGCCTCGTTAAAAACCTTGCAAGGAAAACCCAGTGGGAAAAAACCTTGTAAGGGAAAAAGAGTGCAACGCGCATTGACTCCCCCTAATGAGTACATCAATTTATATCCTTGAGCATTTGCATTCCAATCTTGTGCATCATCTTCAAAACGATCTTTGGTAGACGTTTGACAAATAAATCAACCATATTGACTTGAATAAATATTCCGCACCTTGAAATCATCATTCTTGATAGATATGAACATCTTCATATAATGTCGTGGAATAACTCTTCAATAACTCCATAGATGCATTCTCAATGCCATCATGCTTATAATAGCAAGATACATATGTACACAAATTGCACTTAGGATGTGGTACTTCAGGACCACGAATTGCATATGCTTCAAGCAACTTAAATCTTTCAAGTTAAGTCATATAAGCCATATAATAGACTTTAGATGCATATCAAGTTTTCCATGTCATGCTAGACAAATAAGATATCGAAAACTGACTATACATACCTTTGACTTTAAACTTTCAAGCATTTGAACTATAGGTTCAAAACTACATGTCTTTCATATGGAATCAATTATTCTTGAATTGTATCTCTTCCATTTAGTTACTTTCTTTGGGTCAGCAAGTGCGTATAGCATGCTTTGCAATATGTTGCAATTGAATTATCCCTTTTATGAACTTCAGGTTCATATCATGATATTCGGGGATATACATATACAAATGATAATTCATACCATGTAACATTTTCTCAAGTGTTTATCATGTCTCCCCCTCATGTTAGAAAAGCTAACTTGTTTCCTCAACTTTGGGAAATCATCTTTGTGCATTATCATGTCAATATATACGGCACATTAATAATAAGATGAAATTATTTGGTTCCTGACCTTGAACCACTTGTGAGGGGAGAATATAATATACTCTCGTATACAACGTATATCAAACTGATATATATAACTTTGTTCTCATAAGAAAGAGTTTAGCTATTAAGTGGAAGCACTCAATAATTATCTTGCTAAACCAACTTTGATATAAACCATCTTATCAAGATGAACTATCTTGAGTAGAAAATCTGGAAATTATGCTCGAAGTTATATTACTGAGCAATTTACCTCGCAAGCACCGGCCAGGCTGCGGGTCAACAACAATTGCGCATGTAACAATTTCATAGATGCATCATATGTGGTATACATGGCAGGTGAATGGGCCCATATTCACCTTTGATATTTCAAGAATTTATGGGCTTCAACCCGAACTCTTTAGTTGGTCAGTTCATTAATGAGAACAAGTGATACAAGAGAATTCGTAAAGAACTTTCTAGTTCTTTAATATTCACCTATGTGAATTTGCACATCATACTTAAAATGAGATGGCTAACACGAATGCCAACTGAATAAATTATCAATATTGGTAAACTTCAAATTTACACCATGACATGTGCACTTATCAATAAACTTCAGGTTTATTATGACATGAGTTTTTATACCAATAGATATCCACTTTATTGTGGCATTCTTTCTTTTGTGTAGTACAAACTGGAGAACAAAGCGGGTAGCTTTTCATATGCAAATTACCCCGCTACAAGTTGTAGTAATAGGAGATATCAAAGCCTTCCTTTATTTATAGTCTCAATATAATCAATCGCTTTCGCGTGTACTTTGGAAACTGAATAAGTTTCTTTGAGACTTACTACAGCACAATACTCAATTGTGTTTCTCCAACATAGTAATAATTGGCTCTTCTAGAGCTCTCAATTAATTTTGTACTACCACAGATTCATCAACATCCATGTGGTGAATATCTTTCTTAAAGAGAAAGTTATACCATTATGGTCATGTCAAACTTATATGCAAGATATGTTTCTTGCATTATCGTTGTCCTTTAATAGTCATATTTCCAAAATACTTTGGCGTACAATAGGTACGTGACCAACGATCATTCATGCCATATATCATCTCAAACCTCCTTCTAGGGGTGAGTGTGGTATCATCTCAAACCTCCTTCTAGGGGTGAGTGTGGTATATTTAATACCAATTTCATGTTCATATTCTTCCAATAATGAATATGTATTCGTGAATCAAATGTTGTCACATTCACTTCGAGGATATGTGATTTTGTTATCCTTTTCAAATCTATAAATGCGTCAGGCATTTGATTTGCTATTCTTTGCAAATGGATAATCTTTTGTGCCTCTTTCTCACAAATAGAGGTATGTGGATCAAGATGAGATAATGATGCATTTTTCCACAAAATTTCCCGTTTGGTTTCACCAACTTCTCCCCCTAATTTTGGGAAAAGTGTCTCATCAAATTGACAGTCTGCAAATCGTGCAGTGAACAAATCTCCTGTCAATGTTTCGAGGTAGCGAATAATGGAGAGCGATTCAACCTCAACATATATTCCTAACCTTCTTTGCAGACCCATTTTGGTGCGGGATGGCGGTGCTAAAGGCACATATACTGCGCATCCAAAAATTCTTAAATGGGATATATTGGGTCCATGACCCAAAACCAATTGCAACGGGGAATATTTGTGTCAATTCGTCAGTCAGAGACGAACTAGCATTGCTGTATGCAAAATGGCGTGACCCCAAACCGAAGTGGTCAGCCTACGAACTAGTATTGCTGCATGCAAAATGGCGTGAACCCAAACCAAAGTGGGCAGCCGACGAACTAGCATTGCTTCATGCAAAATGGCGTGAACCCAAACCGAAATGGGCAGCCTCGTTTTCATGAAGAATTCAAGATTATTCTCATCTATTGTCTCAATATGATATCCATTTTGAATGATATCTTTAAAACTCAACAAGTTCTTCTTAGACTTGGAGGAGAATATTGCATTCTCTAAGATAAACGTCATGCCTTTGGGCAGAGTTACAGTTGCTCTTCCGGAGCCTTCAATCAATTTAATTCCCATAGTTTGATATACAACAGAAATACACGAACATAATAATAAACAAGTTCAATTCGTTTGTGTCACATAATATTTTCAAAATCTGCTGATGTCAGTTGACTAAATAAATCAGATAGTCGATTATATGTTTTCCATAATCGATTACTATGCAGTTTGAAAATTTCAGTTTAAGCATTTTCATAAAACAATCGATTGTTAAACACACACAATCGATTGTTGAGCATCGCCAATCGATTGTTAAACATAGACAATCGATTATTTGCTATTTTTGAAAACAGATCACTGTCTTAAGACAATCGATTGTTAGACATAGACAATCGATTGTTGGTTATTTTTGAAAAATTCGACCTCACTGTATAATGACAATCGATTGTTAGACATAGACAATCGATTGTGGATGATTTTTGAAAAATTCCAGATTACTGTCTAACGACAATCGATTGTTAGACATAGACAATCGATTGTTGACTGTTTTTGAAAAATTCCAGATCACACTGTTTTGAAGACAATCGATTGTTAAACATAGACAATCGATTGTTGACTGTTTTTGAAAAATTCCAGATCACTGTTTTAAAGACAATCAATTGTTGATCATTGACAATCGATTGTTTTGCAGTTTTATGCGAAATATGAGATAACCGACTAGTTTTTTAGGTTAGTCGATTACCTCTACTGGAAAGTAAAAATATTATTGATATTTGAGCATATTGATACATTCTAAAGAACTAATACTAACATTATGTCATGAACTAACTAATACGAGCTAATACTGATGGCTATTAGTTTATTCATTCACTAATACAAATAAGTAGAACAAAATCAAATAACTCCATCTTCTTTCATCACGGATCCATCACCGATTAGGTGGTCTATCTTCCCCTCGGGTTGCTCAAAGAAGTCTGTCACATCCAAGTGGGTGATGTCAAAGTTGTCGTCAGAGACAAAATTCGTTTCAGGGCGTTTACTCTTTCGAGATGCTTGATAAAGGTCAACCAAATGTCATGGTATACGGCAAGCCTTTGACCAGTGCCTGTTTCCACCGCAACGATAATATATAATTTATAAACTATTTGCTTTTGGATTCTTATCGTATCGTGCTTGTGGCAGAGTGACCAACTTCATGTTGTCATATCTCTTCTTTAAGCCATTCCACAAGATAGGTGGATCCTTGACGGTGAGATATTCAATCTTCAAACCTTCATCAAGGTGATGGTGCAAGAAAATCAAGGCCTTAGCATAGTTTTGGGTGGATGCATTATTTCTGTCTTTAATGGCGTCTCCAAGACCCATAGCATCTAAGTGGATTTCAGCATCCAACACCCATGTCATATAGTTCTTGCCCGAAATCTCAAGGGCAACGAACTTTCTTTTCATAATGTCAGACATAAAACAAAATTACATCAAGAGCGTGTTCATACTTACGGGCTCTATTACAATTATCACATTCACTTCAGGGAATGGATCAAAATCATGTGCTTTACACAATCTCTTGTCAAATATTACTTTCATAAAGTGAAAGATTATTTTGAGAATCTTTATTATTCTCATTATCACAATAATGACGATTATAATTTCGTCTATTGCCATGTCCACATCAATTGATACCTTTACGGTAATTAGTCTTCTTTCAGACTTATCACATACTGCTACCACATTCTCTAAAGGGAATGGAGCAAATTCAATTGGACGGATTTTCAATTATTTGCCCACAATCATACATGAATTTAATCATGGCAGGACATAGAGATTTTACCACTTCGTGTGGTTATAATTTCTTACAAACTCCTTTAGAGTTATAATCAAACTTTGTTGTCTATGTTTGTATATAAAATCAAATTATAGAATTTCAAGAATTTGAAAGGGAAAAGTAAATTACTTACCTTTAAGGTATACCAATAAATTCTTGGAAGCATTTAAGCCGACGTGATTCCACCGCGAAGCCGCCGTTTCCGGTTTCAAGTAATTGAAGAAAGAAACAGTACCGTGATTTAACCGTGCATAATCTATTGCTGGCCACCTTCGACTTTTGTTAACTATTTCTTCAACTTCTTTTGACACCCTTTGCAACAGTAGACATCAAATTTCACAAACCCCATCATAACGATTCATCCGTCAAGACAACATAAGAAAACAAACACAAGAAGCTTAATTGCTGAATATTAAATTCAATTGGTTAGAGACTCGTGCTGATAACGTGTTATGAAATAATATAAAAACAAGAACAATAACTCAAGAACAAGAGCAAAATAGAGAGAGAATAGGGAGAGAGAGAAGTATTCTTATTAATACTTGGGGTGATTTACAATGGGGTAAGACCCCTCTATTTATAGGAAGAGGAATGACTTAGCTTTAAGCTAAAACTCTTAAACATTCACTCTAAATAGACTTCTATTTATAACAATATATATATATATATATATATATTGTGTGTGTGTGGGGCCGTGACTATATTGGAGCAAAATTAAGTATGATGGACAAAATTATATATCAGAACACACTATTGTGAAAGATATTATAATTAACTGATCTTTTGACTCTAAAGTAAAAGATAACTTGCATTTTAAGATAATAAAAGACTTTTGAGATCAGTAAACTCCTTTTGGTCACGGGAGTTTTATGTACAACAACTTCTTATGGTAGTGGTGCTGCCAAAAGCTGTAATAATAGCAGTAAACAAGAACTTGTCAAAAAAATAATAAATAACAATCTAAAAATAATTGTAACAGAGAATTATAATGCCAAAGAACAAGCACATCACCAAGAAACTTTTTCTTTTGGAACTACATTAAGTAATTCAAAATCTCAAATCTAATCCTTCTTTATCCACTTCGAATCCAATTGCTACACCTAGCAATCTAATTTAAGTAAAGAAAATATTTCTACTTTGAAGAAAATTAATATAAAAATAATTATTATCAATGTAAATTCTACTCAGGAACCACAAAGCCACCCTATTGAGAATTATTTCTATCTGCAAAACAATTTAACATTCAATCTTCAACTGACTTTTAGTTTATATATAAAGGTGGCGTGTGGCCAACTAGCTTATGGGATATTCATCATTATCAACATTTATTTGCTTTCTCGGTTTAGATAACATATTTGTGGGCAGTCATCAGTACCGACTTTCTTGATCTGAAAAATTAAATAATTATGCAGGTTGAAAGAAAAAGTAAAGCAAGGGGGATTTGTGAGAACCAAGTACCATTTTCTTTTAGTAAAACTGCCTAGAATAAGATTGAAAGAAAGCCAAAGGTGACTTTCACAAAGCCAACAACTAATTTATTTATGAGAACTGAAGGTTAAGTTCATGATACGAATGGTGGTGGCGGCAACGACAAGATACTAGATGAAAAAATAACGCAAACATGATAATAAACAATATCAACCAAGGCATTTACTTTTACAAGAGTTAGATGGAGTTTTCTTACCGTGATGTCATCCATAAGTCTTGAACAACTTGCATCATTAGAACCACTTAAATTAGAAATAATGCTGAGAGTTGCAGTAGAAACTACATCCTGCTAAACATAATATAACTACATAACTTAATCTGTCATACAAATCAATGGAGAAGAATGATATAGGAATAAGGAAGAAACCGAGATAGTGCTACACGCGTAATTTATGGACTCGGTTGTTTTAATATCTTCTTTTCCATAATCAAAGTATTTTTTTCTTAGTATTTTTTTAATTCTACATTCATTGTTAGTGAACCTCAACCTTTATAGAGCTGGGAACCTCTTGGTGATCTATGTTCTAATTAATTACTCTATCATAATGTTTAACTTTTTTTCTCATTCTCTGCTTGTCATATATAGCTCCATACTTGTAACGTTCAAATAGCAGTGGTTCAACTTATTTATTTTCATTTGAAAAATTAAAAACCATAAATTGATCTCATATATTAAGCTTTAATTAGTTCTTTATCTACATGTATAACTTTAAAACCATTGAATGCACAAGCATTTGGACAGGTAACCTTCTCCATTAATTAAATATGTAGTAGTTTAGACAATATTTTATTGAAACTGAAGGGGAAAAAAAGAACTGCTGAAGTTGGAATAGAAAGAAGAGTATTTGGAAGTTATGTGTTGATATGAATTTCAGAAATTGTGGGTGAAACTAATTATATATTTCAGTTTGAAATACTCATGTCCTACCGAGATTTTAATGTGTCTTGTTTTTTCTTCAATATCTAATAACGTTTCTATCACACTTTTACTGATGTTTTTTTCTATATGTATCACATCCAAATTATGTCTCAACAATAAAGTCCTTCAATATGGGAGTTCAAAGAATATGCTTTTCTTATTTCAATTGTCATATCTTATAGCATCTCGTTTTCTTTTTCTTGGAATGTTGTCAACTAACACTTGTGAGGATATATTAAGTTGTTAAAGCACATCATCTCCACTCAAAGCTTGTGGTGCAAGTCTTTCTTCCTTTGTGTTATCAAAAGAACTTTTATTCCGACGATAGGATGATTTATTTCCAAGAACCTAGGATGACCCATATAATATTATTTTCGACCATGTTTCAAGTAAATAGCACAAGTGTGTATATGACAGATCGGACAAGCTAATTTACCTTTGGTGCTCTAACCGGACAAAATACCACAAGCTGGAAAGTCATTAATTGTCCACAACAAAGAAGCATGCCAGAAAAAATTTTGTTTCATAAAAGCATCATAAGTCTCAATTCTACTCTCCTACAATATTTTCAAATCATCTACCAAGGGTTGTAGATACACATGAATATCCATACCAGGGCTTTTGGTCTAGGAATATACAAAGACAACAAAATATTTGATTGTTTCATACATAACAATGGGGGGTGATTATATGGGATAAAGATTAGTGGCCACATGCTATTTGCATTACTCATTGAACCAAAAGGATTAAAGCCATCTGAAGCAAGCCCAAACCTTACATTACGTGGATCTGAAGTAAAATTTGGATATTTTTCATCAAAATTTTTCCACGCCAATGATGCAGTTGGATGTCGTAAAACTCCATTATCAACTCGCTTAGTTTTATTCCATCTCATATGTTGAGTTGTCCCACATCGGAGGAATATGAGGTCCTTGGTATCCTTATATGGCTTGGGCAATCCTCATCTCATAAGCTAGCTTTTGGGGTTGAGTTAGGCCCAATGTTCATTCTTATCATGGTATCAAAGTCAGGCCCATCCCAATTATTATTACCGATGTTGGGCCCCCATTTATGTTGTCCACGCTCCAGAGATCTGGGCGTGAGGAGGGGGTGTTGAGTTGTCCCACATTGGAGGGATTTGAGGTCCTTGGTCTCTTTATATGGCTTGAGCAATCCTCACCTTATAAGCTAGCTTTTGGGTTGAATTAGGACCAATGTCCATTCTTATCATCATATCTTCAGCGGTACGTTTTTTCATATACAATTTGTAATCTTGGTATTATAGGAAAATATATAAGCATCTTTCTATAATTTCCTTTATTTCTCTTAATCGAATTTCCTAAAGCAACATCTTCATCGGTATATTCTCCTTTACTTACCATCCATCTTTTTTCACCACATTTAGGGCATTGCTCAAGATTTGCATATTCATTTCTATATAAATGCAATTGTTAACACATGCATCTATCTTCACATAATCTAGACCCAAACCTTTAATTATCTTTTGAGCTTCATAGATAGAATTCGGGAGTACATTTCCTTTGGTTAAAAGATCACTCAATAATTTCAATAAAGAGTCAAATGAGGTATTACTCCAGCCATTTAGACATTTCATTTGAAAAAGACGCATTACAAAAGATAGTTTGGAGAACTTTTTACAATTAGGATATAGCTTTTGCTCTGTATCTTTTAATAACCTATAGAAAATTTTAGCTTTTGTATTAGAATTCGGGTGCACATTTATGTGATCAAATTCCCAACGATGTTAAAATGTGTTACGAATTACGGGTGCATTTATGTGACGTGGTTCAAGATGTATTTTAACGACGTTGCAATCCTCTTAAAATAAAATAAAAGCGGTTAAAAGATTAAATTTGCACATAGGTACCAAATGCATTAAAATTAAATAATTAAGTCAAGTATAACAGTTGAGCGACCACGCTAGAACCACGGAACTTGGGAATGCCTAACACCTTCTTCCGGGTTAATAGAATTCCTTACCCGGATTTCTGGCTCGCAGACAGTATAACAGAGTCAACCTTTCCTCAATTCGGGATTTTTAACCAGTGACTTGGGACACCATTAATTATCCCAAGTGGCGACTCTGAAATCATTAAATAATAAATCTCGTTTTGATTGTCCGTAAATTGAAAAAACTCCCTTCCTACGCCCTTCACCGAGGCTGTAGTGTTAAAAAGGAGGTGTGACATCATTAATATAAGAAGAAAAAAAAGAGAGCAACAATTTTACCATTAACAGCCATTACAAAGCTTTGAAGCTTTGAATTCAAATTTGGGTTTTCAAAATTACTATTTGTTTGGATTGGGTAGGTTGTAAATAATTAAGAATATGGTTTGAAGTTTATTTCTCAATTTTGAGCGGCTTTGGTAAATATTAGACTTGGTTTTGGCTGAATATCACATTGAAACTCGAAGAAAAAGAAGAAGATGACATGACATACATTATATTGCGGAAATTGTAGATAAATTGTAGAAAAATTATAGATTGTTGTTTATTTATTTTTGAGCTTTGTGTTTTTGTGCTAAAGGGTTTGATGGGAGCTTGTTATTCCACTTCAATGTTTTTTAGCTAACTTGTGCAGATGAGAAGATGCTTTTTAAGTTATATATATTGCTATACTTTTAAATTCAAGAAAGTATGGTTATATTGTATTTAAAGAGGCATGAATTTGTAGAATAGGATGAGTGTGAGGAATGAGTCAAATGACTCACAATGACTTGTTTTCTACATTTATTCTACAATAAAACTACATATCATTTGAAAAATATAAATAAAAATTCCAATGTTTCTTCAAATTATCTACAAACTGTTCATAAAAGAATTTATCTTTATTTTCATGCATGTTCGTCTAGAACACTAAAGTTATTTGATATGCCAACGTCTATCGTTATAGAGGAATACAACTTATTTATAATTTTTTACAACTTTCACATATTATTTCCATCCAGTTAAATATAACTACAATAACATAAAATTTGAGCTTTGTGTTTTTGTGCTAAAGGGTTTGATGGGAGCTTGTTATTCCACTTCACTATTTTTGAGCTAACTTGTGTAGATGAGAAGATGTTTTTCAAGTTATATATATTTCATAACCTTTAAATTCAAGTAAGTATGATTATATTGTATTTAAGTAGGCATGAATTTTTAGAATAGGTTGAGTGTGAGGAATGAGTCAAATAAGACTCACAGTGGCTTGTTTTCTACATTTATTCTACAATAAAACTACATATCATTTGAAAAATAAAAATAAAAACACAGAATTTCAATGTTTCTACAAACTGTTCGTAAAATAATTAATCTTTATTTTCATGCATGTTTGTCTGGAACACTAAAGTTATTTGATATGCTAACATCTCTCGTTATAGAGGAATACAACTTATTTATAATTTTTTACAACTTTCACATATTATTTCCACCCAGTTAAATATAACTACAATAACATAAAATTTGAGCTTTGCGTTTTGTGCTAAAGGTTTTGATGGGAGCTTGTTATTCCACTTCACTGTTTTTGAGCTAACTTGTGTAGAGGAGAAGATGTTTTGATATATATTCCTATACCTTTAAATTCAAGAAAGTATGGTTATATTGTATTTAAAGAGGCATGAATTTGTAGAATAGGATGAGTTTGAGGAATGAGTCAAATAAGACTCACAATGACTTGTTTTCTACATTTATTCTACAATAAAACTACATATCCTAGGAAAAATATAAATAAAAACACAGAATTCCAATGTTTCTACAAATTATCTACAAACTGTTCATAAAACAATTTATCTTTATTTTCATGCATATTCGTCTGGAACACTAAAGTTATTTGATATGCCAACGTCTATCGTTATAGAGGAATACAACTTATTTATAATTTTCTACAACTTTCACATATTATTTCCATCCAGTTAAATAAAACTACAATAACATAAAATTTGAGCTTTGTGTTTTTGTGCTAAAGGGTTTGATGGGAGCTTGTTATTCCACTTCACTGTTTTTGAGCTAACTTGTGCAGATGAGAAGATATTTTTTAAGTTATATATATTTCTATACCTTTAAATTCAAGAAAGTATGGTTATCTTATATTTAAGTAGGCATGAATTTTTAGAATAGGTTGAGTGTGAGGAATGAGTCAAATAAGACTCACAGTGGCTTATTTTCTACATTTATTCTACAATAAAACTACATATCATTTGAAAAAAAAAAACACAGAATTTCAATGTTTCTACAAATTATCTACAAACTGTTCATAAAAGAATTTATCTTTATTTTCATGCATATTCGTCTGGAACACTAAAGTTATTTGATATGCTAACATCTCTCGTTATAGAGGAATACAACTTATTTATAATTTTCTACAACTTTCACATATTATTTCCACCCAGTTAAATATAACTACAATAACATAAAATTTGAGCTTTGTGTTTTTGTGCTAAAGGTTTTGATGGGAGCTTGTTATTCCACTTCACTGTTTTTGAGCTAACTTGTGTAGAGGAGAAGATGTTTTGATATATATTGCTATACCTTTAAATTCAAGAAAGTATGGTTATATTGTATTTAAAGAGGCATGAATTTGTAGAATAGGATGAGTGTGAGGAATGAGTCAAATAAGACTCACAATGACTTATTTTCTACATTTTATTCTACAATAAAACTACATATCCTTTGAAAAATATAAATAAAAACACAGAATTTCAATGTTTCTACAAACTGTTCATAAAAAAATTTATCTTTATTTTCATGCATGTTCGTCTGGAACACTAAAGTTATTTGATATGCCAACGTCTATCGTTATAGAGGAATACAACTTATTTATAACTTTCTACAACTTTCACATATTATTTCCATCCAGTTAAATATAACTACAATAACATAAAATTTGAGCTTTGTGTTTTTGTGCTAAAGGGTTTGATGGGAGCTTGTTATTCCACTTCACTGTTTTTGAGCTAACTTGATTTCTATACCTTTAAATTCAAGAAAGTATGGTTATATTGTATTTAAGTAGGCATGAATTTTTAGAATAGGTTGAGTGTGAGGAATGAGTCAAATAAGACTCATGGTGGCTTGTTTTCTACATTTATTCTACAATAAAACTACATATCATTTGAAAAATAAAAATTAAAACACAGAATTTCAATGTTTCTACTAATTATCTACAAAGTGTTCATAAAAGAATTTATTTTTATTTTCATGCATGTTCGTCTGGAACACTAAAGTTATTTGATATGTTAACATCTCTCGTTATAGAGGAATACAACTTATGTATAATTTTCTACAACTTTCACATATTATTTCCACCCAGTTAAATATAACTACAATAACATAAAATTTGAGCTTTGTGTTTTTATGCTAAAGGTTTTGATGGGAGCTTGTTATTCCACTTCACTGTTTTTGAGCTAACTTGTGTAGAGGAGAAGATGTTTTGATATATATTGCTATACCTTTAAATTCAAGAAAGTATGGTTATATTGTATTTAAAGAGGCGTGAATTTGTAGAATAGGATGAGTGTGAGGAATGAGTCAAATAAGACTCACAATGACTTGTTTTCTACATTTATTCTACAATAAAACTACATATCCTTTGGAAAATATAAATAAAAACACAGAATTCCAATGTTTCTACAAATTATCTACAAACTGTTCATAAAAGAATTTATCTTTATTTTCATGCATGTTCGTCTGGAACACTAAAGTTATTTGATATGCCAACGTCTATCGTTATAGAGGAATACAACTTATTTATAATTTTCTACAACTTTCACATATTATTTCCATCCAGTTAAATATAGCTACAATAACATTAAACTTACATACAAATTTTATGCAAAATTTATACAATGTGTTTTGTATATTCCGTATATGAATTATACATAGTAAAAATAATTTTCATACAACGAATTATATATTATACGACCTATCTACAAATTATCTACAATCGTACACTATTTCTACTAAGTTATATACAATTACAATATAATATCACTTAATAATGTTGTTCAACTTTCATATAATATGTAAATGAATAAAAGAATAATAAATAAACAACAGTCTATAATTTTTGTACAAGTTTTCTATTATTTCTGCAATATAATGTTTATGTCTTCTTCTTCTCCTTCTCCTTCTCCTCCTCCTCCTCCTCCTCCTCCTCCTCCTCCTCCTTCTTCTTCTTCTTCTTCGAGTTTCTATCCGAAATTCAGTCAAAATCAAGTCTAATCTTCACCAAATCACTCAAAATTGAGATATAAAAGCAAAAGCATATTCTCAATTATTTCAGCAACACCCAATCCAAATAAATAATAATTTTTGAAAAGCCAAATTTGAATTCAAAGTTTTTTAATGACTGTCAATGTGGAATTGATGCTTTCTTTTTCGTTACTTTGTATTACTGAAATTTGGACATAATTGCATTTGTTGCACAAGAATTATAAAAGATTTAGTCGTTTTTGATTTGTGAAATAAGAAAAAAAAAGTTGAAATAGAGTGTATCGTAAAAACAGAGTATAGTAAATTTAAAAGGAATCTAACGATAATTATGAATATGCGCGAGTGGCGTTGTAGAAGATCTGGAAGAATATTTAATTTTCTAATTTTAGCGCGCCTAAATAAGGAATGCTACACCTATAATAATTTCTTATTTAATGCATTATTTATATTTTGTAAAAATACTATTAGCATTAAAAGGTAATATGTAAACTATAAATATATTTAGTAATATAATTTTTATATAATAATATGTAAATTATGAATATATTTAATAATATAATTTCTTATATGGTACAATAGAAAATTTCCCTTCAATTACCGACAGAGATATTCGGTTCAAAAGGAGTTACATTTTCTAGAGGCTAAAGATTTTTTATTTATTGTTTTTGAAGAAAAAGATCCAAATCATCGGATGTGCTGGTCCTAGTGACATATGCTAAATGACGTCTGCCATAGGAGGAATCACAAGAATTTTCTCTATTTTTGATAAGAAAAGCTTGTGACACGCCAAACCTAGCTGGAATCTACTAGGATAATAGTTACATTGTGTATATCTTATGGAATTTTTAAATATTACATTTGTATTTTAGGGTTCGATAATGGAAACTGGTTGCCAAAAAACTTGTATTTTAAAAGGTTTGGACGTAAGGCAAAATATTTTATATATGTTTCAACGAGACTTAGGTCCTAAGGTATAGGGCATAAGCCTAATGAGCGTATTTTGATTTTTATATTTTATAAAATTATATAATTATACCAAATTTTATAAATAGGAAAAATTACATAAAAATTAAAAAATAATCCATTATATGCGACGTACAAGCATAAGTAACTTGAGTTGAAAAGAATAACATTTTCAATATAAAAAAACAAAAAAAATGATTAGCCTGAAATTTAAACTGTGAACTTACTGATATAAAGGATAATGAAATTCTCTTTGTATTTGCAAAATAAAATGACTATTTATTGCTTTTGAAAGATAGTAGCAAGACTAGCGGATAAAAGATAAAAATTGAGAAAGATCATAAATTAGAATTTTCATCAATAAAATATCTTGACTTCTAAATTTAATGTTTCAGTTGTTTTTAAATTTTTTTGAGTAATTACATGCTTCCTTTTAAGACTTGAATGACTTATTTAATAAATTTTATTTTAATTTAAAAAGTTTATGAGATTTATATTTTACTATAAAAATGCACTTAAACACCCGAGCGTATATTCAAAATTGCGGGGCATATACTGATATACATCTTGAAACTTTCATCCCTTATCATTTCCTTGAAACATTTTTGGTACGCTTCGTCTTACCGCTCGCCATAAAAACACCTTTTTAAAATAGATGAGGACAACATTAATTCAATCTTAAATCTAAATTTTGGATATCCTTGGGATAAATGTAAGTGAGGTAGGTTATAAGAGATGATCAGAACTGGTGACATAAACTCTCTCCAAGCAACCATACTTATCTTATCCAGTCTTTTTATACCTCTTTTTCCTTTTGGCCAAAGTATAGGAGTAATATTCCTATAATTTATAGCCTGTTTGGCCAAGTTTTTTTCAAATTTAATAAGTGAATTTTGTTTTAAAAAGATATTTTTTCTCTCTTTAAATTGTTTGATCAAGTTTTTGCGAATAAAAGAATTTTTGAAAAAAAATAAAGTTCTTTTGGAAGAGCAAAAAAGTAATTTCTCTTTAAAAGCAGAAGCATTAACAGTTTTGGCTTTTCTAGATATTAAGAATATCCTTAGCAAAATGTAATATATTCCAAAATAATCTCATTTATTCTAGAACTAATACTTACACTATTAATCTATATTTTTTTTTATTTTTAGGATATCTTTTTAATATATAGTGATTTCTGGGGTGAATGTTTTATATTTGTTAATTTTTTTATATATTTAAATCATCTTGAAAGAACTAAAGTACCTTTTAATTTTATTCTTTTATTTTACTTAAATAAAATGAAAAAAACTTAATTAACACCATTAATATAATACAATTTTGAAATTATTTATTTACTTATATAATATTAATTATTAAGGAAATCTCTACATGTCCTAATTCGCAGTTTGGTACTTAATAGTATTTTTTGAAAAGCTTGGCTAAGTACAAATTATTTACTTAAAAGTACTTTTTAAAATAATTAGTTAAATACAAATTACTAAAAGTACTTTTGAAAAAACACTTCCCAAAATAAGCCTATTTTTCTAATTTGGCAAACAGGACATTATTCTCTTTTATTTGAGGGAGGAGCTAACCTATTTGATACAGGTTCAATGTACCCAATATTTTTATTTATATTTTATATTTGTATTAATTTATATATATATAATGACAAACTTAGTAACTAAGATAATCTTTGAATTCTATAATAAATTCAGAATCCATAAACGTGAAATACTAGTTCTAGATATGCTTTTATTGTTTTGACTTTTTTCTTCAAACAACGACAGTGATGCAAATATGTTACTTCTTCCGTTCTTATTGGTTCAATTTGCGTCAAACCCAAACAGAATATTAATCATGTGTTTTAATTAAATTACTCTTATTAATGATACTTTGAAAACTAAATTTGACTATTAAAAGTACTTCAATTAGTCTGAGAAAAGCTATTTAATGATCACAGTAAAATTGAAAAAATTAACTCTATAAATATCTCGTTTGACCATGAAAATTTTGTTTTCAAATGAAATATTTAACAGTTGGTTTAAAATGTGTAATTCAAGTGAAGTTTTTAAATTATCACTCCACTCTCACATCTTCTGCTTTCAGACAAGAATTTCTCTAAAGTGAAGTTGGTGTCCAAAAATAACTTCAGCTTCCAATAAACGTCTTTTTAACCTCAACTCAAACACTTATTTTTCAACTTTAACCATCCGATTAAATTAATCTTTTGAGCTGCTTGCAACTGGCGTCGAACTCTAAGTTCGTATTGTCATTAATTAACTAAAGCATGAGTAAGTGCTAAATTAAAATTTAAAATGTAATTAAATTCTTAGTTCCTCTATACATTCAGATTCAATCTAATTATCGAGCTTTTGTTGGCTTTATTCAATGATATATTGATCCTAACAATGTTGCTAATTCATGACTCGCTTCTATGTATAGGCGGAGTTAAGATTTGAACCTTATAAATTTAGAATTATAATTCTTTTAAGCTATTAGTTTTAAATTAATAAATTATATATATTCAATAAATTTTTAAGACAAATACATAATTTAAATAGAAATCACGTCCTACACTCTACCTCTTTCCATACTTGTATGGCCACGACTTAGCCAAAGGGGCATTTCGTTTTCAGTCTCATCCTTCACGGAATTGTTAAAGTATGAAGGGCTTAGTCATCATCTAGGTCACATCCTTTACGGAAGTCGCGTAAGCTATTTTTTATGTGTATGTGGTCTAATGGTTTAAGACCAATAAATCTCATCCGTTCAATTTAATTACTTGATGGACGTATCAAATTAAGCAAGAACCTCTATAAATTGGTCATCTCCTCAAGTATTCTATTATCTTTTCCATCGTTAAAGTCGGCGATAACGAAAACTAGAACAAGGGGCGAGAAACCAATTTTAATTGACGCTTTCGTTTCACAATGATGACTTATGATTCAGGTATGTTTTCTATAACGATTTTGTGTAAGATTATCATGTTCAAGATCCTGGTATAGATTAAGTTTGTGCTTACAGGCGGATCCACGATTTAAAACTTATGAGTTCAACTTTTAATATATTTAATATTGAACTCATTATATTTTAAAAGTTATAGATTCATAACTATAATTATTATAATTTTAGTGTATTTTTATATATAAATATTTACTCTGCGTAAAAGATTATAAATTTAGTTGAATCAGTACATCCACCTCAATCCTTTAATAGTATGAATAGCTTAGTCATCTTTTTGGTCTCATCTTTTAGCGGATGATAATAATTTTTTTAAGGTCTGTATATGGCAAAATACATAATATATCCAGTGATCTTGTAGCGAAATTTTTAATATTTATGCGAATATCGTAAAGAGCAGGTATTTGTTACTCAATATAATCCTATAGGCATGATATCTAACATGGAGCAATTTGAACAAATTGTATTGCAATATAGCAGGCAGAAAATAACGCGAGAGTGGAACATGTGCACATGTGAGGTTATTTATGTCCTATAAACATGTCATCCAACAAAACACATAGACGCAAAATATGTTGAACAAATTAAACACTCAAATCCTATAGACAGGATTTCTACCCTTTCATGCAATCATTTGACCCACTTTCCCAATTTTTACTAATACCCCAATTTCTGCCACAGAATTATTACAGGCCCAATAATAAAATAAATTATAAGGTAATATAAATAACTATAGTAGGTCTAAGACTGGCCCAATGTATTCCCAGCCTAGACATGCCTTCAATTTCGTATCCATATAGGTTTCACCACAGGCAAGAAACCACAAGAGAACTAGAACCAAACCTTGTATCCATAGTTGGTCTAGAAAACAACCATTTACGCTAGCCAATTGGCTTATTTTGTAGGCATAGAGAGGGACAGAATTGAATAGTCAAGGAGAAAAGTGGCTAAAACCCTAGTTCTTATTGTGTGAAAGTTTACGAGGGTCTCAAAGTGGACCTTGAGCAGTGCTTATACTAGAGAGGTTACTAGAGAAGTTATCTTTCAGCCGACCAAGAATTAGAGACTCAGAATAAGAACCAACCAATGAAAATAGTAGTAAAGTAATAAGGTTTTGGAAAATCATTTGCAAACACTACAAAATGATTACATAATGAACATGCGAACACAAGGGGTGCATGAATTCATGAAAACAAATTGATACTGCAAATTCTCACTTAACACTTTGGGGCAGGCGACGTATTGATAAGAAACAAGGAGCCTGAAGCTTATAGCATTACCAAGTTAATAGGCAAGGAGCATTAAGCTAGTAAGACGAACACTTGTCACCAATGTAACAAGTTTAAAACCTAATGGATCACACTATGCTAAACTCAGGGATCAAACAGTATAACTTATACTAATGATGAAAGCAGAATCATAATTTAGGCAAAACTAGTTTGAAAGGCTCTACTTAATTGCTGGGTACAAAACTGGGTAAGGCAAGAACACAATGAGTGACAAAACATAATCATAGGAGAACACTACAGACTTAGGGTGAAGGTTTTAACAAGCATACTAATAACATCAATTAGTCACTAGAAATTCAGAATTAAGCAGGGAATATGGATTAGGGTATATAATCAAGGCAAAGCACTCAAATTATCAATGATATTAAGCTATACATGCTTCGAATTGTCCAAATTGCTTAAGTTTGATACAAACACACTTTTAGGAACAACAGTTTAGGCATGAATCAATGCTGGAGAAGCTCATGCTATAGGCAGAGTTACACATGAAGAAAGTCAAGGAATTATATGCAATTTTAGAGATCATAGATATACTAATTAGCACATAATGGAATAAACATTGCAAAGGTTGAGAACAAACCAGTTATTGATCAACAAATAAGAAAAAGAATAGCAATATGACCCAGAATCCCAGATGCACCAAGTTTCCAAGGGTTTCAATGAACCAAAGGCATTCCTTACTCCCAAAGAAGGCCAGAAAGTAGAAAATTTTGTGGCCTTCACTTTCAGCCAGCCAAGAACAGAAATAGAACAAGAGAATAAGCAAACACAGAGTAAATGACTTAGTATTTTTAATGGAAATTAGCGATTAAAGTCTTTTCTAGAAAAGAATGGGGGAGGGGTTTGCATAATAGTAAGAATCAAACGGTAACAGAGTGATTTAAGCCACAAACAAGGAAAATAATATACAAATAGATCTAAAAAATCAATTTAAAATATCTATAAATCCTAGTTTTTTAGGGAAAGTAAATATCAACAGAATATAAACAAAATCAGACTCATAGTAGAATAATACGAATATTGACAGAATAATATCGAATATAAGAGATTTGAACCAATTTTGGTTAGATTTTGAAGAGATTTTCTTGTCATGTTTAGGCAATCAATTTAGTATAATAGCCAGTACCAAAAATGGGTCGAGTATGGTAATAAATTAAGATCAAATCCCATATTTGGTTGGATTACGAGAAGAATTTGGGAGGAGGCAATTTTAGGGTTCTTCAGAGAAGGAGGGGGAAGGGAGATGAGAGGATACATAGGCAGGGGAAAAAGGGGAAATGAGGTTAAGGTTAGGGGTTTTGTTAGTTAAAGGGAGGAAATCATTGATCTCAGAGATCAATGGCCACAATTAAAAAGGGGTTGGGTTGGGTTAATTTAAATGGGTTGCGACCTGGTTTTGGGTTAATGGGGGTTATTGGGTTGGGATGGGGTTATTGGGCTAGTTTATCGGTCCGAATTGTTTAGGAATTGGGGCTTGTTAGTAAATATCCAATAATTTATCAATAAATAATATATAAAAGTAATTAATAAATAACAAAAATATTATTTGTGCACTAAATTAATTCAATATAATAACTTGACATCATAAAAACATAAAAGTTATTCTGGCATAAATAATGTAATTATACATGAATATAGGCTATTATTGTAAAAATATACAATTAGCCTAAAAATCTAAATGTAATTATGAAAAAATAAAGTCAAATATTTAAAAACATGTATGTTGGTATAAATAATAAGTTTGGATGATTAAAACATCATAAAAATATTTTGAAGGCTAATTATTAAATATTTATACAATAAAAGTGCAGAGAAATTAATTTAGGGCTTCCAAAAATCATGAAATTTTTTGTAAAATGATTGTATAGGTTTATTAACTAAATGATGATATAAACATAGTATTTTGAAAGTATATATGCAAATTAAAAATATGAAAAAAAATTGCTTATCAACAGTGAGAGATGAGGTATTGAATGGCAAGTCCAAGTACTTGTGCTAACAGTCTAGAAGTTGCCCCGAGTGTTTTTCTAGGAAATATTTTAAGTGTAGCTTGGCTTGAGAAATGAATGTAGACTCTCCTTGATCCAATTTGAAGTTTGAAATCTTCTATAGCCTACCAATATGATATCCCTAGTCAACCCATTTGAGAGTAAGCCCTTTTTCTTTCAAGAACTACGCTACACGCCTTCATCCATTTTGTAATGACCCTCTCTTGGCACCGAATCTTTCCTTAGCATTCTTGATAAACAATTGGAAAAAATAAAAGTTTTGAGGAAAGACTGGGAGTTTTAACGTGATAAAAGGTACAAAGAAGAGAAAGAAATGGAAAGGGAAGGAAAACAAAAGAAAGAAAGAATAAAAAGAAAAATGCCAAAAAGAAAGCGAATAAGGTAGAAAATTCAAGGAATTCAAAGAAACAAATGATGAAAGTCATGGAGTAAATAGAAAAGCAGAAAAATGAATGTCATGCGAAAGAGAGACCTTACGTCTCTCTAGTTCCCCCGAGAAAAAAGAAATTGACTCAAAGAGTCGACAAAGTATGAGCGAAAATGAGAACATGGAGTGTTTGAGGAAAGATGAACCCATTAAATTTTATTAAGACCTACCTTGATCCAAAAAGCCTTCATTACATCCCCAAAAAGTCCTACATGATTTCAAGTTGAGTGATCTTGCATTAGTGGTGATTTACATAAGGGGCAAGCTTATGGTATTTAGAATCGGACTTGTGACATTCTTTTGAGAGAGATGAGATAACTTTTCATAATCCTTACTTCGAGTGTTACATTCTAAAGTGAGATTTTCTAATGAAGAGTAAAGGAGGAGGAGTTTGGGATCCACAATTATCCACATGAAAGAGCGAGCTTCCTTGATAAATAAAGTCAAATTTTGATGCTCCAGTGTCACATTAGAACTATTGTACTGAAAAATTCAAATAATTGAATTTGATAATTCATACATGTTGTGGGCAATTGTTGGTTTCAATTGATGTGTGATTAGTTCACCTTAGGTCAACTGAAATATCCTTTTTTCTAGTAGAGGTGGGAATTGCCTTAATTGCTTGAGGACAAGCACATACTTAAGTTTTGGGGAGTTGATAAGTAGGGATTTTGACCGCTTATTTTCCCTCTTTTACTTCGTTTTAGCTCAAAAATGCTTAAAGGAATTCCTGAGAACTAATTATGACGACCCGGCCAGTCGTCTCATGAGTTACCGCTCTGTTTCTCCTATTTCTTCTTCGTTACTCTTGTTTATCCGTGTTTTGTGGTATCGGGTTGGTCAGATCAAATCCCAAATGATTTTTGGTAAGGTTTGAGACACTTAGTCTCTTTTGAGGAAGCTTAAGTTAAAAAAGTCACGGATATTGACTTATGTGTTAGAAGGCACGGATGTGAGTTCTGATGGTTTGTTTAGATTTGGTAGGTTATTTGAGACTTAGGAGTGGGATCGGAATGAGTTTTGGAGGTTCAAAGTAGATTTAGGCTTAAATTGGTATAGTCAAAATTTTGGCGATTCTCGGTTGGTAGGTGAGATTTTGATGCCTTTGGTTGAGGTCCCAGGGGCCTTGGGTGAGTTTCGGTTGGTCAATCAGCCCATTTCATGAAATTTGGAATTGCAGAAATTGCAGGTTCAACTTTTGCAGGTTTATACTCTTCGCGTTCGCGGGTGGACCCTCGTGTTCGCAGAAAGATAGGGGAATTTAAAAGAAATTTGGCCTTTGCGTTCGTGAAGGGGAGTCACGCATTCGTAAAGGGACGACTTAGTAAGCATCATACTCACGAGAGGCTTGGTCGCATTCGCGTAGGGTTGTGAGGCTGAGGTATCACGTTCATGATGGTAGGGTCGGGTTCACGAAGAAGAGTTTTTGTCAGCAAAATTTTTGTGCTTCGCGAACGCATGGCTTTGACCGCGTTCGCGAAGAAGGAATTGAGGCCTGGGCAGAATGTTTTAAGGGTCGTTTTGTCCACGAATGTGGGGTTTATTTCTTCTATTGTTGGTCATTTTTGGAGCTTTTTGAAGGAAATTGAAGAGGGATCCAAGGGGAATCACTTTGAGGTAAGATTCTTGGACTAAAAAGTCGATTATCATGTGAATTCCACCAAATTAATCATGGAAATTAAGCCAAAGGGAAGAACTAGGGCTTGGAAATTTAGACTTTGGATTGAGGGTTTGATGGATCATTTGAGGTCGGATTTCTGAGCTTTTGATATGTATGAACTCGTGGGCTCAGGGGTCGGGTTTTGGTAATTTTGGGATTTGTGTCAATTATCGATTGTTTTTGCTTAGGCTTTGTTCCCTTATCCTATTTTGACGTCCTTGTTTTGATTTTGGTTAGATTCATTGCAAGTGGAGGCCAATTCGAGGTGCAAAGGCGTCGTGAGCGATATGTTTGACTTATTCCAGGTGATATGATTATAAATAATGTTTTGAGGGTTTGAAACCCCGGATTGCACATCGTAGTGCAATATTGAGGTGAGACACACGCTTGATGACGAGCGTGGAGTCATACATAATTGGGGATTGTGACTTGGTCCGTCCTGATTTATGATTTTACCGCTTATTTGACTGAAATCTATTTGCGATCATCATTATTTGGGCTAAACGCCATATTTTGGGCTTCGTGCCAACAATTTTTTCTAACCCTTCGGGGATTTTTATTGATATTTCCTCACTGTTTTGACTGTATATTTGAACTCAGTCATGTTATTTTCCACTATTTTCATACTCAGCCATGCTTATTCGTTTTAATACTTAAATGATATTTTAAATGATGTCTGGGCTGAGAAACACTATTTTACTATTGCTCGAGTGGCTTTTGAGAATTTTTTACTGAGTAAGGCCGAGGGCCTATGTTGTGAGGAAATACTGATATTGATTTGAGGCCGAGGGCCTGAGATATGCATGCCATGAGGTGGCTTGATTAATAAGAGGTCGAAAGCCTAGTTATGACTCCACGAGATGGCTTGATATTGTGCCGTGGTCGTAAGGGGCCCCTCCAGGAGTCTGCAGAGTCCCTGTGAGTGAGGGTACCCATTATGATGTGATATGGAGCCCGAGGGGCGGATTTGTTGATACTGTGTCCAAGGGGTGAACTTCTATGTGTTTATTTTTCCGTAGTTCCCTGTCAATTACATGCTTCTCTATTGACAAAGGATTTTTCTTATCTTTTCACTAGTTTACTACTTTGAAATGATTTTACTGCTTCACTATAGAATGTTTTGTACATTTCGTATTTTCTTACTTTCAGTCGTTATTTATATTTGTTACTCACTGAGTTGGAGTACTCACTTTACTCATTGCACCCTGTGTGCAGATTCAGGCGTGGCTGGTTCCGCTCTCCAGTGCTGATCCTTCCAGCTTCAGGTGAACATTTGGAGTTCATGAGGTAGCTTCCTGGCATCAGCAGTCTCGTATTTCTCCTCCTTTATCATTTCTATCTCGTTTTCGATAGTTATACAAGATTACGGATTTAACAGACTTGTATTATGACTTATAGATGCTTATGACTAGTGACACCCCATATCAGGCTGTGTATAGGCGTTCTTCAGCGTATTTATGATATTATCTACTATTTTGGATTTATTTTATCAGATTTAGAATGTTTCTTAATGCTTAACTGTTAATAATTGGAAAATGAAAAGTGTTGGATGGCCTTGTATTCACGAGAGGTGCCATCACGATCAGGTTTAGGTTTAGGGTCGTGACAAGTTGGTATCAGAGCTTAGGTTACATAGGTCTCACAAGTCATGAGCAGGTGTAGTAGAGTCTCGCGGACCAGTACAGAGACGTCTGTGTTTATCCTCGAGAGGCTACATAACCATTAGGAAAACTTCATATTCTAGAAATTCTTGTCTTGTTAGTTTGTTGATTCGAGTACTAAATTTATATTATTTTACTCTCACTGATGGTAAGACATACGCTACCGGTCAGGATGGACAACCATCAGTACCACCAGCTGTGGCCACCAGAGGCTGAGGACATAGTCATGATCGTAGTATGGGAAGAGCAGCTAGAGCACCACCTGAAGATCTACTTCAGATGTCGGGGGCACATCTAGCCTAGCTGGTTACAACTATTCAGGACTATGTACTTCTTGCCATGCCAGAGGATGATCAGTGTAGGTTGGCGAGGTTTGGTAGACTTCGCCTCCGACCTTCAGTGGTGCAGAGGGTGAGAATGTCAGGGCTTTTTGGACAAGTGTTAGAGGATGCTTCATACAACCGGTATTCTAGAGACCGGTGGAGTTGCTTTCACTATTTATTAGTTTTCAGGAGCTGCTTTCACTTGGTGGGAGGATTTTGAGAGACGTAGCCCTATTTGTGCAGCACCACTTACCTGGCAGCAATTCTCTATTCTCTTTCTGGAGAAGTACGTGCCGCAGTAACGTAGAGAGGAGCTGCGTAGACAATTTGAGTTGTTGTGTTAGGGAGAGATAACTGTGTCCTAGTATGAGTTGAGGTTCTCCAAGTTGGCTCGTCATGCCATCTGGTTGGGCCCAACTGATAGAGAGAGGATCATGAGGTTTATTGATGGTCTTACTTATCAGCTCTATATTCTCATGACTACGGAGAGGTTGACTGGTACTACTTTCGAGGAGGTTTTGGATATTGCCCGTGATATTGAGTCTGTTTGTCGCCAGGAGCGAGAGGAGAGGGAGGCGAGAGGCCTCGAGGATCCGGTAGTTACAGTGGTGCTCCTTCGAGGGGTTAGTTTCAACACGGAGATGTTTTCCATTTAGGCCTACTCAGCCAGCACGCCCAAGCTACTGTGGGGAGCCATTGGGTCAGGGTTCTCACAGTTTTTATCAGAGCTAGTCATCATTTAGTGTCCTTCCAGCTCAGAGTTCATCTTGTTCTCCATCAGTTCAGGGATCTTCTATGACGAGTGTATCTGCTAGTCACTCTTGTGCGAGGGATTCTCTTCAGTCCCTTTCTCCAGCATCTAGGATTTGCTATGAGTGTGGAGAGATGGGTCACATGTAAAGGCAGTGTCCTCGTCGATCTGCTAGTTCATCCTAGCAGAGGGGTCAGTCATCGGCTTCAGTGCCAATTGCTTCACAACCACTCGTCCTGTTAGCTAGGGGTGGAGGTCAGTCATCTAGGGGTTGCCTAGAGGAGGAGGTCGACCACGGGGCAGTCACACCTGCTTCTATGCTCTTCCAGGCAGACCTGAAGCTATTGCTCAGATGCTATTAATACAGGTATTGTTTTAGTCTGCCACAGAGATGCCTCTAATTTATTTGATCTCGGTTCCACCTTTTCTTATGTGTCATCATACTTTTCTTGTTATTTGGGTACGCTCCATAAGTTTCTTGCTTTATATGTTGATGGATCTACCCTGGTAGGTGATACTATTGTTGTACAGCATGTGTACCGGTCACGTGTGGTGAGTATTAGTTGTCTGAAGACCTGGGTGGATCTATTATTATTGAGTATGGTGGATTTCAATGTCATTTTAGGCATGGATTGGTTATCTCTTTGTTGTACTATTTTGGATTGTCATGCTAAGACAATCACATTGTCTATACCAGGTGTTCCACGGATCGAGTGGCGATGTGTGACTGATTATGTTCCCAGTAGAGTCATTTCTTTCTTGATGGCCCAGCATATGGTTGGGAATGGTTGTCTTTCGTATCTAGCCTTTGTGAGGGATGTCGAAGTTGAGACTCCCAATATTGATTCGATTCCTATTGTGAGAGATTTTCCTGATGTATTTCTTGCAGACCTGTCGGGTATGCAATCGGACAGGGATATTGATTTCGGTATTGAAATGGTGTTGGGCACTCAGCCTATTTCTATTCTGCCATATCTTATGGTACCAGCGGAGTTGAAGGAGTTAATGGAGAAACTTCAGGAACTCTTTGACAAGGGTTTCATTCAGCCTAGTGTATCACGATGGGGTGTGCCAATTCTGTTTCTGAAGAAGGATGTCACTATGAGGGTGTGCATTGATTATAGGGCATTGAACAAGGTAAAAATTAAGAACAAGTATCCTTTGCCTCGCATTGATAATTTATTCGACCAGCTTCAGGGAGTGAGAGTGTTCTCCAAGATTGATCTTCGTTTAGATTATCACCAGTTGAAGATCATGGATTCAGATATTCTTAAGACGGCCTTCCCGACCAGATATGGTCAATATGAGTTCCTCGTTATATCTTTTGGGCTAACCAACGCCCCAGCAGCAATTTTATGAACAGTGTGTTCCGGCTTTATCTTGACGCATTGTCATTGTTTTCATTGATGATATCCTGGTATATCCACGTAGTTAGGAGGAGCACGTGGATTATTTGAGGATTGTGTTTCAAAGATTGAGGGAGGAGAAGCTTTATGCAAAGTTCTCCAAGTGTGAGTTTTGGCTCGGTTCAATGGCATTATTGGGACACGTGGCATCTAGTGAGGGTATTTAAGTTGATCCAAAGAAGATAGAGGTGGTTCAGAGTTGGCCCAAACCGTCCTCAACTACATAGATTTGCAACTTTCTTTGTTTGGCAGGATATTATCGCCAGTTTGTTCAAGCATTCTCATCTATCGCATCGCCCTTGACCAAGCTGACTCAGAAGGATGCTTCGTTTGTATGGTCAAACGAGTGTGAGAAGAGCTTTTAGAAGCTCAAGACAGCCTTAACGACGACTCCTATGTTGGTTTTTCCATCATCTTCAGGTTTATATATCGTGCATTGTGATGCTTTGAGAGTTGGGATTTGTTGTGTGTTGATGCAGTAACGGTAGAGTTATTGCTTATGCTTCTGGTCAGTTGAAGCCTCATGAGAAGAACTACCCCATCCATAATTTGGAGTTGGCTGCCATAGTTCACACATTGAATATTATGAGGCATTACTTCTATGGAGTATCTTGTGGAGTGTTCACTGATCATCGCAGTCTTCAGCATTTATTCAATCAAAAGGACTTGAAGCAACGAAGATGGTTGGATTTTCTTAAGGATTATGATATCACTATACTGTACCATCCGAGAAAGTCCAATATGGTGGAAGATGCTTTAAGCCGAAAGGCAGTGAGTATGGGAGTTTGGCATATATTACAGCTTGGGAGAGACCTCTTGCAGTTGATGTTCAGGCTTTGGCCAATCGGTTCGTGAAGATAGACATTTTGGAGCCTAGTCGGTTATTGGCTTGTGTGCTTTATCAATCTTCTTTATATGATCGCATTAGAGAATTCCAGTATGGTGATATGCATTTTCTTGTCCTTAGGGATAGAGTTAAACATGATGATGCTAGAGATGTGACTATTGTTGATGATGGGGTGTTGAGGATGCAAGGCTAGATTTGTGTGTCTAATATGGATGGGCTTCGAGAGTTGATTCTAGAGGAGGCCCATAGCTCGCAGTATTCCATTCATCCAGTTGCCATGAAGATATATTACGGTTTGAAACAACACTATTGATGGAGAAAAATGAAGAAAGATATTGTGGGATTTGTAGCTCGATCTCTCAATTGTCAACAGGTGAAATTTGAGCATCAGAGACCGCGTGGTCCAGAGTGGAAATGGGAGAGGATCACTATGGACTTTGTTGTTAGACTTCCACAGACTTAGAGAAAGTTCGATGCTATTTGGGTTATTGTGGATCGGCTGACCAAGTCCACATACTTCATTCCCGTGTGTACTACTATTTTTCAGAGCGGTTGGCAGAGATCTATATTTGAGAGATTGTTAATTTGCATGGTGTCCCTGTTCCCATCATTTCAGATAGGGGCACTCAACTTACATTGCAGTTCTGGAGGTCTATGTAATGAGATTTGGGTACTCAGGTTGAGTTTAACACAACTTTTCATCCTCAAATGGATGAGCAGTCACAACGCACTATTCAGATATTAGAGGACATGTTGCATGCGTGCGTCATTGATTTTGAAGAATAACGGGATCAGTTTCTACAACTTGCATTGTTTGCTTATAACAACAACTACCGGTCAAGTATTCAATGGCTCCATGTGAGGCTTTGTATGGGGGGCGGTGTAGATCTCCTGTTGGTTGGTTTAAGCCTGGTGAGGCTAGTCTATTGGGGACAGATTTGGTACATGATGCTTTGGAGAAGCTGAAGGTAATTCGGGAGAGGCTCCGAATGGATCCGTCCTACATGGTTGGTGAGAAAGTATTGTTGAAGGTTTTGCCCATGAATGGTGTTATGAGATTTGGGAAGAAAGGAAAGTTGATTAGGCGGTTCATTGGGCCTTTTGAGGCACGTTAGATGATTGGGGAGGTGGCTTATAAGCTTGCTTTGCCACCCATCTTGTCGAGTGTGCATCCGGTATTCCATGTTTCTATACTCCGAAAATATATTGTGGATCCGTCCCATGTTTTGGATTTCAGCACGGTTCAATTAGATAATGGTTTGACCTATGATGTGGATCCAGTAGCTATTTTGGGTCACCAGGTTTGGAAGTTGAGGTCAAAGGATATAGCTTCAGTAAAGCTGAAATGGAGTGGTCAGCCTATGAAGGATGCTACTTGGGAGACCGAGCAGGAAGTGTGGAGCACATATCCTCACTTGTTTGAGACTTTAGGTATGTTTCTTGACTTGTTCGAGGATGAAAATTTGTTTAAATTGGGGAAGATGTGATGACCTAGCTAGTCGTCTCATGAGTTACCGCTCTAGTTTCGCAATTTCTACTTGATTATGCTTTATATATCCGTGTTTTGTGGTATCGAGTTGGTCGGATCCAAATCGGAATGATATTTGGTGAAGTTTGAGACACCTAATCTCTTTTGAGGAAGCTTAAGTTGGAAGAGTCAACCAGATGTTGGCTTATGTGTTAGAGGGCTCAAATATGAGGTTCGATGGTTTGGTTAGCTTTGAGAGGTGATTTGGGACTTAGGCGTGTGATCAGAAATGGTTTTGGAGGTTCAGAGTAGATTTAGGATTGAATTGGCGAAGTTGATATTTTGGCGATTTTTGATTCGTAGGCGAGATTTTAATATAGGGGTCAGAACGGAATTCCGAGAGTTTCAATAGCTTTTCTGTGTCATTTGGGATGTGTGTGAAAAATTTCAGGTCATTCGGACGTGGTTTGGTTGGGTTTTTGATCAAAAGCGTAATTTGAAAGATTTTAGAAACTTAGGCTTGAATCCGATGTGTTTTCATTGATTTGATGTTGTTGGAGGTGTTTTGAAGATTGGTACAAGTTTGAATAAGGTTTTAGGATATGTTGATTCCTTTGGTTGAGGTCCCGGGGCGTTGGGTGAGTTTCGAGTGGTAAATTTGACCATTTCATGAAGTTTGGAATTGCAAAAATAGTAGGTTCAACTGTTGCAGGTTTTTACTCTTCGTGTTCGCTAGTGGACCCTCGCGTTCGCGAAGGGGAGTCACGTATTTGCAAAGGGCCAGGTTAGTAAGCATGGCATTCGCGAGAGGCTTGGTCGAGTTCGCGTAGGGTTTTGAGGCTGAGGCATCGCGTTCGTGTTGGTAGGGTTGCGTTCGCGAACAAGAGTTTTGTTAGCGGAATTTTTGTGCTTCGCGAACGCAAGGCTTTGATCATGTTCGCGAATAAGGAATTGAGGCTTGGGCAAAATGTTTTAAGGTTGCTTTGTCCGCGAATGTGGGGTTTATTTCTTCCATTGTTGGCTGTTTTTAGAGCTTTTGAAGGAAATTGAAGAGGGATTCAAGGGGAATTACTTTAAGGTAAGATTCTTTGACTAAAAACTCAATTATTATGTGAAATCCACCTAGTAAATCATGGAAATTAAGCCAAGAGATGAAGAACTAGGGCTTGAAAATTTAGGCTTTTGATTAAGGATTTGACGGACTATTTGAGGTCGAACTAAGCTTTTGATATGTATGAACTCGTGGACCCGGGGGTCGGGTTTTTGTAATTTTTGGATTTGTGTCAATTATCGATAGTTTTGCTTGGGCCTCGTTCCCTTAGCCTATTTTGACGTCCTCATTCTTATTGTGGTTAGATTCAACGGGAGAGGAGGCCGGTTCGAGGTGCAAAGGCATCGCGGGCTAGAGGTTTAGTCGGTTCGAGGTAATGATTGTAAATGAAGTTATGAGGGTTTGAAACCTTTGATTGCACATCGTAGTGCTATATTAAGGCGAGGCACACGTTTGATGACAAGCGTGGGGTCGTGCACTATTGGGGATTGTGATTTGGTCTGTCCCGATTGATGATTTTACAGTGTATTTGGCTGAAATCTATTATCTATCATTATTATTTAGGTTGAATGCCATATTAGGGCTTCGTGCCAACTAGTTGAAACCCTTCGGCGGTTTTAATTGATACTTCCTCATTGTTTTGACTTTATACTTGAACTCAGTCATATTATTTTCCACTATTTTCATACTCAGCCATGCTTACTCAGTCTTAATACTTATATAATATTTTAAATGATGTTTGGGCTGAGAAACACTATTTTACTATTACCCGAGTGGCTTGTGAGGATTTTTAACTGAGTAAGGCCGAGGGCCAATGTTGTAAGGAAACACTTAAATTGATTTGAGGCCGAGTGCCTGAAATATGTACGCCACAAGGTGTCTTGATTGATATGAGGCCGAGAGACTAGTGATGACGCCACTTGATGGCTTGATATTGCGCTTGGATCGTAAGGGGCCTCTCCAGAAGTCTGCGCATTCCCAATGAGCGTATGTGCCCATTGTGATGTGAGATTTAGCCTGAGAGGCTGGTATTGTTCTGAGATATTACTCAATGGGCGAATTTGTTGATACTGTGCTCGAGGGGCGAACTTCTATGTGTTTATTTTTCTGTAGTTTCCTGTCAATTACCTACTTACTTATTGAAAAGGGATTTTTCTTGTTTTCACTAGTTTATTGCTTTGAAATAATTTTACTGCTTCATTATAGAATGCTTTGTACATTTTGTGTTTTCTTGCTTTCAGTCGTTATTTACATTTGTTACTCACTGAGTTGGAGTACTCACTTTACTCCATGCACCCTGTGTGCAGATTCAGGCATAGCTAGTTCCGCTCCCGGGTGCTGATCCTCTCAGCTTCAGGCAGACATTCAGGGTTCATGAGGTAGTTTCTTGGCGTCTGCAGTCCCATGTTTCTCCTCCTTTATCATTTCTATCTCATTTCAGACAATTGTACTGTATTACAGACTTAGCAGACTTGTATTATGACTTATAGATGCTCATGACTAGTGATACCTCGGTATCGGGTTGTGTATGGGTGTTCTTCTGCATATTTATGATATTATCTTCTATTTCAGATTTATTTTATCATGTTTAGACTGTTTCTTAATGCTTAACTATTAATAATTGGAAAATGGGAAGTGTCGGTTACCTTGTCTTCATGAGAAGCGCCATCATGACTAGGTTCGGGTTTAGGGTTGTCACACTAATAGATCGTGCTTTCCTATACAAAAATTGAGAAACAAAACAAAGAAGTCAAAATTAATTCATAAAGGATTCAAAAGTTGAAAAGGACCAAAATAAGGTAAAAAGGCCCACAATTCGGATCGCATAATACTGTTTGCGGCCGTAGGATAATGAAACATTACTCACAGATGTCCTTCAGAATATGCAGACCACACAATTATTGTGTGGCCATAGAATAGAAGATCTATAGAGTTGGTTTGTGGGCAGGCTGAAGATATGTGAACCACACCATAATTGTGCGGTCGCAGAAAGTCAAGTGTGGCTTCACTCACAATTATGGGATCCGCAGAAGAGGAGAATCAGAGAGCCATGTTGTAGTCCAAGTTCAACTATGCGACTGCACTCGGAATTGTGTGGTCCACACAATAAAATGAAGTGCGGCCGGATCCCACTTTTATGCGAACGTAGAAGGCCCAATTGACCAGTCAAACTCAGAGTGTGGATCGCACACAGAATTGTGTGGCCGCGTAACCTCATCAGCGCATTGTTGTCAAATATTTTCAGCTTAGTATAAATAGAACTTTTTGTCATTTTTCTAGGTTAAGTTTTATTTTGGAAGAGCACCTGAGCTGCTTTTTCTTTTGAGTAATATTGTACTAGATTAGCTTCTAAGCATTAGATTTTCTTTTCTTAATTAATTATTATGAATTCTATCTTAATTTCTTCTTTAATTTTCATATTTTTCATGAGTAGCTAAATTTCTAGCTAGGGTTGTGGCCCAACGCTAGTCTGGGTACTTAATAGGTGTTTGATTAGGGCTTGTTTGTGATTGAGTTACTGATATTTAACCTAGTTCTTGCTTGAATTCAAGAATTAATGGTTGGAAATATTGATTCATGCCTTATTGACTTAACCTCTACTTGAGAAAGAGAGACTAAGTCTTGGAAAATTTGGCTAACAAGAAATTATGACGAACTCAGGAATTGATAGCCCCAATTAAGAGTCAAATCTAGAGATAGTAAGACCTCGTTTGAGCATATATCACTTTTTTGAGCAATACCTATTTGGACTTGAGAAAGCCAAATTGAGAAATATGACTCAAAACGAAGAAGTATAGAGTGGGTAATTTCATGTGATTGCTATATTACATCCCTGAATAATCAAACTTGACCTAGATTTTACAAACCATTAGGTAACCAACTAGGTGGAATTCACAACCCTTGATCTTTTAGCATTCGAAAAACAACCAAAATAAAAAAATATTGTCTTCTAATCTTATAATTGCAATCAATAGCTTAAAGTAGATAGAAACAACAAACAAGAATGTGGAAGTACAATTTTAGGCACATCATAAAATTACACTAAATATATAGCTAATCCCAATTCTAACTCGCTCTAGATTAGACCCCGACTTGCATTGGATTTTATTATTGCATCGACCGCCTCACTATCTACATTTGTGGTATGAGTCTGGATGAGATTAATTGACGATCCAAATTAAGTATACACTTTTTTCGTAAATCCCTCCCCGCTAAACATAAAGACCTATTCCCCATGTCAACCGCCTGTACTCTCTCTATTCCTCTCTTCTTCTTTACAAACCCTAGTCGTCGTATTGCTAAATCCTATTCGAACCTGCCCCTAATATGGAATACCTTTGTGATTCTCTTGCCTTATCTGCTATTATTCACGCGTTCATGATATTAGTTAGTATTTACCTAACTTTGGAATCGCTACTTTTAAAGGCAGGCCTGATTTGGCTCTAATTTTGCAAATATCTGGCTGATATTTCATCTTTATATACTCTACACTGAACGATGATTGAATTGTTGAATTTTCTCTTCTCCTTTACTTATTCATTAATTTCTACTGATAAGTACCTTTGACACTCGCAATTTCATTCTCATGTGCTTGTGTTCATGCCCTGTATATCCATGTCACTTAAGCTTTGATAAGCCAATACGTTACTATGTTGTGCTTTTGTTTATGCCATGTTGTAATGTATTACTTCATATTGAGTTATTCATGTACAACTTGTTAACTTTCTTATGTTTGATCCATGCTCATGTAATTTCTAAATACAGGTGTTTCCTGAACTTCTAAAAATGCATGGCAGTTTTTCTTGCTATTTAATGTGTGCTCTTTTGACTTGTTTAATTTTCTGTTCTTCAAATATTGCCTAAGACTCCAGTATATAGCCTCTTCTTATATATGTAGTTAGATGGGGTAAGTCATGATGCTTACCAATAATGGTAATCTAGAATTGTCAGATTTTACCTACTATGAGTTCTGGTAATGTTTCTGAACTTTTGATTGATGCTCAGCATGTTAAATTCAACTGAGTGATTACTTGTTAACCATTGAAGATTATGCACACTAGCCCATTAGTTATGCTACCATCACTAGGATCTCACGCTAGAATTTCCATGAGAAGGCTGCCATTTCACTTGTTCCCGTCTTTGATTCTGCTAGACCCTCATGTTATAACTCTTATATCTAAAGTCTTTTAGGCTAATTATGGATAATGCTTTACTTTTCAACCCTATTTGGAGTGGTTTTCTAGCTTATAATCATCAGTCATGTCCCCCAGACCTTTAAAATGCCGACATGAATTTGCCTTTTGTGTGTTTTGCCAACATGCCATGTGAGTTTGTTTATGTGTCTTGATGATAATTAGCTTTAAAACTGTACGAACTAAGTATATAGACTTCCTCCTCTTTTTAGTTAGTTCAACATATAGTTTGTTGTTTGTAATCATGTGTGAATCCTTCGTTTGGGCTTTGTTATCTATTATAAGTGATGTTGGGCTTGGCTGTTAGATTCAGACTTACTACTGGTCTTATGAGATGGGTTCTGAGTTTATTGGAGCTGTCAAAAGCCCATGAAAAGCACTCGGTTATCTTTACTAGGCCTATCATTGGGCCTATTGTTGTCTTCTTCTGTAACTATTTATATTTATTTTGTATTTTTTCATTCGGCTTGTAATAACTTATAATAATGAATGATGGGGGATCTAATGAAAAAGGGACTTTGGTATTCTAATACTTTCATGAAAGGGTAGAAAACATGCCTATAGGTTCTATGTGTTATATTTGCTATTACGTTTAGAATGCCATATTTGTTGCACACTCATAGGAACCTTGCCTATAGGATACATGCACACTTCACTTGTACACTGTTCAAGCACATTAGTCTAAATATTTGTCATAATTTTTCTTATGTTACTACTATGCCATTAGACAATATGCCTATAAGATGTAATAACATATGCTTTGTTAATCTTGATATCATGCATATAGGACTCCAACCAATTAATTGGTCAATCGCTTCTATTGTTATTAGTTTGATGCTCATCTAGATATCATAACTATAGTATCTTAATCAACTAATCAACTACTTTTGTTGCTCCATTGTATTTCCATACTTAGATGACATGCCTATAGGGATAAAGTATCATAAAACCAATTTGAATTGCTATCTATTAGAAGTCATGCCTATAGGACATTGTCACCTGCCTAAGATGCATATCAATAAAATCAGTGCTCATAATTTAGAATTTCGAACAATTAGAAAACTTACCTATAGAACTTGTAACTCTCTAATCTGCCCATACGTTAGTCCAGAAACTGCAGCACTGCCTATATAATACTAGAATTGTATAGAGATCATGCATATAGGACTTAATGACTCTAAGTCATAATTCTAAAATTGTTTACTGCCTAATATAAAGATTAATCGCATGTTTTTGTGCTACTGTGTGGAGGTCAACTTAATCCTTTCATTGTTATTGTGTGCAGTCCTATCTATTTTGAATGTCTCCTAGTTTTATCATTCTGAGCAACCTAAGTAAAGTCTAGAACCACATAATAGTAGGTCGAAACTCTCCTTGACCATAGGCATGGGACAGGTAGCGCATGCACAAGATACGAATTAGAATTGAATTAGAGCGCCTTTAAGTAATAACTTCAGCATAGTAATTGGTTAGGAGGAGATAATAGTCTGTGGCCGCTAAATAATATGAGCAATCCCTATCTTAATGAAGTTGCGAAATATTATTTGTGTTGCATGGGGTGGTCCTTTAGGCTAAAAAAATTAGGTCCCACCTATCCCTTTATATACTTGGTGTTCACACTTAGTCAGAGAATCGACGGAATTGTACTCCTTGTGATTTTTAATAGTTAAATAAATTAATCATATAGTTAATTCTTATGTTATAATAGAGCTTTCCACATTTACACCTTTCCTTGCTTGTTTGATCACTTTGCTTAATTATCTAATCTATATAGTATAACTTTTGACCGAGACCCACAGTTTTGGATCTCGAAGAGTGCCTATCACCTCCTCTTTGAGGTGATTTGAGCCCTAACCCGATCTTTGGTGACACGAACTAGTTAAAATAGAGTTTTTTTCAAATAGGTGATCTGACAGACCTTAAAATTGCTAGGTGTCGACTATTTTATTTTAATACTCATTTAAAAGAGTTTTCACATGTCGAAACTTCTTTTGTGAGAAAACGGGGCACGACATACCATTGGCTCCGAATAGAACAAGGCTCCAAACTTTCATGCAAAAATGAGATAAGTGCCAATGCTACGCACCACTAGTACATCAACTACCAGAACCATTACATTCAGTTTTATCTTTGTGACCATTCATGAAGTGGGGAACTGATTTTGTCGGACTACTATCGTAGGCCCCTAGTAAGGTAAGGTTTCTTTTAATTTTAAGTAACTATTTTTCTAGATAGATTGAAACATGTCCTTATAAAAATACGATGAATGTGAAGTGGTGGATTTCTTTGTGCGAAAATATAATTTGTAGATTTGGAATTCCAATTGATATAGCCTGCGATAAAGAGCCATAATTTATAAGCGCAAAGATCACAAAGTTTCTTGAAGACTTGAAAATCCAAAGAATCACATCTTCGCCCTACCATCCGAGCGCAAATGGTCAAGTGGAATCAATGACAAAAATGATTATATAAAATCTCAAGAAGAGGTTGGAAGCAACCAAAGGTAAATGGCCTGAGGAACTTCTTAATGTGTTATGGGCGTATCGAACAACAGCTAAATCAAGCATAGAAGAAATTCCCTCTTCCCTTGTGTACAGAGCAGAAGCCTCAGTCCCGGTGGAAGTAGGGGAGCCCACCTTGATATATTTCTGAGCAAATGAAGATTAAAACAATGAGGCAATGTTAGTCAACTTGAAGCTACTCGATGAGCGCAAGGACTTGGTGCATACAAGAATGACAGCCCAAAAGCAGAGAATAAAATTATATTATATTTGAAGATCCAACCTCCGTTATTTCAAAGTAGGAGACTTTGTCCTAAGGAAAGTAACTCAAAACATCTGTGAGCTCAATGCATGGAAGCTAGGTTCAACATAGGAATGCCCTTACTGCGTTTCAGCTATCACCGGAAAAGGTTCATATGAATTGGATAATCAAGATGGAGAAAAGTTACCAAGCAACCAGAAAGTGGCACACCTCAAAATATATTATTGCTTATGGACATCACATGTACTAAAAGTATGTGCTGCGCTCTTTTTCTCTTCATCCAGCTTTTGTCCCAATTGAGTTTTTCTGACAATATTTTTAACGAGGTAGCAACGGAAATCATACTACGAAGAAAGCTTCACCAACAACAATAATACCTTCTAATAACAAGGTACACAAGCAAAGAACTACGTGTATGGTTAGAAAATCTTTCACTCGATAGCAAAATCTCTACTGGGAAGTTAAGTTTGTTATCGAACAAATATTACATGGCCATTCGCAAGTGAAAACCACTAAAGTATTGTTAGACTGTCTTTTTCTTGATAGCATAACTTCCTAAGAGGAAGCTAAGTTTGTTATCAGATTAAAAATTATCTAGTAATTCATTAGTGGGGTCCTCGAAGGTGCAAAACTTTTAGTATTCCAATTTGCATTCGAACACTAGGGGGAATGGTATGAGGATACGGCAACAATAATTGCCATGTTTATCGATAAATGAAAACTGGAAATATAATTATATCATTGGGATCGAGGACTGCGTGACCAGCCCTATAGAGTTGTATAAGTTAGCCACAACGAATGACAATCTTTTCTTTAGCATAACGAATGCATATATACTTTTTGAAAATGGAAGAAATCAAGTGAAGTCCTTTTATTTCCATCTTCTTTTTTTTTTGTCTGAATGATGAATTGACTTTTTCATTTGAAAGTTAAAAAAGTACTTCAAATGCTAGTGCCGTAAGGAACAGGAGATGTCCTATTTAAGATCACTGTAAACATAAGAAGGTCCTCTCTTATAAGAACCCTCACATAGGGTTGATTTCCGAATAACTTATACGTGTAATACAAATGCTTTCAAGGAAAATACACTCGAAGCCTTGCACAAAAAGATGCAAATTGCAAAATTGCACAAATACTTATGAAAATCCCCATGTTAAAGGGATGATTTCGGACGAATTTGTGCCCAAAATCCAAATTCTTTTGGAGAAAATAACACTCAAGGCCTTACATAATCAAACGCAAACAGTAAACGCAAAACACTTAAGCAAAGAAGAAGGCAAAGGATAAACCTTGCATAAATATTCAACCAAAATAAAGTAGAAAGACTCATGCAATACTTGAGCAAATCGTTTTTTATTTACACTAAATGTGCGACAATGGCACAAATACAAAAGTTGGGAAAAGAAAGGAAAAAATAAACGGTTGCATCTTCGAAATCCAGAGGAAGAGAAGTGTGAGGTTTCTTCACCCTCAAAGGAAGTGGACAGACCCGCCGATGGCTCAACATATTGGCCCTCATCAGTTTGGACTTCAACATATTCTCCTTCTGGTTCCTCATCAGTTCCCGACGTTTCGGAACTGGAATCAGAAGAACTGGAAACATCAGGCCCTGCTGGGAGATCACTTTTAGCAATTGACTCAAGCTTGCGGGATTTAGCAATTTCGGTACCAAAGTCAATGTTACCCGCATTCGCTTCTTCCAAGGGTTTCCACCTCATGTTGTACATTACATAACTTTTATCAACAATGAGGGAAGCCACTTGGCGCTTATGTTATTCTTTAAGTTGGATAACTTCGGCACAAAGGTTTTCCTGGGCCGATCTAATGGACTTGTGTCTTACGTCAAGTTCATAGACTGTAGAGCTGAATCAATGGTTTTCTTATACTTATTCTCCAATTGGGCATATTTCAGCCTAGCAGCAAGCTCTTCGATTTTGGAGTTCAAGGTTGCCTCTTAATTGGCAAATGTTTCAGCCTATTTAGCCCTAGCTTCTTCAAACTATTTGGTCCTAGCCTCTTCAAACCATTTGGCCCTAGCCTTATCAAATTGAACCCTCCACGGGAAGATCTCTTGGCTAAGGGCCTCCACTTCTTGCTTGCTTCACTGCAAACGAGCCTCCAGCAGAACGACCTTAGTAGCTTTTGTTTCTAGTTCTTATAGGCGACCAGTGGCTTGGTCCCGCTCAACCAAAAGATGATCTAGTTCGAACGTAAGTTCCTCCTTTTCCCGAATCAACCTCTAAGGGCCCTTAGAATCACCGCAATTGGCCTACAAAATAAGAAAGGTAAACTTGTAAGTAATACTAAATCAAATATAGAAGACACGACAAAGGAAAAGAAGAGTATGCTGATGTGGTGTGCTGTATGGCATTATTCAATAAGCACTCTCCCGAGAGAGCATGTATCTTTTCCTTATTTTTTTCTGAAGCCAAAGGCTTCAGATAGTTAGCAAGGTGCACGATCGGGATAGCAGGTTGCCCCCCGGTTGAAACCGAGAGAATAACGTTCCTCCTTATTTACGGATCTTCTAGGGGGTAGCATAACTCTACCCCAAATACCATGAACTGGGACTAGGGAAGGGGAGCATCCTTTTCTCGAACATATGCGGCTTATTGAAATGATGTAGTAGTTGATGAAGGAAGAATGGGTGAAGAAGGTGATGAAGCTGATGGTTTTGAAGCAGCTGCAACAACTGTAGTGCTGGTTGCTTATCAATCAAAGACGAAAAGGGCCCGGTACACACCCTTGCGATATCGGGCGTAGCGACTGGGATCGGGCAATGGGAATTGGAACTTTCTACCATGTCAAACTAGTCCCTCACAACACTTAGGCATCATCTTCTCTTGGTGTAACTTACTTAACAGGCAAAGCATTATGTGTAGAGAAGCTTTCTCATCACTAGCTTCTCCATCATCGTCAATCATCACGGTGTCTATGGCTGGCCCAAGCAAAGAGCTCTTCACCACGACTTACGGAAACGACTCGAGGGCGGCGTTATTCTCCCTCTTAATTTCTTCCCAAACCGCATAGGAATGCCTTCTTTTTGATTGATTGTTCTCCAGTCGGGGACTCCATAAAGAAACACGTGTACCCGAAGTAGGCACGGAAACACCTACTCGAGTAAGCACCTCCTTAAGCAACCTTGATGCATCAGCAAGATTAACTAAAATGTCCTCCTCGGGGACGACAACAGAACTCGCAGGTAGACCTGGATACAAAAAAAGGGGAGAAAGGATCAATCAATTTCCTCAAGTAAAAAGTAGAAACAATATGTGTTTAAGTTACCATAATTTTTGGCCTTGCACCCATATTTAAGGGCTAGTTCTTTCCACGTGGGGGTTTCGGGCATAGTAAAATCCATGATTTCCTGGACCCACTGGTCCTAGCCTTCAACCCTAGGTAGAACCCATTGAGTTGTTGAAACGGGCAAATAAAGGAGGGTCAATACAGATATGAAAAAATTTCTAACTAGAGAAATATTAAACAAGGAGCTTACGAGCAGAGTTCCATGATTCCATAAAAGATGAAGCCATTGCCGGAATAATATCATTTGTGGCAACTGAAATAAACCATTCCATCCACCTATATTCATTTTCATCATCCATGCAAGATAATAAAGCATGGTGGTCGCGTTTGCTGACGTTTATCACTCTCTCGCAAAAGACCATGGGGAAAAAGATTCATCACATGAGCTAAGGATAGCTCCTCTCCCGTCTCTTGGGAAAAAGGCCGAAGGAAAGCAATCTTCTTCACATAAGGATTTACTTGTGGCAACCCCGCCTGATAGCGGAGGCAGAACTTTGCAATAACGCAGTCAAGTTCTCCACTCAAAGAAAATGCTCCCAAAGTAAAAGGGTTGTGTAAAAGTATATAAAACCCTCCTTGGGTAGGGTTGCTCAGTCTGTTAGATTAGCATAAATAATGTCCAATTCTTGGAAATTGCAATATTCACAGCAGAAATACTGGAAGGACAGATGGAAGAAAAGTATCTGCTAACAAACCACGTGCGAGAGTTAGCAGAAGAAAACCTCTATTCAAAATCTTTAGACGTAACCAGGAACTTTGGAACAATGGTGCTCATCGTAGGAGGAGCGAAATCATCAACTTTCATTTGGTCTTTGAAGAACTATGTTTCCTTGAAGATGAGGCCATTTTTTATCAAGAGGAAGGGTTTTCGTTTCTCAAAGAATGAGGCTAAAGAATGTTGAAGAATATAATAGAAATTGAATGAAGAGAGCTTGAGAGAGTTTGGATAATTATGAAGTGTAATGAAGTTGATGCGTATAAGTGAAAGAATAGACGGCTAAATTCGTGGCCATAATTTTCTCGATATCCAGTAAATATAATACTAAATCATGGATGACGTGTGTTTGGAGTATTAAATGCAGAGAGACGTGTGCCTAATCAACCGTCAAAATTTTTCAGAAGGAGTCAGAGAAATTTCCGCCAAAAAGAATATTTTTACTAACTTCCTTGTGACACAATTTATGTCAGCGGAAAGCAGGGGGACTATCTGTATAGGGTAAAATATGCTACTCTAAGTAATTACATAAGAAAGTAACGTGGAGCTGGAGGCAGAAGATAGCCGAAACCAAAGATAATTGTTATATTTGTTTTCGGAAGAAATGATGCACATAAAGATTCAATAATCCGCCCGATAATATTTAATGAAAAATATTCTACAACACTTAATACCGTGTCTGTTACAAAACAATATGGCATTCATCCCTGCATTGCACATTCTTTAATGACCCTAATAATTAGCACTGAAGAGAGGATGTTCGTAGGTCCTTATTCCCTAGGTGTGACTATAAATAGTGAGATATATGATCACTATAAGGCGAGGAATTTTCTGTTAAACTTATACTATATTCTATTCAAAGCTCTATACCATTTTATCTTATTACTTTTGGTTTCATTATTGTTGTGCCAGAAGCCTCTCTCCCTGAATTACTATTTATAATATTTCATCTTCAACTCAAGACTAAGTGTTACATATTTCTTCTACTCTTTTAATATTTCAAGATCGAATTAATTCACTTACCTAGAAACCACATAAAAATTTAAATGTACCATTTTACGAGTAAACAATATGTTATTTGTATGTCCAGTGATACATAGGACATACATCCGATATACCAAATGAACATAATTTATTTATACAACATTCTTCTTCCTTCTTCTTGCTTATAGTACCTTTTAAAAATTTATACTGAAATTTGATCGCAATTGAAACTGATTTGAAGTTATTGAGATCGAAATTTTAGCTGAAAATCGAAAAAGAACACAGTTATCCAACATTATAGTACTACGGTATAAAATATATTGTAGAATTATATATCTGTACTATAATAGTATACTGTTATAGTATATAATATACTAAAATGGTATATTGTAAGAATCGAAGAAGAAAATAATTACCAAACAGTATACTGCTACACTATACGATATACTATAAGAATATATAGTTATAGTGCAATAGTATACTATTATAGTATATAATTATTATTATAGTATACTGTAATGATATGCAATATATTGTAACGGTATGCTATAATAGTATACAATATACTATAATAGTATACTTATTACCCGTAAATTCATTTGTCTCTTCCCTTTTAATTTGATTTAAGAGTTTACCCTGCGCGAGAGGCAAATTGAAAATACAATATAACGGTATACTCTTACAATTAGATCCTTTTAGATTTTTTTGAAATTAAATTATGAAGAGGAAAGGAATATAAAAGAAGAAGAAAAATGAAATTAAAACAGGAAAAAAAAAGAAAAAATTAAGAAGAAAAGAGAATAAAGAAAAGGAGAAAAGAAAAAAAAGGAAAAAAAAAGAAGCATTAAAATTAAAAAGAATTGGAGAATAAAGAAAAAAATCCCCATAACTACTATAGATAGAAAATATAATTAATTTATGGGTACAAAAATAAATGTATAAAAAAAATAAATAATTTTATTTTTGTGGGTAATTGTGCCAAAATTCCAAAATATATCTAGGTAAAAATTCCTTAGTGGGCTGCTCTGAATGAATGTTGTGTCATGTTTGGACTTTTGGCTTCGCCATCTGTATGTGTCAATTTCAGGAGAAATTCAAAAATAATTACATTTACAAATGATCATTTAAAAATAGCCACAGTCTCAAAGGTAATCAAAATTTAGCTATTTTTCATTTAAAGATAATCTGAACGAAAATGCTGTTCAAAATCTAGAAAAATACTCCAGTCTAATATACTAGAGTTCCACTATAATATAAAGGTCTAACATAATATACTGGAGTTTGAAGCACCGATGCTCTAGTCCCCAGTATATTATATTGGAGCCAACAAAGCACACCGGTCCAGCATAATGTGTTGGAAGTCCATACATAGGTGCACCAAACTCTAGTATATTATGTTGGACTGGTATCTGTTACAGCAAAATAGTGGCTATTTTTCAATAATTTGGCAAACGTTGGCTATTTTTGAATGACCATTCCGAAAACTGGCTAGACCCAAAAGGTCATTACTTGTTTTTAAAGTAAATTTTGTATTTCGAGGCCTTAAAACCTTTTTTATCTCACCTTGTTTTGTGTGCGCAGTCGGGGTGTGTATCCGGAAAGCCATTATGTAAAAATATGTGAAAAATAAATGTAATTGCCTTTAAATTGAATTTAAGTTCACTTCGGTCAATATTTTGTGTAAATGAATTCGGACCCTTGATTTGACGGTCCCGAAGGATCCATATAAAAATATGGGACTTCGGCATATGCCCGAAATTGGATTCCGATGTCCCAAGCCCGAGAAATCAATTTTTGAAGAAAATTATTTAATTGAAATTTAAAAGTTTTTAGAAATGTGCATGTGTTTGAATTTTATGGTATTGGGCCGGTATTTTAATTCCGGAGTCTGGTACAGGTCTTGTGCCAGTAAAAAAAAGTAAGAAACGGAGGTCAAAGAAAGCTCTTTAGATTTTCTTTGATTTTGATGCTAAATTCGTTGTTTAAGATGTTATTTTTGTGATTTGATCGCCCGAGTAAGTCCGTAGGATGTTTTAGGGTTTTGTGCATGTTTGTTTTGAAGCCCCAAGGGTTCCGATGAGTTTTAGGTGGGTTTCGGGGTGTTTTGACTTAGGAAAACACTGCTGGTGCACCAGTCTTGGTGTGTCTGCACCTGCGAGCCAAGCACCGCAGATGTGAGCTCGATGGTGCGTGTTTTGGGTCGCAGGTGCGGTCCAACCCAGCTTCCCCTCCTCTCGAAAATGCAGACGAACTTCCGCAGAAGCGGATCTCTCTCCGGAGGTGTGGCCCCCATTGGGCCTATTCATTTCTGTAGAAGCGGAGGATTTTCCACACGTGTGAAAGCGCAGGTGTGACCCAAGAACCGTAGGTGCGAGGGTCGGCAAGTGAAGTTTTCATATTAGGACTCCAGCCGTTTTCTTTTTCAAATCTTCACAAAAATAGAAGACTTAGGGCAATTTTCTCAAGAGATTTTCTTCCCAAATCATATGTAAGTGTCAATTAACTAATTTCTTTCAACTCGCTTATGTTTTTCATCAATCTTTATCTAAATTCTAGGGTTTAATGGTAGAAAATTGGAGCTTTGGGAGAGTTAGGGCTTTTTTGAATAATTGTAATTTAAACCTCATTATGGGGCCGGATTTCAAAATAAAATGCATATTCAGGCTAGTGGGTGAATGGGTGATAATGTTTTAGTCCGAACCTCGACTTTTGACCAAGCGGGTCTAGGGTCAATTTTTTACTTTTTGGGGAAAATGATATAAAACCTAGAACTAAGCATTGGGTATGGATTCTTTATCATTTATTAATTTAGTTAAATGAATTTGGACTAGATACAAGTACTTTGGAGGCCAATTCTAAAGGAAAATCGGTGTTTGAGGCTTGAGTTGGCCGTGGTAGTTCGAGGTAAGTGTTTGGTCTAACCTTAGCTTGAGGGATTAGGAGTTGTGTCTTATTTGCTATGTGATAATTGTTGAATATGACGTATATGCATGGTGACTTGTATCTATATGTCGATGTCAAGCATGCCCGTGAGTCTTATACTATGATAAATGTGACTCTGTTTCGCATTGTTCATGTTTTATATGATGATTTCTATTTGTTTAACAAGGCTTGTGAAATCATTATTGATAATTGAACATTGTAGAGTGTTGGCTCAAGTTGAGAATTGAGTTGTGAAGTAATTGTGGAAAAGAGAAGATGTTTATGATATTATCTCCCTTGTCGAGATGTTATTGCTTTATATATTATCTCCCTTGCCGGGATGTTAATGCTTTTTATCTTATCTCCCTTGCCGGGATGATAGTACTCATGATATTATCTCTCTTTCCGAGATATTATTGATATGCTTTTGTTCCCTTGCCGGAATTCTATTGTGATATTATTGATTTTCTTCCCCAAATTGCTTTGTGATTGTCTCTTGGGTGAAGAATAGTGTAAAGCACGAAGGGTGATGCCGTGCCGCATGATCTACAATGTTGTGCCATGATATGAGTTTTAATGTATGAAGGGTGATGTCCTGCCGATTATATTGATTCTTGTGGTGCGAACAAGAGTAACAACACAAAGGGTATTTCCGTGCACTTGTATTGTTCTTCTTACTCTTGATTATAGTTGAATTCTTATGTGTATTATGCTTCTTTAATGAAATTCTTGTTTTTGTTGTTCCCCCGCATCATATTTTCCCTCCAACTTTAATTGTTAGTTCTATCATCATTACTCGTTGGATTAGATATAACAGCACATGTTTATTTGGAAGTCTGATCCTAGCCTTGTCACTACTTTGCCGAGGTTAGGCTAGGCACTTACTAGCACATAGGGTCGGTTGTATTGATACTACACTCTACACTGTGTGCAGATCCCGATGCTACAGCTTTTGGACCATAGTGAAGTTGCTGACTTTAGTCCATCAGGCAACTCGAGGTAGTCCTGCATTCGTTCACAGGCCTTGGCCTCTCCTTATATATTTCCATACTGTTTCCCTTATGTATTTCAGAAACCATTTGTATTTTTCTTTCAGACCCTTATTTGTAGTATTACTAGAAAGTCTATAAGATTGTGACACACGTTCTGAGTAGCTTTTGTTTATGGATTTGTATCAGTATTATTAAATGGTTACATTTCATTCTTCCGATTTATTATTTCCAATATTTATATAATGTTAATTCACAATTTTTAAAGGATTAAAAAGGGAAAACGGCTTAAATAATTATATTGATTGGCTTTCTAGCTTTAACTAGTCACGACTACCGAAGGTGGGAAATCCGGGTCGTGAAAAATTGGTATCAGAGCTCTAGGTTGCTTATGTCTCACAATTCACGGACACGCTAAGTGTAGAAAATCATTCTATCCATGATATGTGCGCTTTGGTTGTATTAGCATGATTTTCAGGTATAGGTTTTGATGAATAACAAACAATGAAGTGAAGTGTCAAACAACGTTATAATATGAAAAACAATCAAGATTGAATGCCGAGAAGCATATTGATGAATGGATTGCATAGACAAGCCAAAGACGAGCTCAAAAGTTCAAGACCGAAGACCCAAGGCGTAGGTCGTTAGGTAGAACCAATGTAAGAGCAACGTTTAAGTTATCTCGTCTTTTGGCTCAACATAGGTCATCATAAATATGCATAAAATCATTTTATCAAATAATATTTATCATAAACATATTTCAAATACTTCAAACAAAATGATTTTAACGTTTTCATTTTTAACCAAAATAGTTTTTGAAGTAAGTTTTCAATTCTGGACAGCATAGCCAGATAATCGATTATCCATATGCTGATAATCGATTATGCTGAATTTCCAGATTAAACTGGAAATTCCGCAAGGTAGAATAATCGATTATCAAAAAGAGCATAATCGATTATTCTCTGACCGTTGCCAATGTTTTTGAACGACAGGCAGATAATCGATTATCAAAATCCAATAATCGATTATCTAGCATAAAATCAGCTTCTTATTTTTGAACGTTAAAGCCAATAATCGATTATCAAAATCCAATAATCGATTATCTTGCATAAAATCAGCATAATTGATTGTCAATTAAGCAACGGACATACAACTTATAACACCTATAAATAGAGGTCTTTTGAGCTGATTTAAAACACACAACACCTCTCATTATTCATATACATATTGATATTATTTGTGCATCATTTTAGAGCTTTTGTTGAGCCAATTGAAAGACAACTTTGAGTTGTTCATAGAGCTAATATTGTATCACTTTATCTACTCTTTTTAGAGAATTCTTGTTGTAAAAGAGAAAGGTGTTTGAGAAGACCATATCTTCTCATTGATTGTCGGGTTTGCTATGTACCCTCAATCTTAGTGTGTGAAGTCTTGTGGTGCGGTATCCACGAGCAATGTGAAGTCTTGAGGTGAGGTATCCTCGAGCAAGTTTAAGTCTTGTAGAGTGTACATCTACGAGCAAGTGTAACGGTTTGTTAGGCACCCTTAAGCTTAACGGAGTTAGTGGAAACTCGAGAGAGTCTCTCGGAGACTGGACTAACCATACGTTGTGGTGAACTAGTATAAATTCGGTGTGTCCTTTCCTTAATCTTTTAACTACTGCATTTACTTTACTCCTGTCATTTTAATTCCGCAATATTTATCAATATTCTCGTGCCGCCTTATTCACCCCCCCTCTAGTGACGGGCATAAATCCTAACACTAAGTAGATTGTGAGGGATCAGTATGGAGAAATAAGTATTTACCCCCTAGATATTTCAAAGTTAGGAAAAACTTCACATTTATTCTTCTCTGTCATGCGACTTGATTTTTCAATGCTAATTGAACTTCCACTCTGTTCTTTCGCATATGGTGAGATCACGTACCGCTTCATCAGCTGGCTAGCAGCCTGAGCCCACAGTAGTAGCTGTAGTGAGGGGAAAAGATCGAGGCCATGCTAGGGCCCGAGGTAGAGGCAAAGCTCTGCCCAGAGCTCAAGCAACAACATCAGTGGCGGAGCCTCAGGTTGAGTTTGATGACGAGGTTCAAGCCCAAATAGTTCCAGCAGGACCATCTCAAGTCCTAGAGGGGTTCATTGCCACCCCGGTACATCAGGATGCTCTGGTCCGTCTAGTTGGCCTTATGGAGAGTGTAGCCCAGGCAGGCTTGCTTCATGTAGCACCAGCCGTCTCTCAGGCTAGAGGAGGAGCCCAGACTCCTGCTACTCATACTTCGGAGCAGATTACTCCTTAGTTTCATACTCCCGCAACTCAACCGATTGGGGTAGTTCATCCAAGTGTTGTGGCACAGGCCGGTTAGTGTCCAGCTATATCTATTATTGCATTGTGGAGGTTTGATGGGTTCACCAATCTCTTCGCTACTGCTTTTGGTGGTACATCTTCTGAAGATCCCCAGGATTATTTAAACAGATGTCATGAGGTTCTACGGAACATGGGGATAGTGGAGACCAATGGGGTCGACTTTGTTGCTTTTCGACTGTCTGGATCTGCAAAGACTTGGTGGAAAGATTATAGTTTGGCTAGACGAGTTGGGTCACCGTATTTGACTTAAGAGCAATTCTCTTAGCTATTTCTAGAGAAGTTTCTTCCTGTCACTTAGAGGGAGAACTATCGAAGGCAGTTTGAGCATCTCCAGTAGGGTTCTATGATTGTCACTCTGTACGAGACCAGATTTATTGACTTTTCATGTCATGCTCTTCTTGTACTTCCCACTGAGAGAGAGAGTGTGAGGAGGTTCATTAAGGGAATTTTTGAGACTATTCGTTTGGAGACGGCTAAGAAGACGGGAACGAGATTTCTTTTCAGGATGCGGCGAATGTGGTTTGGAAAGTTGAGATGGTTCTGTCACAGGGGAGTGGTCAGGGGTCTGACAAGAGGTCTCGTCACTCGGGCAGGTTCAGTGATGACTCATCTGGAGGAAGGGATTCTTTTGGTAGGGGCCATCCTTCTAGGCCGTTTCATTCAGCACTTCAGGCTTCTCACGGTGCACCAGGTGGCCGTGGTTCTCATATGCAGTATTCTATTCAGTTTCCCTACAGTGCACCACTTGCATCGCTACTCTAGACGTTTCAGGGAGTTCATTCAGGCCGTTAAGGTCAGCAGTCTTAGTAGTTGGGGGCTTGTTATACGTGTGGCTATACGAGGCATATTTCTAGATTTTGCCCTCGAGCACCGAAGAGCTATCAATATCAGGGTTCCTGTGCTATAGTTCAGGTACCGAGTGTTCCACCACCACCTCAGCTAGCTACAGGTAGGGGTAGAGGTGCCATAGGTGGAGGTAGAGGTGTTAGAGGTAGAGGTCAGGGCGCTAGAGGTGGAGACCAGCTAGAAGGAGGACATCCCAGAGATGTAGTTCAGAGTGGTGGGGCCTAGCCCTGATGTTATGCTATTCCAACAAGGTTTGAGGCTAAGGCCTCCGATGTAGTTATCACAGGTACTATTCTAATTTGTAGTTGGGATGCTTCAGTTCTATTTGATCCAGGGTCTACATACTTATATATGTCATCTTATTTTGCACTGTGTTTTATCATGCATAATGATTCTTTGAGTGCTCATATATATATGTCTACACGCTGGATGATTCTATTGTTGTATCGTGTTCATCGTTCTTGTATAGTTGTGATTGGGGGTCTTGAGACCCGAGTAGACTTGCTACTTTTGGATATAGTTGATCTTGATGTCATCTTATGGATGGACTAGTTATCACCTCACCACGCTATTTTGGACTGTCATCCAAAAGTATGACCTCAGCCTTGCCGAGGTTTCCACGTCTAGAGTGGAGAGGGACTCCTGGTGTCATAACTCGGATTTCCTATCCTCGAGAGTCGCGGTAACGCCTACTCGTAGAATATAGGCTAGCCATGAAAATATAAAAATCACTAACTCTTCTATTTTAACCATTTTTAACAACTTAAATTAACAGGTAATCAACATTGAATATTAACGATAAATAGAACAAGCGGAAGACTTAAACAGATAAAAATAACTAAAGCCACTACTACAATGCCAAAATAATCCTTTACTCGAAATCTAGTGTCACAATATCATGGACGGTCTATGATTACAACAACAAATGTTTGTAAATAAAATCTGTCTAGGAATCAAGTGCCAACAGAGTACATAATAAGATAGATGAGAACGCAGGGCTTACGGATGCCTGCAGGACTACCTCGAGATCTCTAGCTGGATTGAAGGCAGCCACCCGAAATGCTACTCCAAAAGCTGCTCCGAGATCTGCACATAGTGCAGAGTGTAGTATCAGCACAACTGACCTTATATGTTGGTAAGTACCTAGCCTAACCCCAGCGAAGTAGTGATGAGGCTAGGACAAGACTCGAGATAAACCTGTGCAGTTATATAATATACAGTAGAATAAGATAGAAATAAACAAATAAAGATGGGAGGGGGTACATGCTATGGGGAAAATATCAAGTCCAACAGTAATTTAAGAGACATATAGGAGAATAATTTAAGATCTACAACAATCAATACTAACATTGTTGCGGCGCGCAACCCAATCCCTATCATTTAACACTAATGTAGCATGTAATCTGATCCAACTGTATTATTATTGCAGCGTGCAACTCGATCCATTTATATCATTGTTGCAAGCGTGCAACCCGATCCATTTATATCATTGTTGTGGCGTGCAACCCGATCCATTTATATTATTGTTGTAGCATGCAACCCAACCATTTATATTATTAATGCGACGTACAACCCGGTCCAAATATAACAATGTTGTGACGCACAACTCAATCCTAATATACAATCAATAAATTCACAACATGAATCCCGGCAAGGGATCAATAAATAATTACACTATCTCGACAAGGAAATCGAGAGTATAAGTAAATACGTCCCGAAAAGGGAAAAATAGCTATTACAAATCTTATTCCAACACCTAAATACCTCAACTAATACCAATGCTCAATCATAAGTAATTTCCATGAGTACAATCTTAGTCCTTGCTCAATACCGAGAATTATCAATTTAAGTATTCGTAGTATTATTTAAGAACACAATAATTCACAATATAATACTCATGGTCATACTGACAACACCATGCCTTTACATCGTACTCAACAAGAAGCAAATAGGAAACAACTCCTACTCTCTCAAGCTAAGGTTAGACCAAACACTTACCTCGAACTTTCACGGCCAACTCAAGCCTCAAACACTGCTTCTCCTTTTGAATTTAACTCCAAAACAATCGTATGTAGCCTTAATCGACTTAATAACGTCAATAAATACTAAACAATCCAATTCCAATGCTTAATTATAGCTTTCCCATTATTCTTCCAAAAAAGTAAAAAATTGACCCCGAGCCCGCTTGGTCAAAACACGAGGTTCGGACCAAAACTCGATCTTCCGTTCACCCACAAGACCGAATTTATATTTTATTTTGAAATCCCACCCAAAACGAGGTCAAATTCCCAAATAATCAAAAAGCCCTGACTCTACTCAAATCCCTAATTTTCTACCCTTAATCTCATGTTTTAGGCCAAGAAATCTAGTGGGTGTTGATAAAATTGGAATAAAACGAGCTTAGTATTACATACCTATGAAGCTATGGTGAAGTTCCTCTTCGAAAATCCCCTAAGAGGTGTGGAGAAGATGAAGTTTACGAAAAATGGTGGAATTCCCGTAAAACATTCTTTATTTGAACTTAAAATAACTGGGTGGATTTTTTGTCTACGCGTTCACTATAGGCTCATCGCATTCACGATGAGATAGGCCTGAGAGACCTTCGCATTCGTGGAGCAATAACTCCACGAACCTTTGTGGTCGCATCCAGGTGGTCGCGTTTGCAGGTATAATACCCCTCCCCCTGCCCAGACTCATAAGCCTTCGCGTACGCGATACAAGGTCCGCATTCGCAAAGGGAAGACCCCCAAAGCTTTGTGTTCATGACCTTTGTCTCGCGTTTATGTAGAAGGAAATTTCCATTAGCATGAATAATTCATCACGTTCACTAGGGTCCTCCCGCAAACGCGAAGAAGAAAATGCTAGAACACCAGGAACGGAAAACCTGCAACTTTTTTATGAGTTCAAAACCTCCTGAAACACATCCAAAACTCATTCGAGCCCATACGTACTAACTTAAAAATACCATTGAACTTATCTGCCGATCAAATTGCCAAAATAACCTCTTAAATAACGAATTAAACCTCAAATCAATGAAATTTCTCAAAACTTCTTTAAAAATCAAATTTTGCATTTTAGTACTGAATCACGTCAAATGGATTCTGTTTCTTACCAAAATTTACTGACAACACATATAAATCATATAGAACATGTACCGGGCTCCGGAACCATAGTACGAGCTCGATACCACATGTTAGTACGAGCTCGATACCGCATGTTTCACATAACATTTCACTTTCAAAAACATTTATATTTTTTGGAAAATAATTTCTTCTAAAAATTCCTTTCTCGGACTTGGGACCTCGAAATTTGATTTTGGGAATACGCCCAAGTCCCATATTTTTCCACTAACCCTTCGGGACCGTCAAATCACGGGTTTGGGTCCGTTTATCCAAAATGTTCACTGAAGTTAACTTAGATACATTTTAACCCAAAATATTTTAACATTTTCACAGAATTTTCACATAATAGCCTTCCGACTACGTGCCCAGACTGCACACACAAATTGAGGTGAAGCTGAAAGAGGTTTTTAAGGCCTCGAAACATAGAAATTTTTTTAAAAACAAGTGACCTTTTAGGTCATCACATTCTCCACCTATAAAACAGCATTTCATCCTCGAACGGACATAAGAAAGAAGTACTTGAGTCGGGGGAAAGATTGGGATAATGGCTCCGCATATCGGACTCGGACTCCTAGGTCGATGCCTCAGCAGTCTAACCTCTCCATTGAACATGAACAGAAGGAAAACTCTTCGATCTCAAGTGATGAACCTGCTGGTCTAGAATAGCTACCGGCTCCTCCTCATAAGTCAAGTCCTTGTCCAACTGGATAGTGCAGAAATCTAACACGTAGGATGGATGGCCATGATATTTCCGAAGCATGGACATATGAAACACTAGATAAATGACTAATAAGCTAGGCAGCAATGCAAGTCTATAAGCTACCTCTCCCACTCGATAAGAGGGACTCCTGGTCATTCCACTCTTAGGGTTATCTCATATATGAAGGCTCGACATATGGTTGATAAGGGATGCTTGGCCTATTTGGCGTATGTTCGTGATTCTAGTGTAGAGATTCCTTCTATGGATTCTATGCCTGATATTCGTGAGTTTCTTGAGTTATTTCCTTCAGCCCTGCCGGGTATGCCACCCGACAGGAATATTTACTTTTGCATTGATTTGGCTCCGGACACTCAGCCGATTTCTATTCTAACATATCGTATAGCCCCCTAGAGTTGAAAGAATTGAAGGAGCAACTTCAAGACTTTCTTGATAAGGGATTTATTAGACCAAGTGTATCGCCTTGGGGGTGCACCGATGTTATTTGTGAATATATTATCGACAGCTGAACAAGGTTACAATCAAGAATAAGTATTTATTGCCGAGGATATATGATTTGTTTGATTTGCTTCAGGGTACCGAGGTATTCTCAAGGATTGACTTGAGATCTGGCTACCATCAGTTGAGAATTAGGGCATTCGATATCCCTATGACAACTTTCCACACTTGGTGCGGGCATTATGAGTTCTTGGTGATGTCATTCAAGTTGGAAAATGCCCTAGCAACTTTTATAGATTTTATAAACCGAGTGTTCAAGCCTTACTTGGATTTGTTCGTGATGGTCTTCATTGATGATACTTTGATTATTCCCGCAGCCGGAAGGAACATGAGAAGCATCTGAGAGTTGTTCTTCGGACTTGAAAGATAGTCAGTCGTATACTAAGTTTTTGAAGTGCAAGTTTTGGTTGGAATCAGTTGCTTTCTTAGGTCACAATATATCAGCAGAAGGTATTCAGGTAGATCCAAAGAAGATAGAGGCAGTAATGGACTATCCTGGACCCGCATAAGCTATGGAGATCCAGATCTTCTTATGTTTGGTGGGGGGGTTTTTATCTATTGCAGCCCCAATGACCAGGTTGACCCAGAAGGATGCCCAATTCAGATGAGTGTGAGGCAAGATTTCAGAAGCCCAAGAGAGCTTTGACTACGGAATCGGTGTATGTATTGCCTACAAGTTCTGGCCCATATACAGTTTATTGTGATGCATCTCGTATTGTACTTGGTGCGATGTTGATGCAGGATGGCAAAGTAATTGCTCATGCTTTGCAGTGTTGAAGATTCATGTGAAGAACTATCCAGTCCATGATTTGGAGTTAGCATCAATTATTCACTTACTAAAGATTTGGAGGAATTATTTATATGGCGTGTCATGTAAGGTGTTCACGGATCACAAGAGTTTGCAATACTGGTTCAAGCAAAAAGAGCTAAATTTTAGGCAGAGAAGGTGGTTGGAGCTATTTAACGACTATGATATCACCATCTTTATCATACAGGAAAGGACAATGTGGTGGCTGATGCATTGAGTAGGAAATGGGCCAGTATGGGCAGCTTTGCGTATATTCCAGTTAGTGAGAGACCTTTCTTTGGATGTTCAGGATTTGGCTAATCAGTTTGTGAGGTTGGATATTTCTGGGCCTGGTCGTGCGTTGGCTTGTACAGTCACTCGTTCTTCATTATTTGAGCGTATCTGAGATTGCATGTCCTTAGAGACACGGTGCGGCACGGTGGTGCCAAGATGGTTATAGTTGGAAATGATAGTTGGAAAATTTGAAACTTTGAAAGTTCTTGAGATTTTCTTTGATCTTGACGCAAAATTTGTTGTTTTAAGATGTTATTTTGGTGATTTGATCGCACCAGCAGGTTCGTAGGATGCTATTTGGGTTGTGTACATGTTTGGTTAGGAGCCCCGTGGGCTTGGTGAGTTTCGGGTAGGTCTCGGGATGTTTAGAGTTAGGAAAACACTATTGGTGCACTAGTTCTGGTGTGCCCACACCTGCAAGCCAAGCACCACAAATGCGAGCTTGTAGGTGTGCGTTTTGCGTCGTAGGTGCGGTCCAGCCCAAATTCCCCTCCTCTCGCACATGTAGACGAACTTCCGCAGAAACGGTTCCGTAGAAGCGGATATCCTTCTGTAAGTGCGGCCCCAAATGGTTCTGTTTATTTTTGTAGAAGCGGAGGATTTTCTGCATATGCGCAAGGGCAGGTGCGAGGGTCCCGCAGTGAAGTTTTTAGATGACTCTAGCCGTTTTCTTTCTCAAATCTTCACAAAAGTAGAAAACTTAGGGCGATCTTATCAAGAGATTTTCTTCCCAAATCATAGGTAAGTGTCCATTAACTAATTTCTTTCAACCCTCTGATGTTTTTCATCAATTTTTATCTAATATTCTAGGGCTTTAATGGTAGAAAATTGGGGGATTTGTGAAGAGTTAGGACTTTTTGGATAATTGGAATTTAGACCTCGTTTGGGGTCAGATTTCTAAACAAATTGTATATTCGGGCTCATGGGTGAATGTGTGGTCGGGTTTTGGTACGAACCTTGAGTTTTGACCAAGCGGTCCCGGGGTCAATTTTTGACTTTTTGGGAAAAATGAAAGAAAGCTACAATTAAGCATTTGGTATAGATTCTTTACCATTTATCGATATTTATAAAGTAATTTGGACTAGATACAAGTACTTTGGAGGCGAGTTCTAAAGGAAAACCAGTGTTTGAGGCTTGAGTTGGCCGTTGAAGTTCGAGGTAAGGGTTTGGGTTAACCTTAACTTGAGGGATTAGGAGTTGTGTCTTATTTTCTATGTGATAATTTTTTAGTACGACGTATAGGCATGGTGACTAGTATCTATACGTCGGTATCAAGCATGACCGTGAGTCTTATACTATGATAAATGTGACTCCGTTTCGTATTTTTCTTGTTTTATATGATGATTTCAATGCTGAACAAGGCTTGTGAAAGCATTATTCGTAATTGAACATTGTAGATCATTGGCTCAAGTTGAGAATTGTGTTGTGAAGTAATTGTGGAAAAGAGAAGATATTTATGATATGGTCTCCCTTGCTGGGATGTTATTGCTTTTGATATTATCTTCCTTGCAGGGTTGTTATTTCTTTTGATCTTATCTCCCTTTCCGGAATGCCATTACTCATGATATTGTCTCCCTTGCCATAATATTATTGATATCCTTTTGTTCCCTTGACAGGATTCTATAGTGATATTATTGATTTCCTTCCCCAAATTTCTTTGTGATTGTTGCTTGGGTGAGGAAGAGTGTAAAGCATTAATTTGAGAATGTCCGTGCACGAAGGATGATGCCGTGCCAATATTGTGAAGTAAAAGCACGAAGGGGTGATGTCGTACCGCACAATGTACAATGTCATGCCTTGATATGAGTGTTAATGCACGAAAGGTAATGTCATGCTGATTATATTGATTCTTATGGTGAGAACGAGAGTAAAAACACAAAGGGTGATGTCGTGCAATTGTATTGTTCTCCTTACTCTTGCTTAAGGTTGAATTCTGATGTGCTTTATGCTTCGTTACTGAAATTCTGTTGTATTTGTTTTTCCCTGTAGCATCTTTCTCCTTCCTAACATTAATTGTTAGTTCTGTCGTTATTACTCGTTGTATTAGATATAAATGCACAGGTTTATTTGGTAGTCTGGTCCTAGCCTCGTCACTATTTTGCTGAGGTTAGGTTAGGCACTTACCGACACATGAGGTCAGTTGTGCTGATACTATACTCAGCACTGTGTGCAGATCCCGGTGCTGCAAATTTTGGACCACAGTGAGGTTGCTTCCTTTAGTCCATCAGGTGACCCGAGGTAGACCTGCAGCCATCCGCAGTCCTTGGCATCTCCTTCTACCTTTCCATATTGTTTCCCTTATGTATTTCAGAAACAAGAAGCATTTACTTTCAGACCCTATTTATAGTATTCCTAGACAGTCTGTAAGATTGTGACACCAGTTCTGGGTAGCTTTTCTTATGGATTTGTATTGGTATATTAAATGGTTACATTTCTTTCTTTCACTTTATGATTTCCGCTATTTATATAATGTTAATTCACAATTGTTAAAGGATAAAAAATGAAAAGCGGGTTAAATAATTATATTGATTGGCATGTGTCACGACCTCAAGTGGCCATGTCGCGATGGCGCATCTCGCGAAGACAAGGCCAGCCGACTCAACACCTATATTAACCCTTATATCATTTAGGGTCATTTTTAAGACTTTAATTAAACAATATTTCATAATATATGTGAAGGAACAGTGCTGAAGTAACATACAAGCCCGACATCAGGGTGTCACTAGCCATGAGCATCTACCAAGGTCAGAATACAACAAAACAGACAAAATGTACTAAGTACGGAAATGAAAATGAGAGGAAGGAAGTAGTGTTGCAAACGTCGTGCAGCCACCTTCCTAACTTTGATAACTCTGCGTCCCAGCAACCAACACCCGCTACTAGGTTCTGAAATACCTGAATCTGCACACGAGGTGCACAGACTAATGTGAGTACTCCAACCCACTAAGTAATAAGATTAAATAAAGATTAAGCAGTAGTAAGCAATGAATCCACATTTATGATAAACTCAATAAGCACAACAGGCATTCAAATCAGAATACGAATCAATCGTCTCATTTCAAAATCCAACTTTTGATAAAAAGTCATTTAAAAATTACCTTCCAATAGTTTTAGTAGGGGTTAAATACCATTTATAATAAAAAAGATGAAAACCATAATTGGCCCCTAGGGCAAAACATAGTTCGTAAACAGCCCCTAAGAAAAAACATGATTCATAAGCACGTCACAACGAGAAAAATCTCAGTGGAAATAACAAAAAAGCCAAATAAGTGATTAAGTTCTGAACATCTTATAAACCCCAGCTTAAGTGAAAGTTGATTAAAAACATTTATTCAACGTTTTCAATGGAGGCTCAGTATAAAGATGAGTGAAATAAGTTAATAAATCAACATATTCTATAGAAACTCATTTAAAGAGGGATAAAAATCAATAAGTTCATAAGTAGGCCCCTCATGCAAGCATCACTCATGTGTATGTATATATAAATATCGCCCATCGGGCTAGCCTCTCAGCCACTCGTGACTCAGCTCTTACCAATCAGCGCTCACACTCAATACTCACGCTCAATAGGTACCATATAGTAAGCGTCGTGGGGCATAGCCCGATCCAAATATCACTGTGGCATGCAACCCGACCCAGCATATCTCTATGGCATGCAGTCCGATCTATATATATGGATATATATGTTGCGGCATGTAACCTGATCCATAGAAATAAAATCCTCACAGCAAGGCACTCGGCCTCTCTCAATCAATAACCTCACAATCAGACTCTCGGTCTATCTCAGTCATCAATCTCATGATCACTCGGACCATCAGTAAAAACAGGGAACTCAGCCCAAATAGTTTTCACATTTTTAAGAAATAAAGTGATAAAACCAGATTTAAACAATAAACAGGTAAAATATGACTGAGGATACGTTTTCAAAACTAATAGAGTGAGAAATAATAGTGAAAGTACTCCTAAGGGTCTCAGCAGGTCGGCACAAGTCCCCAAACATGGCATACAACCCAAAATATAATATCAATCTCTAGAACATGGAATATCATAAGATTTCGAACCAAATATGCAACTTAACAGTCATACGAGATGGACCAAGTCACAATCCCCAATCGTGAACAACTCCACGCTCGTCATCTAGCGTGTGTGTCACCTCAAAATAACACAAGGATTTGTAATTCGGGGTTTCAAACCCTCAGAATATTTCACAATCATTACTTACCTTGATCAGGTCCAACTATAGCCTGCGCTGACTTTTCCCTCACAAATCAACCTCCGGATACTCCAAATATAGACATAATCAGTACATAGCCATAAAAATATGCTAAGGGAACAAAGACCACTCGAAAATATCCAATTTACATCAAAAATCCCAAAATTTCTCAAACCCGGCCCTCGGGCCCAGGTCTCGAAATCCGATAAAATTAACATCAATGAAATCCTCATCCTCTCATGAGTATATACATATTAAGAGCATCAAAATTGAACCTCAAATGACCCCACAAATCCAAAATTTACACTCTCCAAATTCAAGCCCTAATACCTCAAATTTAGATTTAATTTTCATGATTAATAAGGTAGAATTCACACAAGAATCGAGTATTGAGTTAAAAAATCTTACCTCCAGGTTTTAACTTTTGAATTCCTCTTCAAATTCTCTCAATAAGCTCCAAAGTCACCCAAAATCGGTGAAATTTAGCCCCAAAATAGCAGACAATGGCTATTTAAACATTCCTCCCAGGCATAAAAAACCTTCTTCGCAAACGTGGTCCAAGCCTCGCGTTCGTGAAGCACAAAAATCCTTTGATCGAAATTTCCCTTATGCAAACGCGGCCTCCAGCTCGCGAATGTGAAGCGTCCACTTTCAAAACCATTACAAACGCGAATCCCTTACTCGAACGCAAAGCATAAAAAGGTTGGAACCCCATCTGATCCACTTACTCTATGCAAACACAACACATGTCTCGCGAACGTGGAGAATCAAACATCACAACATTGCAAACATGAAACGAGAAATGCAAACGCGAAGACAAAAATCCGCGCCTCAGAAGAACACCCTTCACGAACACGGGTCCCTAACCGCGAACACAAAGAACAAATTGTATGCAACACTTCAGCCGGTTTTCTGCAATTTCAAACAACATGAAATGGTCCAATTTCAAACAACATCAAACTCACCCGTGACCCTCGAGACCTCAACCAAACATGGCAACATATCCTATAACCTCATTAAAACTTTGTCCAATCTTTAGAACACTCAAAACAAGATCCAAACACTAAAATCACATCGAATTCAAGCCTAAAAATTTCAAGAACTTCGAAATTACGCTTTTGATTAAAAACTCAACGAAAACAAGTTTGAATAACCCGAACATTTGCACACACGACACAACTAACACAAGGGAGCTGTTGCAACTTTCAGAATTCCATTCCGAACCTTATATCAAAATCTCACCTATCATCCGGAAAATGCCAAAATCTCAATTTCGCCAATTCAAGCCTAATCCTTCCACGGACTACCAAAAAGAATTTTGATCACGCTCCTAAGTCTCAAATCACCTAACAGAGCTAACCAAATCATAAAAATTCAGATGCAAAATCATATACAAATAAGTCAAATCTTGGCCAAACCTTTCAAAATTTATGCTATAAACTACGAACCGTTTCTTCCAAATTCACTCTGATTACCCTGAATACCAAAACCAACAATTTACATAATTCATAATACACTACAAGGGGAAAGTTATGCCCGAGAACTTACGAGCAAAGTACAAAATCTCAAAACGACTGATCGGGTCGTTATATCCTCCCGTACTTAAAAATACGTTCGTAATGTGCCCAGAGTTGTTATAAAAGCCAACCAATTTCTGAATGACCTCACCATGCACATACTCAAGGGTGATCCCATATTACGCTATCTCATATAGGTTCGATAACACAATATAACTGAAATTTCACAATCTATCCTAGTCCATAAATCATAGAATCACATTTCTGCTTCTAAAATCCTCAATGCGATCAGAATCTCACATTTATACTGTCAATAAGTCCGAACAAGCTGTAACAAACCATATCTTCTGTCTCATGTGCAATCACATGATATACCACATAACTCAAACACTCACAGTGATAATTTCTAATCACCGCACAGCCAATGATACTTGAACACTCAATATACCATAACCATTTCTCAGATCAACCATTCATAAGGCCACTTCTCCTTTGGCAGGGACCATAGAAAATTTCTTAGCCGAACCTCGATATTTATCCTCCCGACATGCTAAAATGGAATCTATATGTAGTCATAAAAGATCTCAACAATCTCATCTAATCCAACACAACTACTCAGGTGACATGACACCTCAGTACAGACTAAGGCCCCAACCTGCACAATACGCGCATCAGTAAGTAACAATCTGAACATTCTCAAATCATGAATATGACTCAAATGAAAGCATTGTACCGTAGCTCACTAGTACCACCATAACACAAGGATGAGAACCCGCCACACATGGTAGAAATAGAACACATGAATCTAACCCACATGACCATATTTCCACATAGATTCCCTCTAATGCGCGACCTCATCCAAACACAGGTCTGCATGAGATACCTCAAGTCATTATGCTCAAAATCGACAACCGTGTGCAATATGATGTCTAAAACCAATGCAATCATCATAACCACCTTGAGGTAATTACATAACACCACACAACTCGAAAGGACATAACTGATATGCCATCCATCAAGTAATACCAGTACTCTTCCCGCTCGACTCCCGCTACGAAACCCTAATGGAACCGCACCACATGTGCCTATAACCCATAGTTACTCACGCCTCGCAACACGGAAAGATAACTCATAGATTCCCCCCGATTACTAATAGTTCAATAAAAACTGAGTCAACACATACCTCATTAATAGCAACTCAAAGTCAGCAAGTCGCCTCGATGTAGAACACACATCCATATAGGTCTATCAATAAACCACACATCAACTCTAGTAACCCACAATAGATAAATAATCCTCCGAATGTCCACAATGACTGAACCATAGAACATACTAATATCTGACTAATTTACCCATATTTTTCCATCCACAACCACGAGTTAACCTGAATATGAGAACTTTAAGTCTCCAAGTCGATAAAGCACATGAATTACCATATTTGATCCCAATTCTGTTGCTCATATATATAACATACCTCTAGTACTCCATCATTCTACGAGAGATACTCCAAAATTCTTTTGTGTTGTCAAGCAAACTCCAATATCACCAGCTGAACAGAAAAAAGTGTTGCAATACTACCAAAATACCATCAACTTAATCATATTGCCTTTTCCTAAAACATATACCCACGTCAAATCACCTCAATTGGAATTACCATTTCCTTAATCATCTGAAGATCATTTCCCAAATCATTCGAAGCTCATTTCTCTTCTTATTTGAAACTGCCTGTTCTGCCAAAGAATTCATGACCTTCCTTTCAAATCTGAACCGTGTCCTTACACATGCAAATCTCAATCCTACATAATATACTTCATAAACCATATCATCCTAGGATAACCACGAGAACTTCATATCCTTTTCGATACACAGGAAGCTACGTACTCAATTAGCCAAGAACTTTCTATAGAACCCATCTAGAAGAAAATCACTACACCTCCCATGCTACTCATGCTAGTAGAAAACGTGCACCTCCAAACTTTGGCAGAAAGCCATCAAGAACTCTCCAAATTTCATTTTCACAAACTAAACCGCCAGGACTGAATCCTTCTAACTCAACCAAGCTACGCAGGCCACCAAAACCCAAAATCATTGTCGCTAAACACCTGTATAACTCATTACCTCATAAGAATCCAAAGAACTAATCATATCCTTACCACACCGATCCAGGCCACCACCAAGCTATCCCATCTATACGAGTTCCCTTCTAACTTACCTTCAACATGATACTCCTTCTTGCTATAACATCACAATTTCTCAACCTAGACTTACCACACAAGACCCAAGAACAAAACCACACCGTCTAAGACTCATGAGACATTGAATACTCTCTTAAATATTCCTAAACGCACCACCTTAAAAATATCTTACTCTGAAAAGACTTCGTACGAATCTAAATCTTATACCTTTACTTTCCTGATACTGATATATAGAATCCCATAATTAACATAGAAAATACCACGAGTCTTGACATCTTCTAATGAAAACTCAGTTTCTAGCCACCTGTACAACTTAAAGATACCCAATTGTTACATGTAAAATCTTAAACCCATTATGGCCATTCTCGAGGGTCATTCACTTAACTCAAACTGCAATTAGCCCAATCAAAATAACTGAACAACATGTGCCTTATTACCACTTCAGACACTGTAGAATGCAACGTCATCCCAATACAATCAAAGCAACTTCCTACTCTATGCACCAAGCATCCATTACCAACAACAACTCAAAACATCCCGTGATTCTAATATACCTATGAAGAATGACATAACCTTTGTCAAACTATTCCTTTACTCAACCTATCCGTAGTCTCAATCTCCGTAGGCCATAACTGATTCACTAGTACGCCTCATACTGGAATCAACATAGCACATAACCATGCAATCAACTAATCAATAGCAGACTCCCCTACTTGGCTCGAAGCCATAGATTAAAATGCACTCATAACTCATGATGTATATACTCTATTGCTGTCATAATACCATAATGAGATTTGAATCAACCAAACATATACTCGCGAGACACAGACTTCTTGGTACTTTAAATCTTATGCAAATCTTGCATCTACTCTCGCAACAGTTACACCCACTCCCTAAGAAACCCAATTTAAATTACAACACATATCTTTCACTTGCAAATGAGATCTTCCAACAAACACATAAGGATCGCACAACCTCAGAACACTTTGCAAGAGATAACTCACCTGCTTTGCCTCCAACGAACATTTCTATATACCTTCCACCGTCATAAAATGTAAGCAGTCACTTAGTCTTCCTGAGTCTAAACTCATACCACAACATGAAATTTACTTCAATCACAACTTGGAAATATGAAAATATTCTTCACATGCCTATAACTCGGGGCTATACCTTGAATCAAGATGGAATTCAAGCACCTAATAGTTCTTCTATCCTATAGCAAACCCTTATCATCATTTCCAAATCATATGAATACACCTGGAATCCATAACATACTCATCATGTAGCTATCCGGTTATTATTTCTACCAATAGGGCACAAGTTCAAAAACACTTCCTCACAAAATCAGCACCTTGGAGCTCAAGCCATAGGCAATGATCTGATCTCAAGTCCTCCAAACTGGCCCAACATCAACACACAGATATCATATTTCACCTCTTGATAGGGGAATCAAGGCCATCAATGCATATATGATACTGAGCGCTCATGCGCGCATATGAATGCGTGGAAGGAATTCAATGAGTTATATTTCAAGCTGAATCAAGGACGCACGATAAGAGTTCAAGAATGTGAAGTTTTTCCTAATGATTATGCAACCTCTCGAGGATAAATACAGATATCTCTGTACCCATCCGTGAGACTCTACTAAACCTTCTCATGACTCGTGAGACCTATGTAACCTAGGCTCTAATACCAACTTGTCATGACCCCAACCAGCCCGGTTGTGATGGAGCATCTCGTGAAGATAAGACCAGCCAACATAGCACCCATATTAACCCAAATATCACTTAGGATCATTTTTATGACTTTAATTAAATAATATTTCATTATATACGTCTTAATGAATAGTGCGGAAGTAATATACAAGCCCGACATCAGGGTCTCACTAGCCATGAGAATCTACCAAGGTCAGAATAGAATAAAATAGTCAAAATGCACTAAGTACAAAAATTAAAATGAGAGGAAAGAAGCAGTGCTACAAACGTCTTGCAACCACCTACTTTGATGACTCCGCGTCTGAGCAACCAACACCCGCTATCAGGTTCCGAAATACCTAAATCTGTACACGAGGTGCAGGGAGTATTGTAAGTACTCCAACCCAGGAAGTAATAAGAGTAAATGCAGATTGAGCATTAGGAAACAATGAATCCACATTTATGATAAACTCAATAAGCACAACAGGCTTTCAAATCAGAATAGGAGTCAATCATCTCATTTCAAAATACAGCTTTTGGTAAAAAGTCATTTAAAAATACCTTCCAACAGTTTCAGTAGAGGTTCAATACCATTTATAATAAAAATATGAAAATCATAATCGGCCCCTCGGGCAAAACATAGTTCGTAAAGAGCCCTCAGGCAAAAATAAGAGTCATAAACACCTCATAACGAGAAAAATCTCAATATAAATAACAAAAAATCCAAATCAGTGATTAAGCCCTGAACATCTCATAAACCCCAGCTTAAGTTAAAGTTGTATAAAAATATATATTCAACATTTTCGACAAAGGCTCAGTATAAAGATAAGTGAAAGCAGTCAATAAATCAACATATTCAATAGAAATTCACATAAAGATGGATAAAAATAAAAAATTTCATAAGCAGGCCACTCAGGCAAGCGTCACTCATGTGCATGGATATATAACTATCGCCCCTCGGGCTAGCCTCTCAGTCACTCGTGACTCAAGTCTTACCAATCAGCGCTCACACTCAGCACTCACGCTCAATAAGTACTACATAGTAACAGTTGTGGCGCGCATCCCAATCTATATATCACTGCGGCGTGCAGCCGATCCATATATCTTATCGACGGCGCTCACTTGGGTTGTGCAAACTCCAGAGGGGCTCCTACAGCCCAAGCGCTATATTGCTGTGGAGTGCTGCCCGATCTAACATATCGTTGCGACGTGCAGCCTGATCCATATGTATATCGATGCGGCGCGCGCACACACACACACATACACACACACACACTCTCTCATATATATATATGTATATATATATATATATATATATATATATATATATATATATATATATATATATATATATATATATATATATGTATGTATATGTGTGTGTGTATGTGTGTATTGTTGTGATATACAGCCTAACCCATAGATATAAAATCCTCATAACCAAGGACTCGGCCTATCTCATTCATTAACCTCACACTCAGACTCTCGGTCTATCTCAGTCATCAATCTCACGATCACTCAGAACCATCAGTAAAAACAGGGAAGTCAACGCAAAAAGTTTTCACATTTTAAAGAAATAAAGTGATAAAAAACCAGATTTAAGTAATAAACAAGTAAAATATAACTGAGGATACGTTTTCAAGACTAATAGAGCGAGGAAAAATAGTGAAAGTTCCCCTAAGGGTCATAGAAGGTCGACACAAGGCTCTAAATATGACATACAACCCAAAATATAATATCAATCTCAAGAACAAGGAATTGCATAAGATTTCAAAACAAATATGCGACATAACAGTCATACGGGATGGACCAAGTCACAATTCTAAATGGTGCACAACTCCACGCTCGTCATCTAGCGTGTGCGTCACCTCAAAATAGTACAACGATGTGCAATCCGAGCTTTCATGCCCTCAAGATAGTATTTACAATCATTACTTACCTCGATTCGGTCCAACTCAAGCCCGCGATTCCTTTACCTTCACAAATTGACCTCTGGATGCTCCAAATCTAGCCATAATCAGTACATAACTATTAAAATATGCTAAAGGAACAAAGCTCACTCGAAAATAATCGATTTACATTAAAAATTCCAAAATTGCTCAAACCCGGCCCCTGGGCTCACATCTCGAAATCAAACAAAATTAACATTAATGTGAACCTCATCCTCTCACGAGTCTATACATATCAAGAACATAAAAATCGGACCTTAAATGGCCCCTCAAATTCCAAATTTACACTCTCCAAATTCAAACCCTAATTCCTCAATTTTAGGCTTAATTTCCATGATTGATAAGGTAGATTTCACACAAAAATCGAGTATTGAGTTCAAAACTCTTACCTTCAGGTGTTATCTCTAGAATCCCTCTTCAAATTCTCTCAAAAAGCTCCAAAATCGCCCCAAAATCGCGGACAATGGCCATATAAACATTCTGCCCAGGCATAAAAAAACTTATTCACACAAAAATCGAGTATTTAGTTCAAAAATCTTACCTCCAGGTGTTATCTCTTGAATCCCTCTTCAAATCCTCTCAAAAATCTCCAAAATCGCCCAAAAATTGTGAAAGTTAGCCCCAAAATCGCAGATAATGGCCATATAAGCATTCTGCCCAGGCATAAAAAAACCTTCTTCCCGAACGCGGTCCAAGCCTCGCGTTCGCGAAGCACAAAAAACCTTTGACAAAAAATTCCCTTATGCAAACGCTGCCTCCAGCTCACGAACGAAGCATTCGCTTTTCAAACCATCGCTAACGCGAAGCACAAAAAGGCTAGGACCCCATCTTATCCACTTACTCTATGAGAATGCAACACAGGTATCACGAACGAGGAGAATCAAACATCACAACATCGCGAATGCGACATAAGAAACGTGAACGCGAAGTCAAAAATCTGCACCTCAGAAGAACACCCTTCGCGAACACATGTCCCTGACCACGATTGAGAAGAACAAATTGTCTGCAACACTTTAGCTGGTTTTTCTGCAATATCAAACAACATGAAATGGTCCGATTGACAACCCGAAACTCACCCAAGGCCCTAGGGACCTCAAACAAACATACCAACATATCCCATAACTTCATTTAACTTGTTCCAACCATTAGAACACTCAAAACAATATTCAAACACCAAAATCACATCTAATTCAAGCCTAAAAATTTTAAGAACTTCCAAATTATGCTTTTGATAAAAAAAAACCCCAACTAAACCATGTCCGAATAACCCAAAATTTTGCACACACTACACAACTGACACAATGGAGCTACTGCAACTTCCAAAATTCCATTCCGACCCTTATATCAAAATCTCACTTATCAACCGGAAAATGCCAAAATCTCAATTTCGCTAATTCAATTCTAGACTTTCCACGGATTTCCAAAATGCATTCTGATCATGCTCCTAGGTCCCAAATCACTTAACAAAGCTAACTAAATCATAAAGTTTTTTATCCGAAATCATATACAAACAAGTCAAATCTTGGTCAAACATTTTTAATTTTAAGCTTTAAATTGGGAACTGTTTCTTCCAAATTCACTCTGATTACCCTGGAAATCAAAATCAACGATTTACATAAGTCATAATATACTACATGGGGCAAGTTTTGCCAATAACTGACGAGCAAAGTGAAAAAGCTCAACAGGACCAGTGGGGTCGTTACAACATGCTTAGCTTTCACTAGTAGGCACCATCACGAATCCCGAAGGTTGGAAATATGGGTCATGACAAGTTGGTATCAGAGCTCTAGGTTCCTTAGGTCTCAAAATTCATGGACAAGATTTGTAGAGTGTTAGGGATCGATATAGAGACATCTTTATTTATCCTCTAGAGGCTATAGAGTTAGGAAAAACATCACATTTATTCTTCTCTGTCGTGCGACTTGATTTCTCAATACTAATTGAATTTCCACTCTATTTTTTCGCAGATGTTAAGAACATGTACCGCTTTATCAGCTGACCAGCAGTACGAACCCCTAGTAGCAGCTCATGCTAGGGACAGAAATTAAGGCCATGCTAGGGCCCGAGGTAGAGGCAGAACTCAAGCTAGAGCTCGAGCAGCAACACCAGTGGCGGAGTCTTAGGTTGAGTTTGCAGGTTCCAGCCCAAACATTTCCAACAGAACTAGCTTAGGTTCTAGAAGGGCTCATCGCCACCCTAGTACATCAGGATGCTTTGGTCCATCTAGTTGGCCTTATGGAGAGTGTAGCCCAGGCAGGCTTGCTTCCTATAGCACCAGTCATCTCTCAGGCTGGAGGAGGAGCCTAGACTCCTAATACTTGCACTTCGGAGTAGATGGCTCCCCAATTTCAGACACCCGCAGCTCATCCAGTTGAGGTAGTTCAGTCCAGTATATTGGCGCTGACTAGTAAGTGGCCAACTATGTCTGCTGATGCCTTGTGAAGGTTGTATAGGTTCACCAAGCTCTTCACTACTACTTTTGGTAGTACATCTTTAGAGGATCCCCAGGATTATTTAGATAGCTGTCATGAGCTTCTACAGAAAATAGGGTTAGTGGAGACCAATGGGGTCAACTTTGCTGCTTTTTGACTGTCTGGATCCACCAAGACTTGGTCGATAGATTATTGTTTGGGAGAAAAGTTGGTCCACCGGCTTTGACCTGGGATTAGTTCTCTCAGCTATTTATGAAGAAGTTTCTTCCTGTCACTGAGAGGGTCAACTAACAGAGGCAGTTTGAGCATCTCCAGTAGGATTCTATGACTGTCACTCAGTAGGAGACCGGATTTAATGACTTGGCCCGCCATGATCTTCTTATACTTCCCACTGAGAGAGAGAGAGAGAGAGAGAGAGAGAGAGAGAGAGAGAGAGAGAGAGTAAGGAGTTTCATTGAGGAACTCATTCAGCCTATTCGACTGCATATGGCTAAGGAGACAGGGAACAAGATTTTTTTTCAAGATGCAGCCAATGTGGCTAAGAGAGTTGAGATGGTTCTGTAACAGGGGAGTGATCAAGAGTTTGACAAGAGGCCTCATCACTCGAGCAGGTTCAGTGGTGCCGCATATGGAGGAAGAGATTCTTTTGGTAAGAGCTATCCTTCTAGGCCATTTCACTCAGCACTTCAGGCTTCTCACAGTGCACCAGGTGGTTGTGGTTTGCATAAGCAGTATTCTAATCAGTTTCGTTATAGTGTACCACCAACTCCTATCAATGCACCACCACTCTAGAGTTGAGTTCATTCAGGGTGTCAGGGTCAGTAGTCTTATGAGCTGAGGGCTTTTTATATGAGTGGTGATACAAGGCATATTGCTAGATTTTGCTCTCGAGCACCGAGCAACACTCAGTATCAGGGTTCGCATGTTATGGTACAGGCACTGAGGTTTCCACACCCGCTCAGCCAGCTAGAGAAGGGGATAGAGTTTATAGAGGTGGAGGTAGAAGTATTATAGGTAGAGCTCAGGCCCCTAGAGGTAGATGTCGTCCAGCATGAGTCCATCCCAAAGATGTAGTTCAGAGTGGTGGGGCCCAGCCTTCGATGTTATGTTGTTTTAGCCAAGACTGAGCTGAGGCCTCCGATGCAGTTATCACATGTATTGTTCTTTTTGTAGTAGGGATGATTCAGTGCTATTTGATCCGGGGTCTACATACTCCTATGTTTCATCTTATTTTGCACCGTATTTGATTATTCCTAGTGATTCTTTGAGTGCTCCTTTATATGTTTCTATATCGATGGGTGATTCTATTATAGTAGATCATGTTCATTATTCTCGTATGTTGTGATTGGGGGTATTTAGACTCGAGTAGACTTGTTACATCTGGATATGGTTGATTTTGATGTCATATTAGGGATGAATTTGTTATCACCTTACCACGCTATCTTGGACTGTCATGCCAAGACTGTGGCATTAGCCTTTCGAGAGTTTCCTCATCTAGAGTGGAGAGCGACTCCTGGTCATTCCACCCATAGGGTTATCTTATGTATGAAGGCTCGACTTATGGTTGATAAGGATGTTTGGCCTATTTGGCGTATGTTCGTGATTCTAGTGCCAAGGTTCCATCTATGCATTTTGTGCCTGTTGTTCATGAGTTTCCCGAGGTATTTCTTTCAGACCTGCTGAGTAGCCACCCTATAGGGATATTGACTTTTGTATTGATTTGGCTCCATGCTTTCAACCGATTTCTATTCTGCCATATCATATGGACCCGCCAGAGTTGAAAGAATTGAAGGAGAAACTGCAATACTTGCTTGATAAGGGCTTTATTAGACCTACTGTTCCGCCCTAGGGTGCACCGGTGCAATTTGTGAAGAAGAAAGATGGGTCGATGAGGATGTTATAGATTATCGATAGCTAAGCAAGGTTACAATCAAGAATAAGTATCTATTGCCGATAATTGATAATTTTATTTATCAGCTTCAGGGTAGCAAGGTATTCTCGAAGATTGACTTTAGATTTAGCTACCATCAGTTGAGGATTAGGGAATCCAATGTCCCTAAGACAACTTTATGTAGTCGGTATGGGCATAATGAGTTCTTGATGATGTCATTCGGGTTGACAAATTCCCCAACAACATTCATAGATTTGATGAACCGGGTGTTTAAGCCTTACTTGGATTTGTTCGTGATAGTCTTCATTGATGATATTTTGATTTATTCCCGTAGCCGGGAGGAGCATGAGCAGCATCTGAGAGTTGTTCTTCAGACTTGAGAGATAGTCAATTGTATGCTATGTTTTTGAAGTGCGAGTTTTGGTTGGGATAGGTTGCTTTCTTAGGTCACGTTGTATCAGCAGAGGGTGTTCTGGAAGATCCGAAGAACATAGAGGCAGACAAGGACTAGGCTAGACCAGCATCAACTACAGAGATCTGGATTTTCTTAGGTTTGGTGGGTTATTACCATCGGTTTGTGGAGGGGTTTTCATCTACTGCAGCTCTGATGACCAGGTTGACCCAGAAGGGTGCCTAGTTCAGATGGTCAGATGAGTGTGAGGCAAGCTTTTAGAAGCTCAAGATAGCTTTGACTACGGTGCCGGTGTTGGTATTGCCTACAGGTTCAGGCCATATACAATTTATTGTAATGCATCTCGTATTGGATTTGGTGCGGTGTTGATGCAGGATGGAAAAGTCATTGCTTATGCTTTGCGGAAGTTAAAGATTCATGAGAAGAATAATCCAGTCTATGATTTAGAGTTAGCATCCATTGTTCCGGCAGGTTCGTTAGTTGAGATCAAAGAGTTTCTCATCTATTCGTGTTCAGTGGAGAGGTCAGTCTGTTGAGATAGCAACCTGGGAGCCAAGCACCACAGGTCCGAGCTCGCAGGTGCACGTTTTGGGTTGCATGTGCAGTCCAGCCCAGCTTCTCCTCCTCTTGCAGATACGGACGAACTTCCGCAGAAGCGGATTTCCTTCCACAGGTATGGCACCTAGTGGGCCTATATCATTTCCGTAGAAGCTGAGGATATTTCGCACGTTTGCAAGTGCATGTGCGGCCCAAGCACCGCAGGTGCGAGGGTCGGGCGTTGAAGTTTTAAAATTAGGGCGATTTTCTCAAGAGAGTTTCTTCCCAAATCATAGGTAAGTGTCCATTAACTAATTTCTTTCAACTCTCTAATTTTTTCATCAATTTTTATCGAGGGTTTTAAGGATAGAAAATTGGGGATTTGGGAAGAGTTAGGGCTTTTTGAATAATTGGAATTTAGACCTTGTTTTGGGGCCATATTTTGAAATGAAATACATATTCGGGCTCGTGGGTGAATGAGTGATTGGGTTGTGGCCTGAACCTCAAGTTTTTACTAAGCTGGCCCAGGGTCGATTTTTGACTTTTAGGGGAAAATGATAGAAAACCTACAATTAAGCGTTTTGTATGGATTCTTTAGCATTTATTGATGTTGTTAAACTAATTTGGACTAGATACAAGTAATTTGGAGTCGAGTTCTAAAGGAAAAGAGGTGTTTGAGGCTTGAGTTGGACGTGGAAGTTCGAGGTAAGTGTTTGGTCTAACCTTAGTTTGAGGGATTAAGAGTTTTATCTTATTTTCTATGTGATAATTATTGAGTATGACATATAGGCATGGTGACGAGTATTTATACGTTGATGTCAAGCATGCCCATAAGTCTTATAATATGATAAATGTGACTCTGTTTCGTACTGTTCATATTTTATATAATGATTTCTATTGTTGAACAAGGCTTATGAAAGTATTATTTGTAATTAAACATTGTAGACCGTTTTCTCAAGTTGAGAATTGAGTTGTGAAGTAATTGTGGAAAAGAGAAGATGTTTATGATATTGCCTCGCTTGTCGGGATTTTATTGCTTTTGATATTATCTCCCTTTTCGGGATGTTATTGCTTTTGATTTTATCTCTCTTGCCGGGATGTTATTACTCATGATATTGTCTCCCTTGCTGGGATATTATTGATATGCTTTTGTTCCCTTACCGGGATTCTATTGTGATATTATTGATTTTCTTGCTCAAATTGCTTTGTAATTGTCGCTTGGGTGAGGAAGAGTGTAATGCATGAAGGGTGTGTGAGTTTGATAGTGTTAATGCACTAAGGGTGATGCCGTGATGATATTGTGAGGTAAAAGCATGAAGGGTGACGCCGAGTCACACGATGTACAATGTTGTGCCATGATATAAGTGTTAATGCACGAAGGGTGATGTCGTGTTGTTATATTAATTTTTATGGTGAGAACGAGAGTAACAGCATGAAGGGTAATGTTGTGCACTTGTATTGTTCTCCTTACTCTTGCTTATAGTTGAATTCTAATGTGTTTTATGCTTTTTTACTGAAATTATGTTGTATTTGTCATCCCCCTCGGCATGTTTTCCCTTTCTAATTTTAACTGTTAATTCTGTCGTTATTACTCGTTGTTGCTGCACAAGTTTATTTGGAAGGCCTGGGAATATTTTGGCACCTATTGTAGAAGTTAGCATTTTTGGAAGAATTTCATAAGTTTGGGTTGAAGTGAACTTTAGTATTATTGATGTCCGTTCAGGATTCCGAGTCTAGGAGTAGCTCCGTATGTTAATTTTGGTTTTAGGAGCGCGATCGGAAGTGAATTTGGAGGTTTGTGGGTCGTTTTGGAGTCTTTTGGCTAAAGATAGAAATTTAAAAGTTTTTGAGAAGTTTGATCGGAAGTGGAATTTTTTATATCGGAGTCGAATTCTGAATCTGGAAGTTGGAGTAGGTCCAAAATGTCAGATGAAGTACTTGTGTGAAAACTTTGAGGTCAATCGGACATGATTTGATATGTTTCGGCATCGAATGAAGAGGTTTGAAATTATAATGTTCAGTTAGCTTGGATTGGAGGTCAATTCATGATTTTAGTATTGTCAGATGTGATTTGAGGCATCGAGCAAGTCTGTAATGTATTTTAGGACTGGTTGGTATGTTTGGTAGGGATCCTGGGGGGAGGGGGAGGGTAGATTCTGGATAGTTAACGGATCAAAGAATGGAATTTGGAGAAGGTTGATATAGCTGGTATCTGGTGTAACCATCCACATTCCATTCTTTGATCCAGATGCGGGGCCGCAGATGCGATTTTGGTGGGGCGAGGGAGGGGGAGCTAGGATGCAGATGCGGTCATATTGCCGCAAAAGCGGGACCGCACCTGCATAGGGGAGGACGCAGAAGCGGGAATGGGCTGGGAGCCCTGGAAAATAGAAGCTTTGTTAGATCCGCACCTACGGGACCGTAGAAGTGGTCGAGAGACCGTAGGTGCGAAAAGGCTGGAGGCAGTGAGTTGTTTTAAAGTTAGGATTTGACCATTTTCCTTCACCTTTCTTTTGGCTTGGGCGATTCTTGGAGGGTTTCAAGAGGGAGTTTTCATCATCAACGACAAGTTTTGTAGTTTTTTTGTATCGAATTGAGTCTTCGGAAGGGCTTGAAATGCCGGTGATGGATCTTCCTAGTGAGGTGAGTCTCCTTTCTAACAATGCAAGAGGGAATTATCCTCCAAAGGTGAAATAATTGGTTATATGCTCCTATTTGTGGAGGCTACGTATGCACGAGGTGACGAGAGTCCATACGTAGCTACTATTATGTGTAAGTCTGGATAGTCTAGGACCTAAAATCATGCTATACTTGGGATGTTTGTAATCTTATTGACATTCGAATTTCCCAAATCCTATCGAATTGGTAAATAAATTTCTAAAAGGATTAAAACTCTATTTTATAAAATTGTTAAAAGAGAACTGGATTTCTTTGGATAATTGTCCCATGTTGATTTCTTGATTGACTATCTGTATGTGTTCAATTTTGGAACCGGCCAAACGCCTCGGTGGATTAAATAGATGCATCTATGCTTCGCGCCATTCGACCCTCTGACAGAGCACAGTTTAAATACCTATTGTATCGGATCGTATGACCTTGACATGATTTGCGCATGTTTTGTATTGCTTGTCTTGAGATTTATAGATATTGATAATTGCTCTCTCGGACTTAAGATAAATTGATAAATAGAAGATTATGAATTCAGAGGCTTTTTAATATAAAAGAGAATGTTTGCCTGTTTTCTGACTTACTTGAATTCACTGTCATTCTTAAAAAAAATCCATGATTAGTCGGATTAATAACACATTACCATTGGACCACTGGTAAGTGTCGAAGTCGACCTCTCGTCTCAACTTCTTTGAGATAAGACGAGATACTCACTGGGTACACGTTGTTTTCGTACTCATGCTACACTTGTTGTGTATTTTTGTGTTGCACAGGCACATGCCTCTCTAGTGACCTTGTGGGCGTAGAAGCATGATTGATACGGAGACTTAGGTGATCTGCACTCCTCAATATGACCTCCAACCACTAGAGTCTCTTTCAATTATTGCATTTATTTTCTGTCCAATTTGTATTCCGACGGTTGTTGTATTATAGTACTTCCGAGAGATAGCTCATGCACTTGTGACACCGGGTTCTGGGATCATTATGGGATATCTTGTATTATCTTCTTAACATTCATATGTGAATCGAAATATTTATCTTTTACTAGTAAGAATTGAAAGAAAAATCATAGTTTTCAAAATTATTAAAACGGGAATTTATTTAAGTATTTTGGTTGGCTTGCGTGCCAGCAGTGTCTGGCGCCATCACGATCCTTAGTAGAATTTGGCTCGTGACATTATTATATAGTATACACAATTTATGTCCATCAGCACACACAAATTCCAACACTGCAAATTCATAATAAATAATTTCTTAATAAAACTCACTTAAAATGAAGCTAAAACAACCAAAACAATGTTCAAACTACCATATGATACCAATATGGCATATAACTATACCAACATGGTATACAGTTTTACTGCTTAATTTTTGACAACTATATGACTATACTACTATTACATAACACACATGCATAAAAAGAAAAAAATAGTATACCACATATTAAAATAATAAAGTATTTTAAGAAATTGCAATATATTACTATTATTAAAAAATCAAATATTGTATCAATTAAATGCGGCTAATACAATTAAAAAAATAGTTCAACTAGCATATGATATCAATATAGTATATAATTATACTATAGGGTATATAGTTGGAATGAATTGTATACCAAAATGGTATACTTATATACTATTTGGTATATAATGCAAAATTCGTCTTCTTCTCTGGTTCAACTACATTTCAACCCAAATATCTAAAATAAACTACAAAAATCTTCACCCAATTGACTTAAACTTTAGCTACAACCTCCAATCGACTTTCCAAACAAATCCATACAGGCTCAGATCAAAATAATTAAAAACTCAAACAAACTAACGTATGAGTTTCAAGTTTCAAGATCCTTTAATGATAAGATTTAATTTTCTCACAATAAAATCTTTAAAAATTAGTATTACATCATAATCAAAGAACAATACCCAATAAATTCCAACAGCAAACACTTCAACATACATGAAAATTCAAATTTTAGTTAGTACATATTATTTTTTGTTTTACTTTTAGGGAATAAAATAAATTATGGAGCACAATTTTCTATAAACAAAAAAGATGATGATAGTAAGAAAAGGGTACAATAATAACAACATACAAATTCTATCTCTTTTATGGTTGCACTTCCGATCGAGAATTATGATTATTCATGGAGTAAAAGAGAAAAATTAATTTTGAAACTTTTTAAAAGTGTTTGTTGCTTCTCCTTGAGAAATGGGTAGCGGCAGTAGCAAGAATTGATGAGGAGATAAAAAAGAAAAGCTAATTATTTATTGGGTTGGGTAGATAATTAGTTGTAAAAGAATAGGTATTTTATGTAATTGCTTTTAATATGGGTAATTAGGGGTAATTACTTTTGATTAAGTAGGTATATATGGTAGCTTTTTCCTTTTTATGGAGAGAATGACATAGTAACCCTCAAAAACAGAATTATTTATCCTTATCTAACCATTTATTTTTCTACCCACAAACTAATTACATTTCTTATTCATAATAGTTTTTATGGAAAATTTTCTCCTTTTTCTCCTATTCTTTTATATTTTTATGTTTCTTTTCCATTTTTCCCTTTTTCTTTCTTTTTCCTTTTGTTTTTCTCGTTTTCTTCTTATTTTTTTATATTTCATTTAACTTCTTTTTTTATGTTCTTTTCTCTTCGTAATGTAATTATGTTCACCTTTTTTTTAATATAAGTAGTATAACATACCCTTTTTCTTATTTTTTAAAATTTAATTAGTAAATTATAATAATATCAGTTGTTACTTAATCTAATTCACTAAATATTACATTGATTGTCGTTGAACATCATAAATTACATAATCAGATTCTAAGAATCAATTCGTGATTGCCATGTAATAATTATAGCATCCCATTGTATATTATTATAATAAATTATATACTATTGAATTATATATTATATATCAAAATCGCATACAATTTATGAAAATACTATTTTATGTTCTTCATTCAACATTATACTATTATATTAAAATAGAATACTATTATGGTATATCGCATACTATTACAATATATTATTGCAGTATATTGCACATTATTACAATATACCATTATAGTATATTATATACTATAATAATTTACAATGAAAATACAGCTATATACTCCTACAACATATTGTATACCGTATTGGTATACTATTAAGTAATTGTGTTCTTCTTCATTTATTATAGTATACCGTTAAAATATATTGTATACTATAACAATATATTGTTAAATATAGCTATATACTTCTACAATATATTGTATACCATAGCAGTATACAATTAAGTAATTGTGTTCTTCTTCGATTTTCAGCGGAAAGATTCGATCTCAATCATCTCAAATCAACTTTATATGTGATCAAATTTCAGTATGAAATTCCATAAAGTACTATAAGCAATATTTAATGACACCCCAATTTGAATCAAATAAGAAATCTTCAAAAACAAAAATCCAGCTTCAAGCCAATAATGGTGGATATTCAAACACATAAAAATTCAGATTTGGGAAGCTTATTCGAAGGTACTATAAGCAATATTTTATCGTACCCACATCGAATCAAACAATAAATCTTCAAAATAAAATTTCAAATTTAGAAGCTTCAAACTTAACAATGGTAGGTCTTCATATGCACACAAAAATCATAAGAAAAGGAGGTAGATCGATAGCTTGGATTGACCATGTTAATGAATATTGATCTGACATAGAAGAAGTAGATCTATTCAAGTCCACTACCAGGTAATCTTCCAAAAATATAGTCGAATGTTTTTAACATTTTGTACTTCAAATGAGATGATGGGTGAGTCGGATAAATAGTTGGCGCTACATAAGTAAGAAAAGTAAATAGTTTAGGTTTGAATATTAAAGAGTAAATAATTTGGACTTAATGAGTATAAAGTGATATTATCTCTTTTTTTTTATGATCAATCCATATTGGGCTTCAGCTTATATCTTTGTAATAAAAGCTTTACATAAATAGCCAGTCGGAATTGTTATTTGTGTTTTCTAATCAGTTTACGTATACATAGATATTGTACATGAGTTTTGCATATATTATATATTCGATAGCTAATTTTAAATTAAGTGATTAGATGTACGACTATTTAGTTAATTCATTCTAATTTTATATTATCATAAAAGTATGAATATAATATCGGTTTAGAAAAATAATCTTATAATATTAAACATGATAACCCATACTAAAAGGATATAACCAAAATTCAAGATATTAGTCCTATAATCTTATTAATTAGCTTTGTAATTTGTCTAAATTTCTTTTGACAGTCCGTCTATATTTATTTAGAGTTTGTTTTGGGTTTATTTAAACAAAGATTACGTCATTATGAAATCCAATTTAGAATATGACACTAAAACAGAAAATATATCAACACATATATTCGGTACTATTTAGGATCTTAAAAGTTTAATAATTATTATTTCAAACCAAATATATTGAGATATCATTTATTGGGCCTAACATTCTTTTTATTTTGAGTGGGTTATCTCAATAAGATTCCATATAAAAAAGTTCCAACTGATATGAAATAATATAAAAGACAAGAACAATAACTCAAGAACAAGAGCAATAGAGAGAAAAGTAGAGAGAGTTCTTCTTATTGATACTTAGAGAATGTTAGGAGTTATTTACAATGGTAGAGAGCACCTCTATTTATAGGGAGGAGGATGATTTATCTACCAAGAATAGAACTCTAGAATCTCTCTAATTAAAGACATTCACCTTAAATAGAAGTGTATTTATAACACTCCCCCTTGAATGTCTATTCAATGATGTGCCTCGTTAAAACCTTAAAACAAAACCCAATGGGAAAAATTAAAGTAAGGAAAAAGAGTACACATGTTTGAATATGCGCCTATTGGTTGCCTCGTTAAAAACCTTGCAAGGAAAACCCGATGGGACAAAACCTTGTAAGGGAAAAAGAGTGCAACGCGCCTTAACTCCCCCTGATAAGAACATCAATTTATGTCCTTAAGTCTTCGCATCCCGATCTTGTGAACTAGCTTCTTGAAGGTTGACTTTGGTAGAGATTTTGTGAACAAATCAGCCATATTGTCGCTTGAACGAATCTGTTGAACATTGATATCACCATTCTTTTGAAGATCATGTGTGAAGAATAACTTTGGTGAAATATGCTTCGTTCTATCTCCTTTTATGAATCCTCCCTTCAATTGAGCTATACATGCTGCATTGTCTTCATACAAAGTTGTGGGTAGTTTATCACACTTCAAACCACATTTGTCTTGGATATGATGTATTATCGACCTTAACCACACACACTCCCGACTTGCTTCATGAATAGCAATTATCTCGGCATGATTAGATGAAGTAGCCACAATTGATTGCTTAGTCGATCGCCAAGATATGGCGGTTTCTCCACAGGTAAACACATAACCCGTTTGAGATCGAGCCTTGTGTGGGTCGGACAAATATCCAGCATCAGCATAACCAACAAGATCCGGGCTGCAATTCTTGCCATAAAATAAGCCCATATCGGTAGTTCCCTTTAGGTACCGCAATATGTGTTTGATCCCATTCCAATGTCTCCTCGTAGGAGCCGAGCTAAATCTTGCTAAGACATTAACTGAAAAGGATATGTCAGGTCTTGTAGTATTCGCAAGATACATTAGTGCGCCAATTGCGCTAAGATATGGTACTTCAGGACCAAGTAGCTCTTCATTCCTTTCTTGTGGTCGGAATGGATCTTTGTTCACATCAAGTGATCGAACAACCATCGGTGTACTTAAAGGATGTGCTTCATCCATGTAAAACCGTTTCAGTACCTTTTCTGTATAGGTAGATTGATGAACAAAAATTCCGTTTGCCAAATATTCAATTTGCAAACGAAGACACGGTTTAGTCTTTCCGAGATCTTTCATCTCGAATTCATCCTTTAGATAATCAATTGCCTTTTGGAGTTCTATAGGGGTTCCAATAAGGTTTATGTCATCGACATATACGGCAAGTACAACAATTTCCGATGTTGTTTTCTTTATAAAAACACACGGGCAAATGGCGTCATTTATATAGCCTTCTTTTAACAAGTACTCACTAAGACGATTATACCACATTCGTTCAGATTGCTTTAGACCATACAAGGATCTTTGCAATTTAATTGAGAACATTTCCCGAGATTTTGAGTTGTGCGCGTTTGGCACCTTGAGTCCATCGGGAATTTTCATGTATATCTCATTATCAAGTGAGCCATAAAGATAGGCAGTAACTACATCCATTAAGTGCATGTCAAGCTTTTCATGGACAGCAAAACTTATGAGATAACGAAAGGTTATCGCATCCATTACAGGCGAATATGTCTCTTCATAATCGACACCAGGCCTTTGAGAAAAACCTTGTGCAACAAGGCGTGCCTTATATCTTTGTACCTCGTTTTTCTCATTTCTTTTGCGTACAAAAACCCATTTATAGCCGACAGGCTTAACACCATTAGGTGTTTCAACTATAGGGCCAAAAACTTCACGTTTTGCCAGGGAATTCAATTCTGATTGAATTGCTTCTTGCCACTTTGGCCAATCCTGTCTTTTTCGACATTCTTCAACAGATTGAGGTTCGAGATTCTCACATTCTTGCATAATGCTAGATGCTACATTATAAGCAAAGGCATTATCCACCATAATATCCACTCGATTAATATTTGCCTCAATATTAATTGGATTTAGGGATAGTTCCGTATTTTCCAGAGTCTCGGGCTCAATGGATTCTTCATGAATCTCAGAATTTGTTAAATCATGAGATTCTTTCGTGGTGTCATTTTGATCGTTCTTTTTCCTCTTTCTAGGATTTCGATCTTTGGAACCTAATGGTCTGCCACGCTTCAGGCGTGCATTTGACTCATTGGATATGACACTAGATGATTGTCCAACAGGGACATCAATACGGATTGGAACATTTTCCGCGGGAATGTGGGATTTCGTTATCCTTTTCAAGTCCGTAAATGCGTCAGGCATTTGATTTGCTATTCTTTGCAAATGGATAATCTTTTGTACCTCTCTTTCACAAATAGAGGTATGTGGATCAAGATGAGATAATGATGCATTTTTCCACAAAATTTCCCGTTTGGTTTCACCAACTTCTCCCCCTAATTTTGGGAAAAGTGTCTCATCAAATCGACAGTCTGCAAATCGTGCAGTAAACAAGTCGCCTGTCAATGTTTCGAGGTAGCGAATGATGGAGGGCGATTCAAACCCAACATATATTCCTAACCTTCTATGCGGACCCATTTTGGTGCGGGATGGCGGTGCAATAGGCACATATACTGCGCATCCAAAAATCCTTAAATGGGATATATTGGGTTCATGACCCAAAACCAATTGCAACGGGGAATACTTGTGGTAATTCGTCGGTCTGAGACGAATTAGCATTGCTGCATGTAAGATGGCGTGACCCCATACCGAAGTGGGCAGCCTCGTTCTCATAAGTAATGGCCTTGCAATCAATTGCAGGCGTTTAATTAACGATTCTGCAAGACCGTTTTGAGTGTGAACATGAGCTACAGAATGTTCAACTTTTATCCCGATTGATAAGCAATAATCATTAAATGCTTGGGATGTAAACTCAGCAGCATTATCCAGTCTAATGGACTTGATTGGATTATCTGGAAATTGTGCTCGTAGTCGAATTATTTGTGCCATTAATTTCGCAAACGCAAGGTTGCGTGATGACAACAGGCACACATGAGACCATCTACAGGATGCGTCTATCAAGACCATGAAATACCTAAACGACCCACTAGGTGGGTGAATAGGTCCACAAATGTCCCCTTGTATACGTTCCAGAAACGTGGGTGACTCAGTCCCAACCTTTGTTGGTGATGGCCTGATAATCAACTTGCCTTGATAACACGAAGTGCAAGGATATTCATTATTTGAAAGAATTTTGAAATTCTTTAACGGATGCCCATATGAGCTTTCTATAATCCGTCTCATCATGACCGATCCTGGATGTCCCAATCGATCATGCCAAAGTACAAAGGTATTGGAATCAGTAACCCTCTGGTTTACTGTTGAATGTGCCTCAATTGCACTAATTCTTGTCCAATACAGGCCACAAGATAAAGACGGGAATTTCTCAATAACCCTCTTTTGGCCGGAGACATTCTTTGTGATGACGAGATATTCAATATTATCTTCATCCATTGTCTCAATATGATAGCCATTCCGGCGTACATCTTTAAAACTCAACAAGTTTCTCTTAGACTTGGAGGAGAACATTGCATTCTCTATGATTAACGTCGTGCCCTTGGGCAGAGTTACAATTGCTCTTCCGGAGCCTTCAATCAATTTACTACTTCCAGAGATTGTAGTAACGTTTGCCTTACACATATTTAGTTGAGAGAAATACTTCCTTTCTTTGAGTATTGTATGTGTAGTACATGAATCAATTAGGCAAATACTTTTACAGTTGGATGTTGATCCAAGTTCGCTTTGTGAGATATCCATATTTGCTATCCCATAGTTTGACATACAAAAGAGATACAAGAACATAAGAATAAACAAGTTCAATTCTTTTGTGTCACATAATATTTTCAAAATCTGCTGCTAACAGTTGACTAACAAAATCAGATATGTTATCCATTACTTTGCAGTTTGAAAATTTCAGCGTTTTTCATAAGACAATCGATTATTAAACACACACAATCGATTGTTTGAACATAGACAATCGATTGTTAAACACACACAATCGATTATTTGTTATTTTTGAAAAACATCAGATCACACTGTCTTAAGACAATCGATTGTTATGCATTGACAATCGATTGTTGGCTATTTTTGAAAAATTCCAGACCTCACTGTTTCAAGACGATCGATTGTTATGCATGGACAATCGATTGTTGGCTATTTTTGAAAATTTCCAGAACACACTGTTTCAAGACAATCGATTGTTAGCCAAAGACAATCGATTGTGGATGATTTTTGAAAAATTCCAGACTACACTGCCTAACGACAATCGATTGTTAGTCAACGACAATCGATTGTTGATCAATTGTTTTTCAACTTTAATGCGAAAATAGTTGATAATCGACTAGTTTTTCAGGCTAGTCGATTACCCCTACTGGAAAATAAAAATTTTATTGATATTTGAGCATATTGAAGATATTCTAAAGAACTACTGCTAACATTGCATCATGAACTAACTAATACGAGCTAATACTAATGACTATTAGTTTATTCACTAACTAATACAAATAAGTAGAACAAAATCAAATAACTCTATCTTCTTTCATCACGGATCCATCGCCGATTAGGTGGTCTATTTTCCCATCGGGTTGCTCAAAGAAGTCTGCCACATCCAGGTGGGTGATGTCCTCATTGTCGTCATAGACAAAATTTGTTTCAGGGCCTTTTCTCTTTCGAGATGCTTGATAAAGGTCAACCAAGTGTCTTGGTATACGGCAAGTCTTTGACCAGTGCCCTTTCCCACCGCAACGATAATATATCGTTTCTGAACCATTTGCCTTAGGATCTTCATGACCCCGTTTCTGCTTTCGGCGGTTATCTCTCTTCGGGGGGTGACGGACTTCATTGGAATTTCTTCCTTGTCTACGTCCCTGGCTATGACCCCGTTTACGACCATGACCATGGTCCTTTTCATGTTTGGCATAATGAGAGTGCACCTTATCTGCTTCAGGCAGTGGTGTAGACCCAGTGGGTCGATTTTCATGATTTCTCATGAGCAGGTCATTATTTCGCTCAGCCACTAGTAGAAGAGAAATCAGTTCAGAGTACTTCGTAAAGCCTTTCTCTCTGTACTGTTGTTGCAGTACTATATTGGAGGCATGAAACGTTGTAAACGTTTTCTCAAGCATATCATAATCGGAGATATTATCCCCGCATAGCTTCAATTTGGAAGTAATTCTGAACATAGCAGAATTATATTCAGAAACGGACTTAAAGTCCTGGAGCCTCAGATGAGCCCAATCATATCGTGCTTGTGGCAGAGTGACCAACTTCAGGTTGTCATATCTCTCCTTTAAGCCGTTCCACAAGACGAGTGGATCCTTGACGGTGAGATATTCAATCTTCAAACCTTCATCAAGGTGGTGGCGCAAGAAAATCAAGGCCTTCGCACATTCTTGGGTGGATGCTTTTTCTCTATCTTTGATGGTGTCTCCGAGACCCATAGCATCTAAGTGGATTTCAGCATCCAACACCCATGTCATATAGTTCTTGCCCGAAATTTCAAGGGCAACGAACTTTCTTTTCGTAATGTCAGACATAATCGAAAATTAAATTAGGAAGAGGGAAATACCTTAGATTTCTCGAGAATGGTTCTTGAGACGGTAGAGTCTCGTGCTGATAACGTGTTATGAAATAATATAAAAGTCAAGAACAATAACTCAAGAACAAGAGCAATAGAGAGAAGAGTAGAGAGAGTTCTTCTTATTGATACTTAGAGAATGTTAGGAGTTATTTACAATGGTAGAGAGCACCTCTATTTATAGGGAGGAGGATGATTTATCTACCAAGAATAGAACTCTAGAATCTTTCTAATTAAAGACATTCACCTTAAATAGAAGTGTATTTATAACACCAACTTTCATTTAAATCACAAAAGAAATAACCAGAGGCCAAATACAAGACTACAGACATCAATTAATATAGCCTTTTGACATATACTCATCCGAGATCCAGAGATGTTTTACTTCTTATATATAGTATATGTATGTTTGCTTTTCTAAACGTTCTTTATTTTTCTATTTTCTTCTTACATTGTTCTCGCCATTGGCTTGAAAAATAATACTTCGAGTTTTTGTTTCCAGATGACTCATTAATGCAATAGTCCATCTTTTTATGGCCATATGCATGTTAGTGTATGTTAGTCTTATATTTATTTATCTGCATTTTAACCCAATTAACTTTAGGATACAGATTAAATAAATCGGGAAGAACCATTTATGTTAATCGAATCTGCGCAATAATTCTATATTTTACTATAGAAGCGCGGATTTCAAAAAATATTGATCCATAAAAATATTCTCAAAATATTAATGAATATTTATACCCATAAAAAATAAAATTATTATTATGGATAATAAATATTAGATAAAGTTATAAAATTAAGAACTTTGACTTCAACTAGACTTTCATCTACAATTTCATAATGGAATGTGATTGAAGAATACATGTTTGTATATTAGTAACTTTTTGCTGAATTGAAAAGAATAGCTTTGATAATTTAAAAAAAGTTCCTCACCGCTTGTGAAGGAAAAAGAAGAATCTGGAGAGTGAATTTGAGTCGGCAACTCGCTTCAAGAGGATTTAAAAGGTCACTATTCCTAATTATCTATTATTCTTTTCTCTTTCAGTTATTTATAATTTTATTGGTGGCCTAGTATTATGTTTTTGTTAAGAATAGAATTTTAATTAGAGTGAATGTCTATCTTGTAGAGAGTTTTACTTTGAGGCTAAGTTATTTTTTCTCCTATAAATAGAGGGGTCTTACCCCATTGTAAACCACCCCAAAATTCAATAAGAATTTTCTCTCTCTTTCTCTGCAATATTGCTCTTGTTCTTTTATTGTTTTATAGCACGTTATCAGCACGAAGCTTTACTATCTCAAGAATCTCTTTGAGAAAATTAAGGTATTTTTTCTCCTCCAAATTTTGTTTTAATTATGTCTGACATTACGAAAAGAAAGTTCGTTGCCCTTGAAATTTCGGGCAAGAACTACATGACATGGGTGTTGGATGCTGAAATCCATTTGGATGCAATGGGTCTTGGAGACGCCATTAAAGACAGAAATAATGCATCCACCCAAGACTATGCTAAGGCCTTGATTTTCTTACGCCATCACCTTGATGAAGGTTTGAAAATTGAATATCTCACAGTCAAAGATCCACTTATCTTGTGGAATGGCTTAAAGGAGAGATATGACAACTTAAAGTTGGTCACTCTGCCACAAGCACGATATGATTGGGCTCATCTGAGGCTCCAAGACTATAAGTCTGTTTCTGAATATAATTCTGCAATGTTTAGAATTACTTCTAAATTGAAACTCTGTGGAGATAGTATAACTGATTATGATATGCTTGAAAAAACGTTTACAACGTTTCATGCCTCCAATATAGTTTCTGCAACAACAGTACAGAGAGAAAGGTTTCAAAAAGTACTCTGAGCTGATTTTTCTTCTCCTTGTGGCTGAGCGAAACAATGACCTGCTCATGAGAAATCACGAAAATCGACCCACTGGGTCTACACCATTGCCTAAGGTAGATAAGGTGTATTCCCATTATGCTAAGCGTGGAAAAGGCTATGGCTTTAATCATGGTCGTGGTCGGGGTCGGGGTCCTGGCAGTGGACATGGACAAGGAAAAAATTTTCCTGGTGTTAGTCACCCCCCAAAGAGATATAACCACCAAAAGCGGAAATGGAATTGAGAATCCAAAAGCAAATAGTTCAGAAACTATATGTTATCGTTGCGGTGGAAAAGGGCACTGGGCAAAAATTTGCCGTGTACCAAGACATTTAGTTGAGCTTTATCAAGCATCTCTAAAGAGTAAAGGCCCTGAAACCAATTTTGTCTCTGACAATAATTTTGACATCACCCACTTGGATGTGGCAGACTTCTTTGAGCACCCTGAGGGGAAAATAGATCACTTGATCGGTGATGGATCCATGGTTAAAGAAGATTGAGCAGTTTGATATTTTTATTTTTACTTATTCGTAGTAGTTAATGAATAAACAATTATCATAGTTTACATAAGTTATCTATTATTGTGATATGGTTCAAATTTTATATAACTTCAGATTACACATTCATCTTATACTTTATTTGTAATGATTTTTCAGTAAGTTAATCGATTAACATAACAGATAATCGATTAACCAATATATTCTATTAAACTGGACCTTTTCCGCAAGGCATGTTAGTCGACTATCCGATTTAGTTAATCGACTAACCTAATGACCGTTACCTAAGTTAATCGATTATCACTTTAGTTAATCGATTAACCTTATGTCCGCTGCCTGTTCATCGACTAGTTTTTTAAACGTTGAAACAGGTTAGTCGATTATCTATTTGGTTAATCAACTAACCTCAGCAGATTTTGAAAATATTATTTAATTATTAAGCAACGGATACAAGAGTATTAAAAGGAGAATAACTATGATAAAAGATATTTTTTTTTCATAATGACTGCACTGAAACTATTATGTTGAATCATAGACTTAAATTTGTTTATTCTCATATAATAACTAATATTTTTCGTATATTTCTTTTGTATGTCAAACCATGGGAAACAAATATGGATATCTCACAAAGCAAACTTGGATCAACGTCCAACTGTAAAAATATTTGTTTAATTGATTCATGTACCACACATACGATATTCAAAGAGAAGAAATATTTCTCTCATTTAAGTATGTGTAAGGCAGATGTTACTACAATTTCTGGTAGTAGTAAATTGATTGAAGGCTCAAGAAGAGCAACTATAACTCTGCCTAAAGGAACAATATTTATCATAGAGAATGCAATGTTCTCTTCCAAGTCCAAGAGGAACTTGTTGAGTTTTAAAGATATCCGTCAAAATGGATATCATATTGAGGCAATAGATGAGAATAATCTTGAATACCTCATCATTACAAAGAATGTCTCTGGCCAAAAGAGGGTTATTGAGAAGTTTCCATCTTTATCTTGTGGCCTGTATTGGACAAAAATTAGTGCAGTTGAGGCATATTCCATAGTAAACCAAAAGGTTACTGATTCCAATACTTTTGTACTTTGGCATGATAGATTGGGACATCCTGGATCAATTATGATGAGACGGATTATAGAAAACTCATATGGGCATCCATTAAAGAGTTTAAAGATTCTTTTAAATAATGAATTTTCTTGCACTTCTTGTTATCAAGGCAAGTTAATTAATAGACCATCACCAACAAAGGTTGGAACTGAGTCACCTACGTTTTTGGAACGTATACAAGGGGTTATTTGTGGACCTATTCACCCACCTAGTGGGTCCTTTAGATATTTTATGGTCTTAATAGATGCATCCTCTAGATTGTCTCATGTGTGCCTATTGTCATCACGCAACCTTGCGTTTGCAAAATTAATGGCACAAATAATTCGATTACGAGCACAATTTCCTGATAATCCAATTAAGTCTATTAGACTAGATAATGCTGCTGAGCTTTCATCCCAAGCATTTAATGATTATTGCTTATCAATTGGGATAAAAGTGGAACATCATGTAGCTCATGTTCACACTCAAAATGGTCTTTGCAGAATCTTTAATTAAACGTCTGCAGTTGATTGCAAGACCATTACTCATGAAAACGAGGCTGCCCACTTCGATTTGGGGTCACGCCATTTTGCATGCAACAATGCTAGTTCGTCTCAGACGTCAAAAATTATCACAAATATTCCTCGTTGCAATTAGTTTTGGGTCATGAACCTAATATATCCCATTTAAGAATTTTTGGATGCGCAGTATATGTGCCTGTAGCACCGCCATACCGCACCAAAATGGGTCCGCAAAGAAGGTAGGAATATATGTTGGGTTTGAATCGCCCTCCATTATTCGCTACCTCGAAACATTGACAGGGGATTTGTTCACTGCACGATTTGCAGACTGTCGATTCGATGAGACACTTTTCCCAAAATTAGGGGGAGAAGTTGGTGAAACCAAACGGAAAATTTGTGGAAAAATTCATCATTATCTATCTTGATCCACATACCTCTATTTGTGAAAAAGAGGTGCAAAATATTATCCATTTGCAAAGAATAGCAAATCAAATGCCTGATGCATTCACGGACTTGAAAAGGATAACAAAATCTCACATCCCCGCAGAGAATGCTCCAATCCATATTGATGTCCCTATCGGAAAATCTTCTAGTGTCATATCTAATGAGTCGAAAGCACGCCTAAAACGTGGCAGGCCATTAGGTTCCAAAGATCGAAATCCTAGAAAAAGGAAAGCAAATGATCAAAATGACACTACGAAAGAATCTCATGAGGAAATTCACGATTTAATAAATTCTGAGATTCATGAAGAATCCATTGAGCCCGAGACTCAGGAAAATAAGGAACCATCAATAAATCCAATCGATATTGAGACAAATTTTAATCGAGTGGATATAGTGGTGGATTATGTCTTTGCATATAATGTTGCATCTAGAATTATGCAAGAAAGTGAGGATCTTGAACCTCAATCTGTTGGAGAATGTCGACAAAGACATGATTGGCCAAAATGGCAAGAAGCAATTCAATCAGAATTGAATTCACTTGCAAAACGTGAAGTTTTTGGGCCTATAGTTGAAACACCTAATGGTTTTAAGCCTGTTGGCTATAGATGGGTCTTTGTACGCAAGAGAAATGAGAAAAATAAGGTACAAAGATATAAGGCACGCCTTGTTGCACAAGGATTTTCTCAAAGGCCTGGTGTCGATTATGAAGAGACATATTCACCCGTAATGGATGCTATAACTTTCCGTTATCTCATTAGTTTTGTTGTCCTTGAAAAGCTTGACATGCATTTAATGGATGTGGTTACTGCCTATCTTTATGGCTCACTTGATAATGAGATATACATGAAAATTCCCGATGGATTCAAAACGCCAAACACTCATAATTCAAAGTCCCGGAAAATGTTTTCAATCAAACTGCAAAGATCTTTGTATGGTCTAAAGCAATCAGGACGAATGTGGTATAATTGTCTTAGTGAGTATTTATTAAAGGAAGGCTATATAAATGATGCCATTTGCCCATGTGTTTTTATAAAGAAAACAACATCGGAATTTGTTGTACTTGCTGTATATGTCGATGACATAAACCTTATTGGAACTCCCATAGAACTCCAAAAGGCAATTGATTAATTAAAGAAGGAATTCGAGATGAAAGATCTCGGAAAGACAAAATTATGTCTTGGTTTGCAAAATGAATATTTGGCAAACGAAATTTTTGTTCATCAATCTGCCTATATGGAAAAGGTATTGAAACGGTTTTACATGGATGGAGCATATCCTTTAAGTACTCCAATGGTTGTTCGATCACTTGATGTGAATAAGGATCCATTCCGACCGCAAGAAAAGAATGAAGAGCTACTTGGTCCTGACGTACCATATCTTACTGCAATTGGCGCACTAATGTATCTTGCAAATACTACAAGGCCTGACATAACTTTTTCAGTTAATGTCTTAGCAAGATATAGCTCTGCTCCCACAAGGAGACATTGGAATGGAATCAAACATATATTGCGGTATCTAAAAGGGACTACCGATATGGGCTTATTTTATAGCAATAATTGCAGTCCTGATCTTGTTGGTTATGCTGATGCTGGATATTTATCTTTATTTTTCTCTTTTCTTTCTTCTTTTTTCTTTTCTTCTCTTTTTTTGTTTCTTTTTCTTTCTCCTATATCCAAGTTTCTTCATTGGTGATGTCTTCTCCATTTTCATCATATATTTAACTTGACAATATTCATAAATTCCTGCTAATTTTATTATCATAAACCCCACAGGTTTGTCTGACATAAAAGAGATGAAAATTATCGGAGAAATGTTTCGGTGGTATTAATTGGGTGAAAGTAGGATATAGTTATTCAGATGTTAAAGGTCTCGTTCCCTTGATATTTGAAGCTCCACAATGAACAATACCTTCAAATCCGAATAATCATATCCTATCTTCACCAAATTAACACCACTAAAATAATTTTTCAGCAATTTTCATCTCCTTCTTTTCAGAATAACTAGAGCCTTCTTGCTTGGAAGCTTTTACTGGTATAGATTTGATTTTTAAGAATCAAATCACGTGAATTTAGTGACAAAAATTGAGAAGACATTAGCAATGGAGGAAATCAAATATACGAGAAAGAAAAAGGAAAATAAAAGAGATAAAAAGAAGAAAGAAAAGAGAAAAAAGAAAGAAAAAAGTACTAATAAAAAGTAAATAGTGTTTGTAATATATTTTAGTACAATTAACGAAAGAGCTAATTAATTTGGGTGAATTTTCGTTTCAAAAAATGCATATTTAGATCAACTATGTACCGGTAAAGGCATATATAAATCAATTATGTGACGGTAAAAGTATAAATGAACCAAAGTATTAACAAATGACAAATATACTTAATGTCGTATAATACAAGGATATTTGGATATTTTCAGTATGTTTTATGAGTCTCTCCTAGTCCCATTAGCGACTAGATAGTGCGAGCAAATTCCATTGGAGCATGGACATCTATAGAATTTATTTTTCTACAATGCAAATGGCTGATATATGATATAAAAGAGCTACAAGCCAACTAGGTAAAAACTGTAAAGTAATATATCTATTTTAAGTCGAGGTGAATTTTGCTTAAGCGGTATTTTTAAAAAATCAAATGTTTTTTATGTCTTAAACGGTAGACAATTTGATGTTTGAAATTTTGATGAATGAGTTTTTTGTGAAATAGCCACGTCTCAACTTAAAATATGATACCCTCTGTGTTATAGTGGCCACATGTCTCAACTTGGGCCAATTTATTGGTGAAAAACTAGGGATTTTTTTGTTAGCTATATAATATTTGAAATGTATTTATCCAAATTATCTTAATTTTATATATTCTTCGTCCTAAATAAGGATTATTTATAATTTGTATATTATTAATTATTAGTGCTTTAAATTAAAATATTTTATTATTTTTCATCCGGTGTTCAGTACTTACATTGGGGGCCGACTAAATCCGGATTCGCAACGAGAAAGCACATATTAGGGGGTAAAGCTCTCCCTAACAAAGGCGATTCCATACCCAGGGGCTTGTACCCGAGACCTCTAGTTAAGAATGAAGGAGTACTTACTACTCTACTACAATCCTTATTGATAAAATTAAGGTATTCAGTTACATCCTTTTTCATTTTCTCTCTTCCCCTCTTTCCTTATTCTTTGCTACCTTTTTTTTATGTACTCCATTATTAGTGATTTAAATTAAGGAATTTTACTACAAGCGAGTTTATAATCTAAAAATATTCAATTGTGATCACAAGCAAATTAAAAAAAACGATATAAGAGATGAAGAAATGTTAATCATGATCAAATGATATTAAACTAGAATTTCTATAATAGCCAGTTTAATTAGTGCGAAGAAACTGTGACTAATGTACTATCCTGTTAAATATAATTGCAATATTATGCAACTTACATAAAGCTATGACATCATACAATTTATATACATTTTTCATACAAACTTTATATAATATGTCTTTTGTATATAATTTATATGTGGTGTGTTCTTCTTTCTTTCTAAAATTTCAATAAAAACTTAATCTCTTAATACAGTTTTGATACGTATCAACAACTTTATATAAAAAGATAGTATTTATAACGTAAATATAGATTTTGTACAACGATTCATACATTATACAATTATTTTTCAACTTTCATACAATATTCAAATAAAAAATTATGACTAGAACAAAATGCAATTTATATACAAATAAAATATAACTCTGTAACGACCCGACCGGTCGTTTTGAGCTTTTGGACTTACTCGCTAGTTTTGGGACATAACTATGCCCCGTGTGATGTATTATGACGTATGTAAATCGTTGGTTTTGATTTTCAAGGTAATTGGAATGAATTTGGAAGAACAGTTCTCAGATTGAAGCTTGAAATTTGATAGGTTTGACCGAGATTTGACTTGTTTGCATATGATCTTAGGTCAAAATTTTTATGATTTAATTAGCTCCGTTAGGTGATTTCAGATGTAGGAGCGTGATCGGAATGCACGTTGGAAGTCTGTGGAAGGTTTAGGCTTGAATTGGCGAAACTAAGATTTTGGCGTTTTTCGGCTGATAGGTGAGATTTTGATATAAGGGTCGGAATGGAATTCCGGAAGTTGCAGTAGCTCCATTGTGTCATTTTTCATGTGTGTGCGATATTTCAGGTCATTTAGACATGATTTGGTTGGGTTTTTTTAATCAAAAGCATAATTCAGAAGATTTTGGAATTTTTAGGCTTGAATTCGATGCAAATTTGGTGTTTTAATGTTGTTTTGAACGTTTCAAAGGTTGGAACAAGTTTGAATGATATTATGGGATATGTTGACATGTTTGATTGAGGTCCGAGCGCCTCGAGTGAGTTTTGGGTAGTTAAACGGATCTAATTAGCATATTAAAAATTACATGTTTCAACTTCAATTCTGTTGTACGTTTTTCTTCATCGCGATCGTGTGAGGGGGCTCTCGATGGCGTAAAGCTATCTCGGGGGGGGGGGGGGGGTGTAGGCATCCAAGTTATTTTTCGCGTTCGCGCAAATAGGGTTGCAATCGCGTAGGTGTATGTTTTTGTGAATTGCGATCACGTGGCCTTATTTGCGATCGCGTAGTTGTAAGATTTTGAGCATCGTGTTCGCATGGGTATATACGCGATCGTGTAGAGTGAAATTTTGGGCCAGCGGTGGTTGTTCTTCGCATTCCTGATGGGTTTTTTGAGATCGTGATTACGTAAAATAAGAGCTATGCAGAACGTTTTAAAAGCTCATTTTCGCATTTTTGAGGCTAAGTTCCTCCATTATTGGGCGATTTTAGAGCTTTCTTTAGAGGATCTAAAAAAGGATCCCCCGGAGGTAAGATTTTTGAACTCAATACTCATTTTTTAGGTGAACTCTATCTAATAAATCGTGAAAATTAAGCCTAGTATGAAAGATATGAAAGAATTAGGACGTGTAATTGGAGACCTAGGATTTGGGATTTGAGAGGCCATTCGAGGTCCGACATTGATATTTTTGATATGGGTAGACTCATTAGGGGATGAGGATTTTATTGATGTGATTTTTATCGAATTTTGAGGCGTGGGCCCTAGGGGTCAGGTTGGGTAATTTCGGAATTTTGATGTAAATTGGATATTTTCGAGCGGGATTCGTTTCCTTAGCAAATTTTAATGATTATGTACTGATTGTGGCCAAATTTAGAGCATTCTGAAGTCGATTCGTGCGTGCAAAGGCATTGCGGGCTAGAGTTTGGACCGGATCGAGGTGAGTAATGATTGTCAATATTGTTCTGAGGATATGAAACCTTGAATTGCTCATCGTTGTGCTATATTGAGGTGACAAACACGCTAGATGGCGAGCGTGGGATCGTGTACTATTGGGGATTGTGACTTATTCCATCCTGAATGACTACTTTACTGCATATTTGATTGAGAACTATTTGCTATCATCATGTTTTGGGCCGAATGCCATATTTGGGACTCGTGCCAACTATTTAAAACCTTCAAGGATTTTTATTAATATTTTATTACTGTTTTGACTTTGAACTTGTACTCAGTCATGATATATTCTACTATTTTCAAAACTCAGCCATGTTTACTCTGCTTTAACACTTGAAATGATATTCTTAATAATATTCTGAGCTGAGCATCATGTTTCACTATTGCCCGAGTGGCTTATGTGATTTTTGACTGAGTAAGGCCGAGGGCCTATGTTATAAGGATACTTTTGGGTCGGGCTACATGTCACATCGGTGATACACTGAGTCTGATTAAGACGCCGAGGGCCTGAGATATATACGCCACGAGGTGTCTTGTAGATATGAGGCCGAGAGCCTCGAGATGAAGCCACGAGATGGCTTGATATTGCGCTTGGGCCGTAAGGGGCTAGGAGTCTTCACACCCCCAGTGAACGCAGGTACCCATTGTGATGTGAAATATAGCCCGAGGGACTAGAATTGTTCTGAGATGTTGCCCGAGGGCGAACCTTTATGTGGTTATCTTTCTTAATTACCTGTTATTTACCCGTTTAATTATGTATTTATGCCCGAGGAGCGGATTTTCAGTACTTATCTGTTCTAGTTGCTTTCCATTCAATTGCTTAACTATTGAAAAGCAATTTTTGAAAAAGTTTAAACTGCGCTAAGATGCTTAAAGAGATTTCACGGCTTCGTTTCCTTCTTATTGGTTTTGTATTGCTTCTATACATCATGTTGATGCACTTTTCACGATTTTTTATCGCTCAGTCTTTATTTATGATTGTTATTCACTAAGTTGGAGTACTCACTTTACTCCATGCACCTTGTGTGCAGATTCAGATATATCCGTACTCGCTAGCAGGTATTAATTGAGTAGAGGTAGAGTCATTAGAGTTTAGTGAGGTAGTTGTCCGACGTCCACAACACTACTTTTCTCCCTCTTGATGTCATTAAACTGTCCCTAGTATATTTCAGTTATATTGTATTTTAGACCTTAGTAGACGCTCGTGACTTGTGACACCCCGATGTCGGGCTGTATTTATTTCTGCACTTGTTTTATTTTGCTAAATCTATACTTTGTTGGGGATTTATCCTTATAAATGACTTCAATTGACTCATTAAACTGTTAAAACTAAATTTGGGAATTGTTCGGCTTGTCTTGTCTTCACGAGAGGCGCCATCACGACCGGGTCTATCTTGGGGTCGTGATAAATTTTAATATAATTTTGTGTATATATATATATATTGTATGTTATGCGTTCTTCTTCTTCTTCTTCTTCTTCTTCTCCTTCTTCAAAGAATATTCATAATTGTTTGCAACAACAGTCTATCCAAACAAAATATTTTTTGAATATCCTAATGCAAACCCAAACTTCAAAATTTTTTAATGGTTGTAAATGATGGAGAGTCAAACATCTTCAAAATTTATTAATTGACAATTTCAATTCGAACACCAATTATGCAATATGAAAGAAATTTGCTAAGTTAAAACACTATAGTAAAATGTTTAAAATTCATTGATGAACTCAATTAAAACTTATACAATATGAAAGGATAAAAACAGAGAACATCGAAGAAAGAAAAATTGGGAAAAAAACAGATAAGGAGGGGGGGGGGGGGGGGAGAGGTGTAATATTTATTATTCAATTCCTAATATAAAGGGATACTCATTAATACTATTTTGTGTATAATTGATAAATTGTATATCAACTTGTAATTAATATAAAATTTAAAAGGTGAGGGGAAAAAGTTTGTAATGTAGTACTGCGAGCATCTAATTTTTGTCCTACATAAAAATAACTTCTAAAAATAAATCAAAAATAATTTTTAAGAGATTTTAGAAATTTTTCTTTATTTAATTGCATTTCATTCCTTTTTAATATTTTAAAATCACAGAAAAATTATTTAAAAATATCACATTTTAATTTCATATCATCTTAGATCCAATTTGCGTGAAAGAATTAATTTTATTAAGAAAATCACAAAAAAGAATGTTTTTACATATTTAGCTTTTAGTCTTTAGAAAGTAGTATTTTTATTTAGTTTTAAATTATTTAGTTATTTTAATAGATAAACAATTTTAATTTTTATAAATTAGATTGATTTAGGATTTTATTAGATTTTAAAATCAAAGAAAAGAAAAATGGAAAAAAATTATATTAGTCTTCCTACCATTTTTAAACCCAACAAGACAAAAGTCTACTCTTCCCAATCCATTAGCATATTTAACTACGAGACTTAATCTTAACCATTAATTCCTCTCCAATCTAATGGCCCATGTCAATTTTTACACCTATATTTAAACCCTTCCTAACCTAACTTTTAATTTCCTAATTCCTACACCCAAAAGAGGAGGCAGCCTTTGTTTTCTTCTTCTTCAATTTCGCCCCTAAGAAAACCATCGAAAGAGCCAAACATTCTAATATCCTAATAGACCAAACAACAAAGAAACGGCAGACCTCATTTTTGCAAAAAACAAAGATTAACCATTTAAAGTTTCTCCGTTCTGTACTTCTCTTGATTATTGAAGAATCAATCTTTGAGATTCTTGGCTATCCAAATCCAACAATCACACAAAGATATAAGTAATTGGGGAAGAAGCAAAATGGGTTTAGTGTGAAATTGGTTAGGGGTTGAGGAGTTGAGGTTTGCGATTCAAGAGATAGAGGCTATGGTTCAATGTTTGTTTGGTCGTTGAATTTCAACAGTGTTCAACGCCAAAGTGTTTAGCATAAAGATTTTCCCAAATGATGTATATATAAGTGAAATAACTGATGCTGCAAATTACTTCAGATGTCTTGCCTTGTTTGTCTCTAACACTGTACTGATCTCGCTTTTATGAAATGATGGCGTATTGAATTCCAAATTTGAATTGGTATTAGAGGTCTCATTTCTATTTTCTTCTATACATCTTGTCATTTGCTTGGCACATTCTTTATGTCTGTTTTGGCCGTTGAATCTCACTCTTGTACTAAATGTGGGAAAGGAAAGGACAAGAAAAAAGTCAACTTTAGTTTTACTTTGTCTTTATTTTTTTGGGGTTCATGCCTAAGGTTGTGTACACCCTAAATAACGTAGCCTCTCTCTTTTTTTTAATCTATTTTTCATGTATTAGGCGGACAATTATAGATTCCTTTGACATATATTTTCTAATGAATTCCATATTTTATATTAAAATATTTGTAATGTAGGGAAACTTTGGATAATGAGGAGAGTTGTAGTATTATCTTAAGTAATAACCAGAAAGAAATTTGATAGTGCTTTATTAGTTAAATATCTAAATTGTGTAGAAATTGAAATGGATTTGACACTCTTACGGTTCATTTTGATCAAAACAGAAAGAAATTTGATAGTTCTTTATTGGTTCCTTTTGAATAATCGCTAGTATGTTTTATGCGCAACTTAAGCTATCGTCGTGATTGTTTACGTGTTCGTATGTCATATTTATAATTTTCAAGATAAATCGAGGTATGCGTTCGCACAAATTTGATTAAACTTTCTTAATAAATAAAGTAAGCGTTATTAATTGTGGAACGTTCGCGTGACATGATTTTTGACGCACCAAAAGAAAAGAGTATACATACGCTTAACTCAATTCTTTAATTAAGAATAATCAAGCAATTAAAAGCGGTTAAAAGGATAAACGTACATAGGTTCTAAAAATAAGTAATTAGACGATTTAAGACTATTATAAATTTCTAAGCGACCGTGCTAGAACCACGGAACCCGAGAATGCCTAACACCTTCTCCCGAGTTAATAAAATTCCTTATCTAGAATTTCTAGTTCGCAGACTTTTAAATAAAATCGAAAATTTTCTCGATTTGGAATTTAAAAATAAACCGATGACTTGGGACACCAAAAATAAATTAATTCAAGTGGCGATTTTAAAAATAAATTAATTAATCTTATTTAGATTAATATTATTTTAATTGAAAAAATACTTATATACCCTCCGATAGTAAATAAAAAGTGCGACAAGTATATATAGGTAAAGATCTCAAGAAACTATATTCTTAGGCGGTGTTGCTAGTCCTCTGTTGGCCGAGACCAAAGGAGTGCGGGAGGCTCTTTCTTGGTTAAAGCAGACGTTCAATGCAATGACACTTGGAGCTCGTTTGTCAAGCTATCAAAAATTAGTTATTTTAAAATATATTATTTTATTTAAAAATACTTTTTGAAAAATTACTTTTAGAAATTAGCAGTTTGTATTTGACTAATAAATTTAAAAAGTATTTATTATATTATTTGATAAGCAAATTGCATTTGACCAATTTTTCAAAAAGTATTTTTAAGTATCAAATTACGATAAAGGATAACAAAAATTTACTTTACAGCTAGCATTATTTTACACAAAGAAATTTTGAATATCTATATATAACTGAAGAATTTAATTTATATTTTATTTTTATGTAAGTAAATTATAAAATATAAAGTAATAACAAAAATTTACTTTACAGCTAGCATTATTTTACACAAAGAATTTTGAATATCTATATATAACTGAAGAATTTAATTTATATTTTATTTTTATGTAAGTAAATTATAAAATATAAAGTAAATATATTAAAGATTTTAATAAATATAAAATATAAGTATATAAAAGCAATAATATATGTAGGAGTGTATGTGTTAGCAAGTTACATGTGTAAAAAACATCATCAATTCTTGAAAAATAACAAATTAGGTAGTATTGCATTGTGTCAATTATATTTTATATATGCACGTCAAAGATAAAATATAAATAAAACTACAAATTGGAGATCGTTATACTACAAATAAAAAGAAAAATTCATACATTGTTGAAAAAAGCGCTTGAATTTGGTGATTAGGCTCGTTATCAAAGTGTAACAGGGGACAAAAAAAAAAAAAAAAAGAAACGACAGAAGAAATAAGAGATCTGTTTGTAGAGATTATTCCAAAATATGAGAAGAAGAATAAAAATACAATAAAAATAAAAAAGTAGAAAAATGGAAAGTAAAAATACAATAAATATCTGAAATGTAGATTGATCCAGCAACAGAGGGGTGAACTGTTCAACATAAAAAAACTCTATAGAGTGCAACTCCCTCAATTTCCCAAAGTACACTGGAAAAGCATTGTTCTGCAGACAAAACTACACCCAAGATTCAAATTTATCGTCTGGCTAGCTTTGCGCAGAAGACTGGCAACAGTGGAGAGGCTAATGCACTTTGAGATACAGATTCCACAACAATGTGTGTTATGCAGGCAAGTAGACGAATCTTTTGACCATCTATTTTTTACTTGCCCGACATCTTGGGAGCTATGGAATAGACTGCTAATATGGCTGGGATACCAGAGGCCCATTTGTAATTGGAACAGTGAAGTAGAATGGATTAGCAACATTGCAAAAAGGAGAAATGGACATGCCGAAATAACCACCAGTGTGTTTGGGATGTTAGTATACTGCCTATGGCGAGAAAAAAACAAGATTAGGTTCCAAGGCGGAAGAATCGTAATAAATGATATATGCAAAGAGATAGCAGTTCACATACATATACAGGGGACCTCTTTTAAACACTAGAAGGATGTTCTGCGAAGACTGGATCACTACCCTTAGAACTGGAAGTGAAAGTAATTATATGTTCTTGAAATTGATGCATATATAGATTACGAGAGTGAATCCTTATAGACTGATTGAGAGCAGTAGCTGGTCAGCAGCTACTGGTTTAATCTGTAATGTTTTGATCTGTTGAGGAAATGAAGCTTACTATTTCAGAAAAAATAAAGTAGAGATAAAAAACAGTAAAGGTTAAATTAATTAAAAATAAGTTAGGAGATGCAATTTTATGGTAATTCTATTTTTGTCCCGAGAAAATTAATTTTTTACTTTTATTTTTTGGAAGAAGATAAAATTTATAGCTTCTTCTCAAAAGCAGAAATTGCTGTTGCTGCTGCTCAAAAGTACTTTTTAAATTTGACCAAACACTTCATATTTCTAAATAAATTATTTTTCAAATTTAAAAAGTATTTTTTCCTAGAAACTTAATCAAACAAGCTATTTTTTGGAAACTGATAGTCATACTCACGAAGCAAGCTTTAGAAGGAAATTTGGTGAATTTACTCTTATTTTGATACTTTAGCTTTTGGCTATAAAACTCTTCTCAAAGAGTTTTCGTTTTTTTCTTTATTGTATGTTAAGAAATCAAGGAATTAAGTTGCTTGCTATTTTATTAGAGCCTCTCTTTATACGAGGGTATTTAGATTGACTTTTAAAAATAGCTTATAGGCTAAAAGACAAAAGATATAAGTTGATAATACTCGACTTTTATCTTTTGATTTGTTTTTTGTATTTTTTATGTTTAAAGATGTTCTTAAAGAATGTTTATTTTATTATATAAGTAATCAAGGAGCTATGTGTATAGCACTCAGTTGAGGCTTAGTGAAAAACTAAAGAGAACATATTCAAGTTTAGTTAGCCCAGGGGTAATTCGGCTACAAATGAAAGAGTAAAGCGCATTATCTTCATTCCACTTCCAATTAGATGTGTTAGGCATAGTGAGATTTGTCAATCCTCTTTGAAATCAATTGAAAAGAAAATTAAGAATGCTTAGTGCTTGGTCCCAAATAGCAGCACCTGATGAATTGCCCAGCTAGAAACGATCGCAAACATACACAAATGGGGCACCGCTTGCCTTAGTGAGCTCGAAAAAGAGTTTGGGAATTAATCAAAAGAAGAATCAAACATTCTATTCGCCTGCCCATGCTTCAAGATTGAAGTTTTCACTGGAAATTTTTGTAAAAAAAAAAAAAAGAACGTTGTAACGAGATCGCATAATTTCAACATAATCCTCCAAACAGACAACCAAAGATGGGGGAAAGATCAATTAATTAGCTAACGAAGTTGATGTTGAAGTAGAAAGAAGGCTAATAAATAGGAACAGAGTCTGGGAATTGTAAGTCTTAGCTTGCTCTCGTGACTTCCTTTTTTCAGTAGGGCATGCCTACGAGACTTCATGAGAGCTTTAAATCAATAAGCTTATAATCTAGGGTTCAACTAGTGCCAACTTCAGGGGAGGAAATTCAACCCAGGGCGAACAAGTATTTTTAAATATTTTTTATCATTGTTAAATATCACAAAAACTAGAAAAATACTTACAAGCTAATAATCACTTTTAAAAAACCAATCCAGACACTCTCTAAGCCTGGTTCAATGGAGTGGGATACTACCCCTCCGTCTCTCATTGATGATATATTCGCATTCGATTTGAATAATACCCGATGAAACATTTTTTATATAAAAAATAATAGTTTTATTTCGGACCAATACTATCAAAACGTTAATCAATCATTGAAGTCATACTTGGTACATAATCGATAATCCATATACAAGTATTTATAAAATTATATGAATAAAACTAAAAATGTATACGGGTAAAATTAGGAGCAAAGTTTCTCTGAATTCTCCGATAAGAGAACGAAAGGGAAGCACAGATCGACGAATGATAATTGAGACCTGGGAAGAATGAAGGATGTATTAGAGATTTGGCACAGTAAGGCGACGTGCCTCGGACAAAGTATGGCTTCTGTACCTCGGAAGATACGATGGAGAATTATGCATGCGAATATGAGGCCATAATATTAACCCTCAACAGGATTTTATGGTACAAATCCCGTTCGGTGTTCATTATAGATCAACAATTATTGGAAAACAGATTTTTTAAACCTTTTTAGGACTTGTAAAGGGATTGAAATTCTCCTACTATATAAAATAAAAGTTTTTATTTAGTCTAACATATTGTAATAAATATTTAAAAGCAACAAAAGTCTACTTTTATATTTTAGCTATTGCTCAAGGCATTACATACTTGTTCTTTTCTGCACGCGCGATCGAGCTTGTACCGAGGGTTTGATCGCGGGCGAATTCTACTATTCAATCTAAGATCAGGCTCAGCCATTAAATTGTAATTGGTTTGATCATTTCTTTTATTTTTAATTTATCTACATATTATTAATTATTCGTATTGAATCAAACCATGTATCCTTTAAACAACATAAAATTTAATTGTTACTCATTTTAGGGGGTAAACAGTTTGACGCCCACAGTGGGGCTAAGGATAATAGTAGTGATTTTGTATGAATCTCCATAATACACCCTATTTTATGCTTGTTCTTTGAAATCTTAATTCCAAGCCAGCCTAAAAATGTCAAATACTCAGTCTGCTCACTTGAACGTTGCGCGAGATCAGGCCATTACGACAAAAATAAAAATGTGTTACCTAGTAATGATGTGCTTCCTACCTATCCCAATAGTCCAATCCATGGACTAGGTCGATGGTAAAATTGCAGGTGGCCATCAACATGAATTTGCCTACTGATCTTAAAAATAGTGTTCGCGGAGGAACTCAACTACCGGCTCGAGATATGCCAGAAGGTGAAGCTGATGAGGTGAGCCTACGACTGATTTCCAAACTATTTTAGGCTTAACAAATGATGATAGCAAAATTGCGATCAAAGCCACGCCCCTAACAAGGTCGAGCACGAACAATCCTGGGAAAGTACTTGGAGAGACGAACAAATTATCAAGAGATCGGATGAAGCCGAGCTTGGGGAAAATTAAGAGGTAAAGAATATGCTCGAAGCATTAAAAAAATGGGTGGAATTAAGCAAAAAAAAATATTGAGGCCAATGACTAGAAGGTGAAAATATACAATTCTAGGGTCGATCAGATCCGAGGAGCATCTCTAAAATTGAAGGGACTGGACTCCAAAAAAATTATTTAGAAGCCCTTTCCTCCAAGTACGACACCTAAGTCAATTCCTAAGAGGTTTCTAATACCCGACATTCCCAAAGATAATGAAACCACATATCTAAATGAGCATGTTGTAGAAAATCACTCTATCTATGATATGTGCGCTTTGGTTGTACAAGCATGATTTTCAGGTATAGGTTTTGATGAATGACAAACAATGAAGTCAAGTGTCAAACAACGCTATTATATGACAAACAATCAAGATTGAATGCCGAGAAGCATATTGATAATGGAATTGCATAGACAAGCCAAAGACGAGCTCAAATGTTCAAGACCGAAGACCCAAGGCATAGGTCGTTAGGTAGAACCAATGTAAGAGCAACGCTTAAGTTATCTCGTCTTTTGGCTCAACATAGGTCATCATAAATATGCATAAAATCGTTTTATCAAATCATATTTATCATAAACATATTTTAAATACTTCAAACAAAATGACTTTAACGTTTTCATTTTAACCAAAATGGTTTTTGAAGTAAGGTTTCAATTCTGGTATATTCTGGTATATTACATAGGTCATCATTAATATGCATAAAATCATTTAATTAAATCATATATATCATAAACATTTTTAATATACTTCAAACAAAATGATTTTAACGTTTTCATTTTAACCAAAATGGTTTTTGAAGTAAGTTTTTAATTTTGGTATACTGTGATATACACAGTGTATATCAATGGTATATAATCGATTATAATTTCTAAATAATCGATTATCTTGTATTCGTTGCCAAAGTTTTGATCACTGGAACAAAATAATCGATTATGTCATCCAAATAATCGATTATTTTTTAGCAGAATCTCTTTCGATTTTGTAACGGTAAAAGGATAATCGATTATGCAAATCCAATAATCGACTATCCTTGCATAAAATCAGCATAATTGATTGTCAATTAAGCAACGGACATCCACCCTTTAACCCCTATAAAAAGAGGTCTTTTGAGCTGATTTTAAACACACAACACCTCCCAATATTGATATACATATTGACATTATTTGAGCATCATTTTAAAGCTTTTGTTGAGCCATTTGAGAGACAACTTTGAGTTGTTCATAGAGCTAAATTTGTATCTCTTTATCTACTCTTTTGAGAGAGTTCTTGTTGTAAAAGAGAAAGGTGTTTGAGAAGAACATATCTTCTCATTGATTGTCGGGTTCGCTAAGTACCCTAAGTCTTAGTGTGTGAAGTCTTGTGGTGCGGTATCCACGAGCAAGGTTGAAGTCTTGAGGTGCGGTATCCTCGAGCAAGTTGAAGTCTTGTAGAGTGTACATCTACGAGCAAGTGTAACGGTTTGTTAGGCACCCGAAAGCTTAACACAGTTAGTGGAATCTCGAGAGAGTCTCTCAGGGACTGGACTAACCACAAGTTGTGGTGAACCAGGATAAATTCGGTGTGTTCTTTCCTTGCTATTTTTATTACCGAATTTATTTTATTCCTGCATTTTTTAATTCCGCAATATTTATCAATATTCTCGTGCCGCACTATTCACCCCCCTCTAGTGACGGGCATAAATCCTAACAATTGGTATCAGAGCCTAACTCTCTGAAAGCCTTAACTGGTTGAGAGCGATATATATTTTGTTGTTGAGAACATTGAACGCAGGAATGATAAGCGAAGGACACTCCACTGATAGCCCTCCACTATTTGACGGAACAAACTATACATATTGGAAAGAGCAGATGAGAATATTCATCCAATCACACAACTTTCGATTATGGCAAATCATCAAGAAAGGTGAACAAATGCCAACAAAGAAAGTTGGGGAAATCATGGTTCCAAAGGAGGAAAATGAATATGATGCCGAGGACATCAAGAAAATTGAAAGAAACGCAAAGGCCGTCAACTTACTATTTTGTGCGGTGAATCCGGACGACTATCGGAAAATCTCTTGTTGCACAACCGCAAAGGAAATGTGGGATAAACTCGAGATCACTTATGAAGGTACGTCTCAAGTCCGAGAATCTAAGTTGATTTTCTAACACATGAATATGAAATTTTTAGAATGAGGGAGAATGAACCCATTGGAATTATGTTCTAACGATTTTCAAGAATCGTCAACGATCTTCATGCTCTCGGGAAAGTCTACACGAACAAAGATCTTGTTCAAAAAGTCCTACGGAGTCTCACTCCCGAATGGCGTTCCAAAGCCAATGCCATCCAAGAATCTATAGGATTCACGGATATCACAATTGAAGGACTAAGAGGTAACCTCGAAACTTATGAAAGCACAATTCTTAATCCTTATCTTAGAAGTAAAGGTTCGAATATTGCCTTCAAAGCCTCATCGTCTAAAAGAGTAGAGGTAAGTGATTCGGAAAGCGATAATGATATTATTTCCAATGATATAATTGAAAAGTTTTGTAAGTTTATGAAGAAGGAAACAAGGAAGGAAGAACCAAGTCCTTCATGCCAAAATTGTGGAAAACTTGGCCACACCAAATCACATTGTCCAAAATCAAAGGTCAAGAAAAAGAAGAAACACCATAGGCGCGTAACATGGGATTCGGACAGCTCGGGCGATAAAACTGCCGCATTATGCCTCATGGCCAACGAAGAAGAAGAGGTAAGTATTTCTAACTCTTACTCATTAGAAGAATTACAAAATGCTTATGATGAATTATATAGTGAATTTGTTAAAGCTTCAAATTGAAGAAAACACTTTCTTTGCAAGAAAACGATTTTGAGAAAATACTTTCTTTGCAAGAAAAAGATTTTGAAAAACAACCTTCTTTAAAAGAAAAAGATTTTGAAAAATTGACTTGTGAAAATGAAAAGCTAAAAGAAGAAAATAAATTTTTGGAAAATGACAATGTTGATTTCAAAAATAAAATCAAGGAGATGAATGAAGCCTCTTTAATTGTTCAAAGTTCAGATTGTTCTTCTTGTAGTTCTTTAAAAATGGAGAACGTAGAACTTAGAAATACACTAGAAAAATGTAGTGTAAATGATTCTAGAACAAGTGAGGAAATTAAAAAGGACGATAGAAATAAGGTTAAACCACCTAGAAACGACTTTAGAAATTTTATTGATAAGTCTAAAACTAATCATTTTAGACCACCTAGACACAATTCTAGGAATTTTATTAATGAGTCTAGAATGAATAATTTTAGACCACCTAGAAATGACTCTAGGAATTTCAACGCTTCTAGGAATAACAACTTTAGATCACCTAGAACGCATTTGGCTCAACCTAGACATATGCACAATCCTAATGTCATATGTCATTATTGTAACCGGGTGGGACACATTGCACCCGTATGTTTTACTAAACATAGAGATTCATATTTTGATTACGATTATTATTTGCCTAACCCCCAAGGACCCAAAAGAAGTTGGGTACCGAAAACCTATTTGTAGGTACTTTTGCAGGTGTGCTTGAAGACTACAATATTGTAGTAGATGCACCAAGCACGAAACCTTACTGCATCGAGGGGGAACGTCGGTTAGTTATCGTATTTTTGATAAAAACGTAATAGTTGATATGTACTAACAATTGATATTAATTATTGATTCATATTTTGATAAGTTTTATTTTGAATAACATTTAGTATCAGTTATTTTTATGTTAAATGATTGATTCATGTTTTGATGAATATTATTAGTTTAAATAACAGTTGGTATATGAAAAACCGTCATTATGATTGGTATGGTTTTACTAACATTTGGTAGTATTTGATGTTGATATGATTATTTTTCTAACAATTGGTATCGTCAATAGTTTCAATAAACAATTGGTATACTATTTTTGCTAATGCCAAAAGGGGGAAGAATTTAGGCGATATGCATCGAATAAGTCGAATAAGGGGAAATGTCTTCACATTCTAGTATGCTTTAATTGAGGGGGAATATTCAATTAAGGGGGAATTATATTGAATTGTTTGCATGAATTGTATGTTGAGATATAGCATGAAGTTAGGGGGAATTCGATATGCATATCTCCTGTTGTTTGTCATTATCAAAAAGGGGAAAATTGTAGAAAATCACTCTATCTATGATATGTGCGCTTTGGTTGTATAAGCATGATTTTCAGGTATAGGTTTTGATGAATGACAAACAATGAAGTCAAGTGTCAAACAACGCTATTATATGACAAACAATCAAGATTGAATGTCGAGAAGCATATTGATGATGGAATTGCATAGACAAGCCAAAGACGAGCTCAAATGTTCAAGACCGAAGACCCAAGGCGTAGGTCGTTAGGTAGAACCAATGTAAGAGCAACGCTTAAGTTATCTCGTCTTTTGGCTCAACATAGGTCATCATAAATATGCATAAAATCATTTTATCAAATCATAATTATCATAAACATATTTTAAATACTTCAAACAAAATGACTTTAACGTTTTCATTTTAACCAAAATGGTTCTTGAAGTAAGTTTTCAATTTTGGTATATTCTGGTATATTACATAGGTCATCATTAATATGCATAAAATTATTTTATTAAATCATATATATCATAAACATTTTTAATATACTTCAAACAAAATGATTTTAACGTTTTCATTTTAACCAAAATGGTTTTTGAAGTAAGTTTTCAATTTTGGTATACTGTGGTATACACAGTGTATATCAATGGTATATAATCGATTATAATTTCTAAATAATCGATTATCTTGTATCCGTTGCCAAAGTTTTGATCACTGGAACAAAATAATCGATTATGTCATCCAAATAATCGATTATTTTTGAGCAGAATCTCTTTCGATTTTGTAACGGTAAAAGGATAATCGATTATGCAAATCCAATAATCGACTATCCTTGCATAAAATCAGCATAATTGATTGCCAATTAAGCAACGGACATCCACCCTTTAACCCCTATAAAAAGAGGTCTTTTGAGCTGATTTTAAACACACAACACCTCCCAATATTGATATACATATTGACATTATTTGAGCATCATTTTAGAGCTTTTGTTGAGCCATTTGAGAGACAACTTTGAGTTGTTCATAGAGCTAAATTTTTATCTCTTTATCTACTCTTTTGAAAGAGTTCTTGTTGTAAAAGAGAAAGGTGTTTGAGAAGAACATATCTTCTCATTGATTTTCGGGTTCGCTAAGTATCCTAAGTCTTAGTGTGTGAAGTCTTGTGGTGCGGTATCCACGAGCAAGGTTGAAGTCTTGAGGTGCGGTATCCTCGAGCAAGTTGAAGTCTTGTAGAGTGTACATCTACGAGCAAGTGTAACGGTTTGTTAGGCACCCGAAAGCTTAACGGAGTTAGTGGAATCTCGAGAGAGTCTCTCGGGGACTGGACTAACCACAAGTTATGGTGAACCAGGATAAATTCGGTGTGTTCTTTCCTTGCTATTTTTATTACCGAATTTATTTTATTCCTGCATTTTTTAATTCCGCGATATTTATCAATATTCTCGTGCAACACTATTCACCCCCCCTCTAGTGATGGGCATAAATCCTAACACATGTAACCTTTTACACATGCCTGATCAAGGGGATCGATTTGGAAGATGACAAAATCGAGTCGGTGTTGCTGAAAAGGTATAGGGAACTTTTGTCCAAGGAGCAATGATATGGTATCATAACCTGCCCTCCAAATTTCATTGACTCGTTTGCTATACTTGCAAATGCTTTCATAAAGGCCCATTCCGGAGCCATCAAGGTTGAGACCGGAAAGCTAGATCTATTCAAGGCCATCAGGAAGCTTGTGTCAAGATTCGAGTTGGAGCGGATGGATCTGCCACAAGTTGCAAATAATTGTTCCATTCGGGAATTCACTAAGGGGCTCAACCCCTAAAGACTTGTGGCCTCTCAAAAGCTAAAACAAAATTTGGTGGAATACTCGGCGGTAACCTGGGTTGATGTCCACAATAGGTAACAATCGAAGAACATGGTCGAGGACGACCAACTCGGGGCCCCTTTTGGATTTGTTGACCCAGTCAGAACACGATGATAGATCTAAGAGAGTGATTGATCAGAATCCATGATTGGTTCGAGATCAATATCAACAATACAACATAGACCAGAGGGGAAACAAATTCGGTCCTCACCTAGTAAGGAACGGGAAGAGAAGAGATCGAGGCTGAGTGACTGGGGCTTGATGAGTAAGAACAGGTTTGACAAGTCTCTCGGGAGTAGGGAAGTGCCAATATTATCGGAATATAACTTTAACGTAGGTGCTGCAAGCATCATTCAGCCATAGGGAACATTAAAGAGACCAGGTGGCCTCGACCATTTTAGTCCGATCCAGCTAAGAGAGATCCTAATTTGATGTGTAAGTAGCACAACACTGATGGTCATACGATCGAAGATTATCGACAGTTAGGAGAAGAAGTTGCTTGATTGTTCAACAATGGGGACCTCCGAGAATTCCTAAATGAGCGAGCCAAAAACCAGTTCAGAAACTAGAACTCCAACAAACAAGTCAAACTAGAGGAGCCTCAGTATATGATAAACATTACCATTAAGGGATTCGATGTCCCCCAAGGTCCAATGAGAAAATTCACTAAAGCTTCTATTACGAGCGAAAAATGCACCCAAGATTACGTTCCGGAGGGAGTTATTTCGTTTAGCAAGGAAGATGCCGAGGGAATCATACAACCTCAACTAGATGCACTGGTAATATCTGTACTTATCAATAAATGCCGAGTTAAATGTGTGTTGATTGATCCAGGTAGCTCGGCCAACATCATCAGATCAAGGGTCCTAGAGCAACTAGGGTTTTAGGATCAAATCATACCAGCAGCTTGGGTATTAAATAGGTTAAACATGGCGTATGAGACCACGAAAGAAGAGATAACTTTACATGTAAACTCTACCAGGACAAAGTAAGAAATGAAGTTCTACGTGATTGAAGGGAATATGAGGTACAACTCTTTATTTGGAAGGTCATGGGTCCACAATATAAGGGTGGTACCTTACACCAGGTGCTAAAATTTTCCATGCTGGAGGAGTCAAAATGGTGTATGAAAAATAGTTGGCCGCAAAGGACATGTTTGTCACTGATGAAATAATCCTGATACCAGCGGTTTCAACATCAAGGAGCATAGAACCAACCAAAAAGAGAAGAGGCTAAATTTCAACCAATGATACTAGCCTCAGTCGAATCAAAGAAACAAGAAGCACAAGGGGCGGATGATAAGAACGATTATAGCATCATAGGATAGTTCATAGCTCCCGATGACATTGATGCCACCAAATCAATGGTCGAAGAGTTGGAGCAAATTATACTAATCAAGAATTTACCAGAACTAAAGGCATACCTGTGAACGGGGTTAACCTCCGAGCTCAAGAAAAAACTTATTAACTTTCTTAAAGCTAACGCCGACTATTTTTCTTGGTTGCATCTTGACATCATAGGAATCCCACCGGAAGTAATTACTCACTATGAATTTGGAATTAAAGTTCAATCCACTTAAGCAGAAAAGAGGGCCACAGTCCGGATAAAACATACGTTTATCAAGGACGAGGTATCCAAACTTCTAAAAATAGGATCCGTTCGGGAAGTTAAATACCGAGGTTGGTTAGCTAACGTAGGTGGTAGAACCTAAAAAGGGGAAATACACTAAGGATGTGTGTAGATTGTAGGGATCTAAACAAATCATGTCCAAAGGATTCTTTCCCTTTGCCTAACATCGATCAAATGGTAGAAGTTTTCTAGACACCTACTCCGGGTACAACTTAATTCGGATGTACTCGGGCGAACAAGAAAGGACTTCTTTCATAATAAAATTTGGCACCTACTATTATAAGGTAGTGACATTTGGATTAAAGAACGTTAGTTCCACCTACCAACGACTAATAAATTGTATGTTCAAAGAACAAATAGGAAAATCAATGGAAGTTTATATTGACGATATATTAGTCAAGTCCATGAGAGCAGAGGAACATTTGAAACAGTTGTGGGAAACCTTCAACATATTAAGGAAGTACAACATGAAGCTAAAACCAGGGAAGTGTGCGTTTGGGGTTAGTCCGAGAAAGTTTCTCTAATTCATGGTATCTATCAAGGGATAGAGATCAACCCCAAAAAAATAAAGGCCATAAAGAACATCACCGTAGTCGACAATATCAAGGCGGTTCAAAGACAAATCGGGCATATAACTGCTTTAGGTCGGTTCATCTCGAGATCCTCGGATAAGAGCCATCTGTTATTTCACTATTGAAATAGAAGAACATTTTTTCTTAGACACCGGAATGCAAACAAGCTTTGGAGGAACTCAAGAGATACTTGTCGATCCCCCCCTTTGCTGGACACTGTAAACTAGACAAACAACTATACCTTTACTTGGCAGTTTTCGAGGTGGTGGTAAGTGATGTTCGAGTTCTGGAAGAAGAAGGTACACAATTTCCTATTTATTGTGTTAGTAGAACTCTATGAGATGCTGAAAAAAGGTATTCTTACATAAAAAGTTAGCTCTCACCTTATTAAGTGCTCCCAGGAAAATAAAATCGTACTTTCAGTGACACCCCATATATGTCGTAACCTTTTAGCCGCAAAGGAATGTCATGCATAAGCCCGAACTCTCAGGTAGACTGTCCAAATAGGCCATGGAAACTAGCGAGTACGATATCAAGTACTGACCCTGAACAACCATAAAATCTCAGATTTTAGTAGACTTCGTGGCCGACTTTAGGGGGTCGAACTTTAAAAGGAATTGCTGCTCACTTCGGGGGATAATTCGGGGATCTGGACCCTATTCATGGACAGTGCCTTCAATCCGAAGGGGTTTGTGCATGGTATCATTTTGAAACCGCCTACGAGAAGCATAATCATATAGTCTAATAGAAATGTAAAATTGACTAATAATGAAGCCAAATATGAAGCTATGATTGCAGGACTAGAACTGGCTAAGAGCCTTGGGGACGAAGTGATCGAAGCTAAGTGTGACTACCTCCTCATCATAAATCAAGTCAACAGAACATTTAAAGTGAAAGAGGAACATATGCATAGATACTTGGACAAATTTCAAGTAACCTTACACCAATTCAAGGAGTGGACTCCGCAAGACGTACCTCAAGATCAAAATAATAAGGTTGATGCATTGGCCAATTTGGGGTCGTCTGCTGACTCCAATGAATTCAACTCAGAGGAAGTGGTGCAAAGTAATGAATTTGGTCGTATAAGAAAGTCACAGCGATGTAAACTCTACAAGTTTAACTTGAAATTGGAGGAACAACTACATAGGCAACCTGAAGATAGGAAAATTTCCGTCAGATCCTAATGAGACGAAAGCCATGCGCACCAAGCTACCAGGTTTAGTTTGGTCAAAGGGAAATTATTCAGAAAGTCCTTATTTGGCCCACTGGCTAGATGCTTAGGTCCGGGAGAAATCAAATACACCATGAGGGACTTCCACGAGAGAACGTGCATGAACTATTTGAGGGCAGAATCCTTGGTTTGGGAGTTGATCAAAGCCGACTACTACTGGAATGAATTGGATAAGGATGTGAAAGACTTTGTGAAAAAATGTAACAAATGCCAAAGACCCACCCTGATGATTCATCAACCAGGAGAAGTGCTTCACCTAGTCTTATCATCATAGCCATTTATGAAATGAGGGATAAACATCATTGGTCCTCTGCCATGGGCACCTGGTAAGGCCTAATACATACTGCTCATTATCGATTATTTCTTCAAATAGGTCGAGGCTCATGCGTCCAAGAAGTTATGGGAGAAATAAGTCATCGACGTCATCTAGGACCACATAATATGTTGATTTAGGATACTAGCTGAGATCAATTGTAAGTTTTTCGAAGACCACAAGATTAAGAAGATATTATCAACGCCTTACCACCTTAGTGGGAACTGGCAAGCAGAATCGACGAACAAAACTATACTCCAAAACCTAGAAAATAGATTGACTGATTCAAAGGAAAAGTGGAAGAAAAACATGCCCGAAGTCTTGTGGGCATATTGTACGACTTCAAAATTGAGTATCGGGATGACACCGTTATCTCTAGTCTATGAAGTGAAAGTCTTTAAACTAGTCGAGGTATGAGAATTGAGCCCAAGGTTCTAGTATGCCACCGGAATGTCAAACGGAAAGGCCATGGCCATGAGCCTAGAATTATTAGAAGAAAGGTAAGAAGACACCCTGGTCCACTTGGCCGCCTAGAAACAAAGAATAGGGAAGTAGTACAACTGAAGAGCAAACCTATGACATTTTCAAGTTGCAGACTTGGTATTGAGAAAAGTAACTACACACAGGAACCCAAATGAAGGGAAATTGGGTCCAAATTGGGAAGAACCATATAGAGTCAATGGAATAACCGGAAAAGGATCGTATAAACTCAAATCATGAAACTGTGTACAACTGTCGAATGAATGGAATGTGGCACACTTAAAGCAGTAATGCTAATAAGGTACGAGCTTTATTCCTTTTTTATATTTTTTTACATCACAGACTAACGTATGGAGGTACTTGACCAAGGGAGATGTGACTATTAGCTCTAAAAGCATGTCTTATACTTTTTTTCCTTGAACCGATTTTGTCCTGAAGTGGATTTTTCAGTAAGGGGTTTAACGAGGCAATAATAAAATATGCTATCTTACTTTTGAAGACCGGCCTAAACCAAAATCATTGATTGTTCGCACCAAGACAAAAATATTAGAGCCCTCACAAGTTTGGCCTCAAATACTTGGGGCCATTACCCCTAGGTTAAGATCCTTAGAAAGGGAAATTTTATATGTCAAAAGCCAAGGATTGGTGATTGAAATTCATTGTAAGGGTCAAACAGTCATACGAATCATGCCCATGTAGCCCACTCCATCCACGACATAAGGCTATTGTATAAAACAATGAAAGAAAACTTTGATTCCCTTATACTTTATCATTACGCATTTCGCATTTCGCTGCATCGATGCTTCACAATGGATCCTAGATCCTAAAGCCCACGGGGTACCCTAACTCGGGGACTGTTGTTTGATAAAAGATCGAATGGTCTGGGCTATCGAACATCGAAGGCACCTAGCCTATTAGGCACTGCCTGAATATGAAAGGTTACGGCCACCCTACAATGATTCAAAAACGTTCGAAGTTTGTACTTAGAAAGAAAGTCCCTTGCGCATAATTAAAACATTTTAAAAGGTACCCTCGGAAAAAACATCGTCATATATGACTAAAATACTTAATCATATTAAAAGCCTTTGATTTTATCAAAATCTTGAAGCGATGAGTAATCCAGAGTTGCCATCAAAATTGGGCTGTATCCCGACCTTCGAAGAACGAATTCTCTAGATTACATTTGATTGCATGCTAAGGTATTAAGAACGATACACGAATTAAAGATATTAAATAGATGTTGAAAAGTAAAAACATAGTATTTCCATAGGGATTTTTTAATTATATTTCAAAAATATTTACAAAGGCACGATAAAATAACCTCAAAATAAGCAAGAAAGAAAATATACAAGGGAAAACCAAAAACGAACTAAAGCACCTATGACTAATCTTCATGATGGCTTAAATCAATGCTAGAACCATTTAAAGCTTCAGAACCTTTAGTGTTGTCAGGACCTTCAGGCTTATAAAAATTCTATGCCTCGAGCCTCTTGGCCTCTTCGATCTCGGCCGATAGGTCAAATCCTCGGGCTTGAATCCCCTCGAGGGGCTCCCTCTATGATAGCCTCTTTACATACTCGGTCTTCGTCTTTAAGATGGCCTCACCTATCTCCATATCAGCCTTATACTAGGCCAACATTTCCTCAACTTCAGAGGAAGCAATTAAAGTTGCCTCAAATTTGGACTTCAGTGTAGTGTAGTCTTGACCGAGGGCATCCCGTTCTGTGACCGCTGAGTTTAGTTGTGCTTGTAGCTCGGCTTGTCCTTTGACCGATGCCATCTCCTAGAGTTGGTCTTTGACTGATGCCAACTCCTCTTTTGTAGCCTCATTTTTTGAAGCTAACAGATTTATCCTTATAACAAACCAGCCAGTCATTTTGATCTCTAGTGCATCATTTGGTAGGTTGAGACCTTGAGTAGCTTCACTTTATATTTTATGACTTGTGCGTGTGGTCCGAATTATATTTTTGGAAGTTTAGGGTTGATTCAGAAGCTTTTAAGTTGGAATAGTTAATCAAGGTTTGCCTTTTATGCAAAAGACCTTAAAACTGGGATTTGAAAGTTTTAAGAGGTTCGTATAATGATTTTGGACTTGGGTGTATGTTCAGGTTGAGTATCAAGATGTACGGGAGAATTTGGTGATTTATGTGTAAATTGGCATTTTGAATGTTTTAGAATTTCTTAAGTTTGGTTTGAATTGTATTTTGATATTATCGGTGCCCGTTTGGGGTTACAAGCATTGAAATAGGTTCGTATCGTGATTTATGACTTGTAAGTAAAGTGTGGCATAATTTCGGAATGATTAAGCATGCTCGGCTACGCTCATCGAAGTTTGAAAATAAAAAAAGGTTTTGATCGTCGATTCATAGTTTTAAGCTTGTTTGGCGTGATATTAGGACTCAAGAAGGTTAATGGTATGTTTTAGAACTTATTGATATAATTGGACAGGGTCTCGCGTGTCCGGGGGGGCCTCAGGTGTGTTTTGGACCACCTAGAGCATGTTTGAACTTAGCTGGAAACTACTGATGTGCTAGTGTGCTTTGCGATCACGAAGATGGTTCTACAATTGTGAAGAAGGAAAATTAGAAGAGCGGCTAATTTCCCTACGCAGTCGCAAAGAATTGAACACAATCGTGAAGGTAAGCATGTCAATGCTTCGCGAATGCAAAGGCCTAAATACGGCAGGGTAGCTTTTGGTCTTCTCGAACGCGACATGGGGATCGTGAACGCGGATGGCTGAACAGTGGTTCATCACAAGCGCAACCACCTAACTGCGATTGCAAAGTGTTTTTTTAGACAGTGGCAATTTTGGCTTTCACGATTGCGAAGAATTTTTCACAATCGCGAATAAGAGATCTTTGTCCAGACTTGAACTAATACAGGACTTTGTCTCTTTTCTCACATTTTTCACTTGCAATTATGGGATTTTTGAAGAAAATATAGAATTTGATATTTTTAAATTTGAGAATAAACTTTATATTCGAGTTTGTGGCATTATAGATAATGTTATCTTGGAAATTTTGAAATTCGAGCACGTGAGCTTGAGCGTTGACTTTGTGGCATTTTTGAGCGGAGTTGGGATTGTTATAAATTGTTAAATTATAAGTATTGGACTATAATTTTGTTGGTTTGCATGTTGTTTGACTAGTTTTGGATCATTTGACATTAAAAAAGGGATTTAGAGAGGTATTGGAGCCGAGTGTTGGAACTTTCGAGTGAGGTAAGTCTCCTATCTCATGTCTTGCTTAAATTGTACTATTTGAGTTATTCTTGCACGTTTAACTTCTTTAATTCGCATAATGACCTAACACTAGACTCACGTAGAGTAATGGACTCGCTATCTTAGACATTTGACAAGCAACTTTAATAGTTGTAGAAACTGTACTTCCCTTACAAATTTCTCCCGCGTTGACCGTATTCATCAAAAAGTTTTTCTTGAATATCGTCACAAGTATATTCGTGAGTGGGGTCAAAGACCAATAAACGCTTCATATTCTAATGGGATCAAGCTGAACGCATCAATAACACTCTTACAGGATCGGGTCATTCGCCTCTTTAGTATCATGTATCACACTCTTATGGGATTGGGTTATTAGCCTCGACATTATCATGTAACACACTTATATGAGATCAGGTCATTCATCGCGATATCATGCATCACACTCTTATGGGGTTGGGTGTTTTGCCTCGAATGTATCATGCATCATACTCTTATAGGATCAGGCCAATTGCCTCGGCATTATGATGTATATATTCTTATGATATCGGGTTGTTAGTCTTGGCAATTTCATGAAACACTCTTATGGGATAGGGCCACTCGCCTTAGTAGAATGGTGCGTAATATTAAAAAAGAATCCAATGTATCCATAAGTTTTCCTGACTTGAGATGTGATGACCTATCTGGTGGACTATATTATATACTCCATTTGAGGAAGTAACTGATATTTGAGGACTTTGTGTATACACTTTCGATGAGGATCATATCATGTACCTATATTTCTTTGTACTATTAAATTAACATGCTTCATACTTGTTTACTTTCTAATGCACTTGATTTGTTAGACAGCTAGTAAGTGTCGATGTCGACCCCTTGTTACTACTTCTCCGTAATTAGGCTACATACTTAATGGGTACGGGTTAATTTACGTACTCATGCTACACTTCTGCACTTATTATGGAGGTATATATTTTTGGTAGTCTTTTAGGCGCAAGAGTGTAGCTATTGCGGGAACTGTACGCTGAGTTGCATCCAATATTACGATCCACAACGCACAGAATCTCCTTCATATTCATTTATGTTTTCCTGTCTATTTTACATTACTAACAGATTTTGTATAGCTAAGGTACTTCCTAGTAGAGGCTCGTATTCTTCTGACACCAGGTTTTGGGGATATCCTAGAATTTGATTGCGGTTTGCTTAGCATTGACACACTTTTATTATTTATCCTATTAAATTGTAAGTTTTCCATTATTTTAAGGAAACAATTCCTTTATATAACAAAGATTCATAATTTTATAAATAATAAAAATGAATAATTGAGTTGGTATTTCACCGTTGTCTTGCCTAACACTAACGTTGGGCACCATCTAGACCTATACCAGGAATTGGGTCATGAAAGCTGATATCAGAGCGCTAAGTTCACTTAGGTCTCACGAGTTATGAATAGATCTAGTAGAGTCTTGCAGATCAGGACGGGAATGTCTGTACTTATCTTCGAGAGGCTATATGGCTTTTAGAAGAGCTTCCCTTCCTTGACTCCTCATCGTTCGCTGGTTCCTTCCTGCTCATTCGCAACGTCGACCATTATTGTCGCCTTGTGGAGCAGTGTTTTATCATTTTAGCCCGAGTTGGTGCTGCCTACGGTCGAGATTTGATGTTACTTAATTTGGCGGAATTCTTATTAATATTGTGGTGTCTCCGTCCTTGATTGAACGTATTGCGGCTTATCAACATCTTGGTCTTCATTTGTTTGCCTATGGGCACGATGCTGTGAGATGGAACCTAAGAGTAAGTTATCAAGGATAACTGTGTGTTGCAACTTCAGGATCAAATCCGTGTTTCAAGTATTAATGGTTCGAGGGAGATGATCCCGAGGATGTCCCTGTGGTTAGGGACTTTGAATGTGTTGAGAAGGACTTGATTGGAATGTATGAAAATGTGAGTATTCGATCATTGTTTTGGAGGTAATACAACTTGAAGTTTCAAACACATTGTTGGACTGAGTGACGTTAATAAATGAAAGAGATTAATTGATCTCATGATGTATGCAACTACATCAATGACATTGGAGGAGGTTGATATGAGGTTACACATATGGGCTATCTCTGGTGAGCAATTCACGATTGTATGATTTTAATGAAGTTCCTATAAAGAGTTCTAGTTTCTACCTAGTGGGAGGCTCGTACTGTGATGTGAGCTTGGATCTCTTGAAAAAGATGGTATGGCTATCACGAGGTCGAATGTGTGATTGTTGCCGATGAATCTGAATGTTGTAAGAAAATTTTAATAAGATATTGCAAGAAATTTGGTGGGTGAACGGTGCGACATCATGGTAACTAGGGGGAGGAGTAAATGTGGGTTCTTTATTTGTGAAATAGTAGCGTAAATCTAAGTAGGAGAGTCTACCGTCTATGAATGGTTCATGTGGTTATGTGCCTTGCTGTTTTGGTTATCAATTCATTAGTAAATTAGTTATGACTAAGAGAAGGAAACATCAAGGGTAATTCGGGCAAAGGACTTGATGAATGTGTGCTATATTTTGCCTTGTTGATTCATATGTGGATTTTGGGATAACTCATAGTTTATGCTTCTTATGGATGTTATGTACAAGGAAAGGAACCCATCTAGTTGCTTCTTTGGTAGTGCTCATATAGTAAAAGACCACTAGAGTTTGGTTATATGTTCGGGGCCATGTTTGAATGGGTGAAACTCAATAATAGTTCTAGTGAGTTCAACAATTTAAGTGTGGTATCCAAGGATTTTGGGTTCGCTATGCGGCTTAGGACTAGGTTTTGTAGCAGAATGTGAAGGATGCTTGGGGAATTTCTATGTTATCACCGGGTCTACGATACAATGTTAGATATATGGTAAAAATGGTTATGGATTCCCCAGAGGTCTTCCAAAATGGGTATACACGCTAGAGATACTATTAAGTACATGAGGAGGGTATGATACGACTTATGGGTATGGAGACAAAGTGGTCTTGTGATGTGGGTCACTTAGGATGGGTGTTGTTTGAGGTCCGCTCTGTGTTTGAATAGGATTATTATTTCAAAGGCAAGTCAAGAGTGAATTGGAAAAAGTTAAGTCAGTTAGTAGTAGTTTGAATCGGCATGGTTAAGGGAAAGGTTTGTTCCTTCAATTTGGTAAGGCTTATATATGTTTCATGGTTGTACGTGCGGGCTTGAAGACCTCCGTGATTTGATTGATTTGGAGGTATTTGATTCTGACGGTTTTGTTATGTGTAAATATTGTGGCAGTTTAGACTACAACTTGAGTTTGCATTTTATGTGGTTATGGGAATTCAGTTGCATATTGCAATTGTTCTTCTGAAATGAGTTGGGTAGAAGAGCCTCTAGATGATGAAGTGTTTATTCTACTAGTGGTTCAAGGATTATGATGAAATTTTTTACTCTCGCATGGTGGCATGATAGGTGCAGTGAGCGACATGGAAATTAGAAGTCAAGGAACAAGGTTTTTGTTCGATTTTGATAAGATGTCACGAGTTTGGAGGAGCGGGGGGAGGATCTAGATGTTCAGATTATGCTGGCACTATTTTTGGGGAGCTTGAGGGTGGTCTATTTGTTAGTAGAAGTGTTGGGTATATAAATGCAGATGATTGACGAGTACTATAAAAATAACATGGTTGATGGTTAGTGATGTTCATATTTTTCTACCTAGTGCAAAATTTTGTAGGATTATATCCCATGGGAAGATCATATGAGTGTGACATGTTAGTCATTTGATTATTGGAGATTGGAATCAGTGAAGGAGATTCTGGTACTGTCGCTACTGGGAGAGTTTATGCCTGAGAGACGCTCTACTCCTTTGGTTGTTGACTATGGACGTTGTTTCGAATTTAACAGTCGATCGTATGTGTTATGGATAGGGTCATTGTGGGTGCTGGGAGGTTATGAACCTATTTGGGGATTATCAGAATCAGCTTGGGGTCCGTTGCTAGATCTAATATGAATGGGTGCTCCACATCAGGTCGGATGTGTTCATTCAGCTTAGCACTACTTATGGAGGAGTCTTCGGAAATTGGATGTTATTCATATCGTTAGCAATTTTATGTAATAATCTATTATGTGATATGGCTGGTGAAATGGCTTGACTATACACACATGTATTGTGACCCCGTGTAACTGGTGGTACTATATGAGCAAGATGGCTCTCGAGATACAGTCGTTTATTGTACCTTAGTCGTGCATAAGTTTGTGGTGTATGGCATTATTCGTCTCACAAAGTTGTATTTATTCACTTATAGTTCTTGTGGTCGATATTCGGGCATTTTGAGGGTATAAGCATTATAGGTTGATGGATATCTTCTTATTGATCATTATGTATGGATCAGGTTGCACGCTGCAACAATATTATGCATGGATTGAGTTATATGTTGCAATAGTGAGATGTTGAGTATAGTTCCTTATACTCATTTTGTGTGTCTTATTCCTCATCTCTGGATAGGTTCATAGCATATGTTTGTCCGCTCTATTCGTTATGCTGGCTAGGTACTTGCCAAAGTTTGTTCTTCCTCAGGGGTCATATTTGAGTTATAGCTTAATGGCGCGTCGATGGCATCAAATAAGATTTTAGATGGTGTTTGAGGTGGCTTATTGCCCGAATAGCTTGTACTGGGTGGGACAAGTTTATTTGACTTGAAATTAGTGCAATTAGATTTATGTAAGATATATTAAAGAGAAAGTGTCACTAGTTGGTTTAGAATGAGGTAATGTTTTCTGTCAAGCGGAGAGACTCCATGATTTATTGATTTGGCAGGTGGTTATGAGCTTCTACGTATTGCTTTCATCATTGCAATATTTTGCGGGTTGGATCATGAGTTATGCGCTTTATGAAGTATACTACGGGCATCAGGTTAGTGACTTTGCAACTTATACAGTTGGAGGATGTTATTACGGGCATAAAATTATGAGTGCATTGTGTGGTTTCAGCATAGGTGCATGGTCATATTTGGTTTAACCTGTTGAGATTGATACGGTGCTTGTACATAGACTTGGGTCTTGTAGAGAATTTTAGATGTTGGAATTTAGTTCTAAGGCTTGTGATTTAAGGTAGCAGAAAGGATCTTCAGTCGGGCTCGAGCTAATGTGCTCACATGGATTATGGTAGCACAGGTAGGTGAGCGAGGTGTTAATCAGAAATTTTGGCCAAATTCGTAATTGTTCTTTGCATATTCGAGTATGAATGTATGTTTAAGTGGGGGAGAATGTAATGACTCAGCTGGTTGTTTTGATCTCTAGTGCGTCGTTGCCAACTTGAGGCCTTGAGTAGCTTAACTTCTTGTTTTATGACATGTACGTGTGATCGAAATTGAATTTAGGGAAGTTTAGAGTTGATTCGAAAGGAAACTTATCAATTATGAAATTTGCATTGGAAGAGTTGACCAAGGTTTACTTTTGAGTAAACGGTATCGAAACAAGGATTTGAAGGTTCCAATAGGATTTTATGATGATTTCGGACTTGGGTGTGTGTTCAGATTGAGTATCGGGTGGTCCGGGAGAATTTTGCCCCTTATAGTGGAAAATTGGTATTTTTAAGGTTTCATAATTTCTTAAGTTTGGTTTGAACTTGATTTTGATGTTATCAATGTCAATTTGGAATTTCAATCCTTGGAAAAGGTTCGTATCATGATTTGTGACTTGTATGTAAAGTTTAACATCATTCCAGAATGATTGAGCATGTTCAGACGTGTTCGTCGAATTTTGAAGGTTTGAAAATTTTGAAAAAGGTTTCAATCATCGATTCGTAGATATGAGGTAGTTTGGCATGATTTCAGGCCTCGAAAAGGTTCATGTTTGTTTTGGAACTTGTTTGGTGTGATTGGACATGGTCCGGGAGACCTTGGATGTGTTTCCGAGCATGTTTGAACTTGGATGAAAATTGTTGTGTGCTTTGCAATCATGAAGATTGTTCTGTGATCACGAAGAAGGAAAATTAAAGAGGCAACGTATTTCCCTACGTGATCGCGAAGAAGGGAACACAATCAGGAAGGTTGGCCTGGCAATGCTTCGCGAATAGGAAGTCCTAACCACATTCGTAATGAGGAAAAATGGAAGCTGGCAGGGAGGCCTTTGGCCTTAACGAATGCGAAAGGCTAGACAGTGGTTCAATGCGAACACGAAAGCGACCGCCTAGACGCGATTGCAAAGAAGGTTTTTGGGCAATTTCAATTTTGGCCTTCACGATTACGAGGAATTTTCCACGTTCGCGAAGAAGTGATCCCTGGGCAAACTTAACCTTAATAAAGGACTTAGTTTTTTTTCTCATTTTTCACTTGGTCTTGGACGATTTTCAGAGCACTTGTGGGAGATTTTCATCTACATCAAAAGGTAAGTGATCCATATCAATTCTCGAGTTAAATACACATATTATGAGTAGATTTAGCAGGAAATTAAGGGGAAAATTGTGGAATTCCAAAAGAAAACCCAGAATTTGATATTTGTAGATTATTACCACGAAATTGGATATGAAATTGAGAATAAATTATATATTTAAGTTCGTCGTGTTATGGGTAATGTTTATCTTCAAAGGTTTTTGGAATTCAGGCACTTGGGCGTGAGGGTTGACTTTATTGACTTTTTGAGTGGAGCTGGGGATTCTTATAAATTGTTCAATTATAAGCGTTTGAGTATATTTTTATTGGTTTTGCGTGTTGATTGACTAGTTTCGGATCCTTTGCTTTCAATTGATGAGTTAGAGGGTTATTAGAACCGGTTATTGGAACTTTGGAGTGAGGTAAGTCTTATGTCTAACCTTATGAGCGGAAAATTACCATGTATGTGTTATATTTGTTATGTGCTATATGTTATGGGAGCTACACATGTAACTTTGGAGTGAGCTACACATGATGAGTTAGAGGGTTGTTAGAACCGGTTATTGGAACTTTGGAGTGAGGTAAGTCTCATGTCTAATCTTATGAGCGGAAAATTACCCCGTATGTGTTATATTTGTTATGTGCTATATGATATGGGAGCTACACATGTATGAGGTGACAAATATCCGTGTGTATGCTACAATTCTTTATTATGTCCGGGTAGACTTAGACTCACGCCATGCTTTAATTGTACTATTAGAGTTATTCTTGCATGTCTAATTTCGTTAATTCGCATATGTGTGACCCAAATCGGAGAGCCGCGACGGGCGACGGGCGCCGGGTGCCTTACTCAACCGAGTACCAATATAAAATATATTTCTTATCACACCATCATGGGTAAATGGGCTCGAAAGGCCGTTATGAGATAACCGAAATAAAACATAAGGCAATACTAGATATAGGACTACCAAACATGATAAAGAAACTTATACATGTGACATACGGGCCTATAAGGCCGACATGATCATTTGTACACTCAAAACATAGGACGACAAGGCCATACAAGTATTCATATATATAACATCTTTCTACAAGTCTCTAAGAGTACATAAACGTCATATAGGTTGGGACAGGGACCCGTCAGACCAATCAATACATATTCAAATCATACTGGCCAAATAGAAACCTTCGGAGAAAGTGGATTGCACCAACACCTTACGCTGAGCTGATAGCCTACTAGGAGGACTCTTAACCTATCTAACGAGACCCGCAAATATAAAATGCAGCGTCTCCAGGCAAAAGGGACGTTAGTACAAATAAAGTACCGAGTAAGGCATGAAAGAAGTATATAAAAGACATGAAATAAACATGAAGTAAACATCTCAACCTGTAAGTCTGAATAGCTCTGTGAATCATGAAACATTTAAAATATCATGCATATACGTATAAATGTCACATCATGCATAGGTACATGTGTACATACCATCACCAAGCCTCCGAGGGCATCCCATAATATTATCTCGTCCTCTGTGAGCGAAATCATCAACCTATACAAGATGATCAGGTGTAACGTATATATAACATCATAAATTTTCCCCATACCCCATGTACATATAATATATGTGCATATATGCCATCTGGTCATGGGTCAATGTACATGTATAAATTATTGCAATTCATGAGAAGTACGTCAATAAGATCTCCCGGAATGTCATAAGATCATTATATCTTTGAATAATCTTTATCAACTTATGCATTTTTTAAGAACCATAAACAAACGATATAATAATAAGATACATGTGGAATCAAGAACATATGCCCCCCTGGTATTTCAAAGAATAGAGTCATTGTGAAATTTCCGTATTTTCTCGTTTCGTTTGTATCACATGGATCATGTAAAAAAGAAAAAAGGAATAGTATTAACATACCTTATAGAAATATGTCCAATAGCAATGATAAACTCATCTCATTGCACCTTAATTTACAACAACGATAATGAAGTTATTGTCAAGTTGCGAAAGACTCTCTCATTTATAAAATGGAAGTAACTTAATCTGTAACAAAAAAAGGGCAACAATTTTCCTGATTTTACTACTTCGTCAAACCTACTATAGGTGAAACAACATCACAACACAATCAGCAACTCAAAAACACCCTAACTACAATTTGAGACCTTTAATACAACAAAAACCCCAAATATACCGTAACACACCCAATCAACAAATTATCAAGTATCGAGAAACTACAACGATGGGCGACCAACCCACCACCCTGCTCCATGTGGAATTTCTCCATGCCATTTATCCTTTCAAACTCCATATATCATCAGCAAAAGAGGCCTGAATGAGGGGACTACAAAACAGTCCACTAAAAGTGAAATAAATCGAACTCACGACTTCTTATCACCGTCCTGTGAGTTCTAACTATTATAAAATAAATTTAATATTTTTTTATATTTAAAAGCTTAAACACAGAAAGTAGATATTTACTAAACTATAAAGTAACTTACACAACTCCAATTACAAAGAAAACGAGAGGTGGTGTAACGATACTTACGTCGTAGTGATCGTTCTAATGTTATCACTTCTTAATTTCGTGAAAGGGATGTTGATATTGCTTGGAATTTCTTGGAACAACCTTGGAGAGATTGATAGTGTTTTGGTGTAAGTTTTCTCTGTATATTAATGAGATATAATGGTAAAATACAACTTATAAGCCTACCGCCTTAATTCTCCAAGCAGGTGGGTAAGCTGCTTGCTTGGAAGCTTGAGTAATGCAAATTTAGATGCTTGTATCTTTTTACTCCGACATTGTATTGACAAACAATTTGTAGAGTTGGAAATTAGACACATGGTGATTTAATTACATGTAAATAAATCCCTGTAACTCTCAATATATTGGGAGAAAATAGCCTCGCAACCTGGCCTATAAACCTGCCAGTTTCTCCGAATTGCGAGGACGTGACATGGAAGCCCTACTTTAAAAATTCATATTTCTATACCCCGAATGTTGTATGAATAAATGATTTGGACCGTCGAAAACTAGGTTCCAAAACTTTCATTTTAGTATGATATATGTCCCAAAATGACATCAAAAAGCTTACGAGTTTAATTTCTCAAAATAGGTCATTACAAGGTAAATCTTAACTCTATTTTTCCGTAAGCTAAATCCGAATTTTTCCAAACTTTATATTTTATATTCAAACATCATATGTAGTCATATTATGACTTTACACTCATTTAAATCATTATTACCAATTCTTATATTCTTTATACGTTACTTTAGGACGCACAAGATGTAATAATTATCTCATTTATTTTTTTCCCAAGTCTCATTTATATTAACTGAATTAAGGCTTCGATAAACCTTCCTTATCATTATAGAAGAATTTCATACGTTTTGAGCTTACATTAGATAATCTTATAATGACAGTGACGTCTGAAGTACTGGGTGTAAGATCATGACCTGAGACTAGACTCGCATAGAGTAACAGACTCACTATTTTAGATACTTGACCAACTACTTTAATAGTCGTCGAAATTGTACTTCCCATATGGATTTCTCCCTTGTTATACATAGTCATCGGAATGTTTTTCTTGAATCTCATAATTCACATGTATATTTGTGAGTGGGGTCAAAGACATGTAAAAGTTTGATATTCTATTGGAATCAAGCTAAACACCTCATCAACACTCTTAGGGGATTGGGTCATTTGCCTCCGCAGTATCATGTATAACACTTTTTATGGGATCGGGCTAAATGCCTTATCAACACTCTTAGGGAATCGGTTCGTTCACCTTGGCAGTATCATATATCACGCGTTTATGGAATCTGCCCATTCGCCTCGGCTGTATCATGTATCATACTCTTATGGGATTGGATTGTTTGCCTAGTATCACGTATCACACTCTTATGGGATCGGGTTGTTTACTCGGCAGTATCATGTATCACACTCTTATAGGATCAGGTCATTCGCCTCGACAATATGATGTATATATTCTTATGGGATTGGGTTAATCTCCTCGACAATTTTATGAAACACTCTTATGGGATCGGGCTGTTCGTCTCGACAAAACTGTGCGTAATATTTGACAAGAAGCCAATATATCCATGAGTTATCCTAACTTGAGATGTGATGACCTATTTGGTAGGGACACTATTATATACTCTATTTGAGGAAGTAACTGATATTTGAGGACTTTGTGTTTACTTTTCAAATGAGGATTGTATCATGTACCTATATTTGTATATAGTATTAATTATCATGATTAAATTCTTCTTTACTTTATACTCTACTTGATTTATTGGACCACTAGTAAGTATCGATGTCGACCCCTCATCACTAATTCTCCACGGTTAGGCTAGATACTTACGGGGTACGCGTCGATTTACGTATTCATGCTACACTTTCTGCACTTATTGTGCATGTATTTATTTTTTGTGGTACTTTTTTTCTAGGGTGAGACTATTGCCGGGACTTTACGGTGAGTAGCATCCTATGTTACAATGCGCAGCAGATAGAGTCTCATTCATATTTGTTTTCTAATCATGTCTATTTTACTTTTCAAACAGATGTTGTATAGCTATTGTACTTCCTAGTAGATGCTCATGCACTTGTGATGCCGGGTTTTAGTGATGTTCTAGAATTTGATTGTGGTTTCCTTAGCATTGACACACTTTTATTATTTATCCTACTTAAGTTCTAAGTTTTCATGATTTTAAGGCATTACTTCCTTTATCTAACAACGATTCATAATTTCAAAAATAATAAAAATGAATAATTGAGCTGATATTTCATTGTTGGATGGCCTAGCACGATGTTAGGTTCCATCACAACCTATAGTGGGAATTGGGTTGTGACAATCCTACCCTTCATCGCCTCGGCCATGGTCTTGACATCATCCATCTCGGCCCGAAGCTGGTCAATCAAGTCTATCTTCTCTTGGACCTACGAAGTTGCACCATTAGTCATCACAAATAGCTTCTCGTTCTTAGCCTCAAAGATCTTTACCTTCTCCACTAGTTCGGCATGCTCCTGTTTCAAGGACGAGGCCCCCTTATATGCCTTTTCCAGCTTGGCTCAGAGAATTAGGAGTTCTTTAAGGTCCTCGTCTTGTTTTCCATTGAGAGCATGTATATATCCTTGTTCCAGACTTGCTCTTTGAGCTTGAACTCGAGCTGGTTGATTTCAAAGAGAGACCAAAGGAAGCTTTCATGGTGGAGCACCGAAGCCTGAAAAACAATGACGTCATTAGAACATGCTAAAACTAGGCAAAATTCGCAAAGGATACAAAGAATGTACTTCTTAGCCGTTCAGTGCTTCTTGCGCATAGTTGATGTACCCAAACTTTTTCTTCATATATTTTAAATATGTATATATATTTCAAAATAGTGCACATGCATTTACAAACATGCATAAGTATTTCTATAATTTTAAAGGCTCTAAATAAATTTATTGCTGCATTTTTACTATACAAACATTCAATAATTATCCAATTATTTTTTATGATAATTTAATCATCTAAATTTGTCATTTATGCCCAATCAGTGCTTACATATTTTAATTACATTTTTCAAGCTAGAATTGCACATATTGCAATAATAGCCCATGCATAATTGTATTATGTATACAGAAAATGACTTTTTATAATTTTATAATGTTAAGTAGTTATTTTAAATCATTTTCATGCACAAACGATAATTTTTATAATTTATGAATTACTTTAATAAATATTTACATATTTAATTGGGTATTTAAAATCTATCCCATTTTTAATTAGTTTCGGACCTAGCCCAATTGTATACGCCAGCCCAATACCAAATTACCCTTGCCTAATTAAACCAACCGACCGAAAACCCCTTAAATCGGGAGTGTTAATATCTAAGATCAATGGTCCACACCACCCTAGCCGTTTTTAACATAACCAAACCCAACCTAATTACCTCATAACCCCAAACTTGCCGCCCCTGAATGCTTTCAACCTCCCCACTTTCACTCTCAAACCCTAAGTGCCATCACCCCAAATCCCCAAAAAATCCCCTTTGATTAAAAAATTATATGGAATCATCTAGTGATTTATTACCTTACCCGGCTCCCTTTCTCTACTGGCTAACCGATTATGATGTTACATAATCACTTGCCTAATATGGTAAGTGGATCTATCTTGTTTTGAACCAAATCAGGTTTGAATCTTCTTCTTTTTCAATTTATGTTTTTTCTTTGTCTCCTTTCTGTTTGAATCTCTGAGAATTTTTGCATATTTCTTAATTTACCCTAAATCTAGGGTTTAGATCCTGTGAAAGTTGCTGAGATTTGGTGCTTATTTTCGTTAAAAATCATACCTATGCTTTTGCACGACTATCTTTGAATCTTTTCATGATTTTGTTAAAAAGGTTTTCCCCCTCATATTAGGGCCCAAATCTTTTCAGATATGTTAATGTTCCTTAACTTTGAGGTTTTTTTTCTTTAATTTTTTCATGTATTTATGTATATCTATGCTATTCCTATAGTTATTTCTTCAAAATAATTTATTCTTCCTAAAATTAGGGTTTCCGATCTTCTCTAGTTCGATTCTTTGTGCTTTTTGAATAAACCTCTTACCTATGTTTATTATACACAACGTGATTATTTCTCCCTTATTTCTTTGATAACTTTATGGTTTACCACAAAATTAGAGTTTTGAAACCCTTTATTTAGATTTTAATTTTTCCTTTCCTATACGATACTAATACTTTTTTATTTTTTCTGGTTTATATGTTCTTACCTTATTTGGACCAATGTTTGATTAATTATTTATGCTACTTCCCTTTAACTTAATCTTAGTGGCCTGATTTTATGTTATGGTTATTAAAGTCAACTTCTAATTGATTCTGGAATTATTCCTTACCTTATTTGACTACTGATCGAGTCTATTAACTGATGCTAGCTTGATTTTATGCTTGTTAATTGATCTACGCCGACCTTAACAGATGGATAATTGATCTTCATACCTTATTTGTGTGTGATTGGTTCATTGCCTTTTGTTTTCTACTCTATTGTATGCTACAAAACTCTTCTCCTTTTCCCTTTTAGAAAGACATTGGAACTCTCATATTCTCACTACAAACTTAAGGTCTCTGTATTTCTCTTGTTCTAACTTCTATGCTAGGTGTGCATTATTTGGCCGGCTAAAAGCCAAGGCCAAATTAATCCGGAACCTACCTATTTCTGCATATTTACATTCTTTTCTTTACGGTATGTGTTAACTCTTTTAATCTTGTTTTGTTCCATGTGATTATATGATTAGTTTACTTCGAACCTCGAAATGCTTATGTTTGCCATATGTTTCCTATTTTCTTTCTTCCTAACTTGCATGCCTTAATTCCTATTAACCTACTATGTTCTATGTGTTTGTGTGGTTATTTTACCTTAGCATGTCTGGTCTATGATTTCTGTTTACTTCTTTCTAGAGTGATATGCTTTAGTTCCTGCTACCTTTTGCTATGTGCTTGTTTGGTTAGTTGTTTCAAACTTCAAGATGTTTCTGGTTAAGACATGCCCATATAGTCCCACCTAGTGATAACTAATAAACTAAGTAATCTTTAATAATGTGAAACCTTGATGGAATCAGTTGTATGCTCCTTATTCAGAACAAGTTTAGGTATTCCCAATATGTGTGGTCGGTTCTATATGTAATTCAAGTATCTCTACTCTTGTTGTGATTGCTTTGATGAGTGGTATATCTTCTAGTTTGAACTAATACCAATCTGTTAAATATGGACTATGTTCTATTTGTAGTCTTGTAATTTGAACCCGTTTGTTCCTAAAAAATCAAATTGTTTTCTAAATGTGTTCCCCTTACCCCCTATGTACTAGATTTCAAACTTCCACTCTTAGCTATCTAGGTTCCTACCACCTCCAGTGTGAACATTGCCTAGGGTCCCTGATCCCAATTGAGCTAGTTTTCCAATCCCTTATGAATTTTGTGTTAAATGTGTGGATCCAGTATGAGCATTTCCCGGGGTGCTTGAGGCTCTTTGGGAACTTTGACACACTGGAAGCCTGGCTTAAGGTGTTTTGGATCCCTGCTACTGTTTTAAGTTGTTGTGTTGAAGACCTAGCTCTCAGGTTTATATTGGCCATGCTAACACTCTCTATGATGTTGTAGATACTGTTATATAGTTTATTCATGCCGGGCTATTATAATTTCTATAATGAACAGATTTCGGGTTTTTAGTAAAAGCCGGGGGGGGGGGGTTTCCTGTATCCTTGCTTGAAAATCGGGTAGAAAACCTGCCTATAGGTTATATCTGATTACATAAGTGTTACTACTTGTTTAGAGATCATGTATATAATGACTTTCTTATTGCTTTCTTCTGCACTTCACTCGCATGCTAGAAATCTTGTTCATAGACTTCTTGCATTAGAAATCTTGTCCATAGGGCCCATGTACAGTTTTACATGCATTAGTAACCATGTCTTTTGGATCCTATCTTTTTGAATAATAATTTTCCTGGCAATGTGATTAAAGAATTCTGCTCACATGTGATTAATAAATATCATGCCTATAGGAACTAAAAGTCAGTCAGATACCATGCCTATAAGAAATAAAGGAATCAGTTTCAAACCTGAAATCATGTCTATATGATTTAATATGATAGATATCATGCCAATAGGATGAAATCAGTTTATAAACTTAGGAACCTTGCTAATAGAAATTCAATTCAAGGAAACACTTAGAGATCCTGCCTATATGATTCCAAGTATATACAGCAATTAGAAAGCATGCCTCTAGGACCTCAAGATTTTCAACATGCATTTACGAGTTAAAATCGGTGATTTGCTTAGAAACCATGCTACAAGTTTATAATTTACAATTGTAGATACCATGCTTATAGGATCCTGTCAATCACTTCGGCAAATTTTTAGGGTATTAATGATTTTGGGGTTTAAAATGTTGATATCTACTACCTGAAGATGCCAGATTCAAGGCTTAATAAAAATCAGTAGGCAAAACTGATTGGTACAAATGCTCACCTTAGTAAACTGCTGTTTTTGTATTCTATTACTACTCATATAGATATCATATCTATAAGATCCCTAATTAACAAACTCTGCTGATTGAAATACGTGCATTTGTTGTCTACTTGTGGAGGTCAATGTGAGCCCCATATTTGTTCTTTACATGAATTCCTATATGAATTTTGCTTGTCGCCTAGCTTTTTCTCATTTTCAAGCCATATAGGTTGGTCTAGAAACACTCTAAGTAGAGGCACTAAATACCTCCGGAACCATAGGTAAGGGAGGGATAGTGCTGGCATAAGATACGTATTAGAAGCTACTAGGATACATATGTAACAACTGAAATATAGTAATTGGGTAGTAAAGAAAATGATGACTTGTGCGCTAACGCTACGTGTAGAACCCCTAGTTGGGGAAGGCTACCAAGTATTGCATGGAAATTATCCAATAGGCTAAAAAACCAAGGACCCCTTTAATTCCTACTTTAAAGTAATGTCTATGTGTCTAAATTTTTTATTTTCCCATAAGACTAATTTGTTTAATTTAAATTCGGCTGGAACCCACCATTGTGGACTTCGAGGGCTGCCTAACACCTTCCCCTCAAGGTAATTTGAGCTCTTACCCTTTTCTGGTGACGTAACTAGTTATATGAGTTAATTTTTCTAGGTGTCCTAATTCGCCTTAATTCGTTAAGTGACGACTCTTCAAATACCTTACCCAATCCCAAAAGGAAAGAAGTTGTCCCAAAAATGTTGAAATCCCATTTCTCGAGAAAAAGGGGGCCGCGATAGTATGGCGACTTTGCTGAATATATCTTTAGGCTCTTACGAGAAAGAACTTGTCTATTAATTAGTCTTTAAGCATGTCTTTAATATTTGCACTCCCCTTACCATTCTATGTGAATTTATTTGTCTATCCTTATTCTTTGATGATCTCATTCCCCTATATTATCACTTTACTATGGAAACTGACTTATCTCCTGGTTTTCCATTTCTTAAATGTCTTCATAATTATTAAATATCACATTTCATCATTATTCCTCATGCAAATACTTGATAACGTGTTGTTTTCCATTTTGCATAATTCCATGCTCAATATCATATTGCACTCATGCGTACTAGTACCATAGCGACACTTGATAAGTGTCCGCGCTCTTCCTAATATAACCATTTAAATTCGAAAAGGCTTATTTGCAATAAAACTAGTTGATCTGTGGTGCAGTCAACGGTTATGTGCCTCTCCCTCTCAGGTTGTACACTTGGGGTTACTAGTCTAGACTTCTATAGAAACCTTGATCTGATAAATAATTGTACATGCATCATGATAAAACCTAGCTGGGGATAATATGTCGTCCACATAGTAACCCCCTAAGAAAGCCTTGTCCAAAGTATACCGAGATTTCCATAATCCCAATGGATGCAATCATAAATATGTGCATTATTGGTTAAGAGATAAAATTGCGAGATGCTAATCATTAATGTGTAAGTAGTCAAATTCGGAGGGGGAAAGGATCTAACTCTCTTTATTTTGCAAAAAAATGAGGCATGAAGTCCCCTGGTTTGGCATGCTCCGATGTATACCATCGTTGTTGTTTGACTGGTGAGAAAATGTTTCGCCAAGTGATAAAAACCACGTGAAAAAGGTTCTTGGAAATCTATCTTCCTTATTGACATTCAACCAAAAAATATGATGATTGAAGTTGCTACTATGTTTTAGGACATAGAAAAATTTGTGTTCAGTTTGGTAGCTTAGAAGTGACTCTTTTCCTGGAATAAATCGGAAGGTTTGCTAGATTACCAAGGAATAGTCACGGTTTACTAGTACCAGAAAACCGCAATACTAGAGGGTTTCTGAAAATGATGTGCCTGAGAAAGAATGAGGACTTGGAATGTATGAAGAAGTCTTTTATGCCCTTTGACTTCCTCTATGAACGATACATATACAACAAATATTATTGTATCTTTCATGATGAATTCTCCATTACCTCCCTAGGTTGGACTCACTGCAGGGTTTTTGTATTCATTGTCTGCTTTCAGGGCGTGATAGTGTTACCAAGCCATGGGGACAAAATTCATACCAGGTTGGCAATGGTAAACCAAAGCTTTAATGGAGGGAATTGAGGGAAAACCCTATACTATTGTCTCGATGATTATAGCAGACATATACCTGGCTCTAGATCGTTGCAAGAAAAGGTCCAAACACTTTCAGGGTTGTAACTCACTACTACAAATTTGGTTGTTAGAATATCTTTAGAGGGGAAATACCACCAAGTGTTCCAAGGAGACCATGGAACGATCATATCACTTTCCACCATCCTAAAAGAATGACCTTTATCCCTGCAGTTTTGCACAACCATAGAATGCTACAGAATAAGCACGATTTTTCAATAATTTGACCGATGACTAGGTTCAATGGATGTTCGAGCGGTTCCCTACTGATGAATTCATCATCAGATCCAGGGAAGTTCTGCATTTAGTGTTGATTGAGTTAAGAGGAATATATCTCTTTGTTCCTATCAGGGTTATCAGACAAGCTGTAGGAAACAAGTCGTACCACGAATATAAAAAATGAGTCAATACAGAGCCAATTTTCAAGTGATGCCATTCCATACAAATGTGAGGCCCAACACATGTGGAACTTGAAGATTATCGTGGAAAAGGACATCATTGATCCAGATCGGTATCACACCACTTATGTGTACGTCTACTCCTCATGGTACGAAGAGAAGATATCAGGAATATTCGAACCAAGAGTTGGTCAAGGAAACAAGCTCATAGATGAAGTCGTTGAAGCACAAGTGAAATATGAGCGGCTACATAAGAGTGTCCTTAAATCCGAAGCCAAGCATTTGGAGAAACACAAATTTGACATAGAATCAATCGACGAGTTGAAAGAAATGGCTACAAGGTCTAAAGAAAGGTTGGAGTATTTGGAGCAGGGTCTAATGGATTTTGAAGGGAAGATCAGGAAAAGGGTCGCAGATTGAAGGCAACGAGGGAAGACATCTAACAAGGGCATGCCTGCTGCTGGATATGCACTACATGGGGAACCTGATTGATAGAGCCAAGAGGGCCAAATATCGAGATGGTCCTTCCGAGACCAAGTAGATTAGGTTTATCTATTTTGCATCATTTTAGTATTCAAATGTAATAAGTCAGATGCCATTGGTGGCTCCTTTATTTATCATCGTTTTTAAGTTTTGTCCTATTTATTACATTAACAAAATGAGGCATTTATCAGTATTAAATCTCTCCAAATCTACTTATCGCTAGGCCTACCACAGGCACAACGAGGTTTCCCAAATTAGGACGCGAATTTATGTTTCCGCAATATGTGTTTAAATCCTGAAATTATTTGTTAGAACCCTCTACCTTTGTTTTTATTTATTTTGATTATTACCATCCCATAAGGTTGGTTCGCACATACTAGCATCGTCAACATATCACTCCAAATCTAGAAGCCCTCCTCCTCCTAGTAATCAAAAAAGCAAAGAAAAAGCTAAGATGGATTATCTGAGTGGCATCTAATAGGGGGGATGTTTGGTATTTTTATATGGTATTTATGACTTACAGTTTAGTATTTTGGTATTCGGAATTTCAATTATGCATACCAAATACCGTACCAAAGTATTTCGGTATGGTTCAGTATTTCATTATTTGGTTCAGTACGATTTGGTACGGTTTCGGTATTACACCGTCCCTATTAGGGGTCGGGCATAAAACATATTACTAGTTACTAGTTACAATTGTCTTAATAGGTTTTCACATTTCTATCTCATAATATTGTTAGTTGGGTAGATTTAAAGCTTGTATTAATGGTAATTTTACCGTGAGCTTTTACTGAATGCCAACTCGTATCTGAACTGGTAACAAGTAGGTGAAACTAGCCACAGGAAATACTCAACTTCTCTTTAAACCCTTTCTCTTCTATTGCCTACCCCTCTTGTTTATTTTTCTGTTGAAACAAAAGCTAGAACATATGATGTCTGATACCATATAATGTTCATATACACAACATGGTAATGGAATTCACTTTGAGTCTTACTTTCTGCAACCTTTCTCATTGTGGCATTTACCTTTTATTGAATTTGATCTAAAGCTAACAAAATGAGTTTCTTAATTTCACCATTGTTCTAGCCAGTGAAGGACTAGGAAGCACGGTAATACAAAAATATTTTGATATTTTGATATACCGAAATACCAAAATATCAAATGTACCGTATAGCATACCAAACCACCGAACTACCAAAATTTTTGTATCGAAATACCGAAAAAACCGAAATCAAAATACCAAATTAATTTGGTTTGGTTAAGAATTTGGTTTTTCAGATTTTATGCCCACCCCTAGTATTTGAAAAGAAAATGCTGAGAATTTTGAAACTTCAAATAGCCAGAGTACTTCGACCTAGAATAATGTGGTCTTCCGATTGGAGCAGAAAATACTGGAGTTGCAAGGAGAACTTGAGCAGGTCCGCAACTTGTCAAACCTTTCTCTTACCCGAAATGTCCCAGCCGCTAACAAACAAAATGCTCAAAACCCGGCGCCTCCTCAAAGAATACCAAACCAACGTCCAAAAAAATCCTCCCGCACCCTATCAATATGCAACTCCTCCCCAAAATCCTAATCCTCTACCAGTACCCACTCCTCCTCAACACCAATATCTTCCTACTCGTACCCGCAAACCACCTATCATGATCCTCAAAATACCCTACAACCTATCCCTGATTCGCAAAAATCCACTAACGATTACCACTGCACTTCAACCTATGGCATCCACCAAAACAATCCCATATATGTGGAAACCTTATGTCACTCTACTAAACCAATACCATATGCTCCAGAATTTTCCGAGAAAGACCTACTCACTAAGAACATAGGCAAAGAGCTCAAGAAGCACATGAGCCGAGTCTAGGATATCGAAGGAGGAAAAAGAATCGAATGTCTGAATTATGAGGATTTGTGCATTCAACTAGAGGTGGAACTATCGGAAGGTTACAACCTCCTAAGTTTGAAATGTTTGACGGAACAGCTGACCCGAAAGTACATTTGAGAACACACCGCATTAAGCTCGTGGGTGTTGGAATAGATGAAAGGATTCATATGAAGTTGTTTATGAGAAGTCTCACGAGAGATTCCCTATCTTGGTATATCAGTTAGAATCCCAAGAAGTAGGTTAATGGGTAGGCATGGCGTTAGACTCATGGATCGGTTCAGGTTTAACATAGCTAATGCACCGAACGCCTTCTACATATAGAATCTAAAGAAGAAACCAACAGAGACTTTCCGTGAGTATGCTACTCGATGGAGGTGAGAAGCTGCAAAAGTCGGGTCGGCACTAGAAGAAGAGCAGATGAACAAAATAATTGCTCGAGTCATCGAGCCATACCTGTTTTGGATATTTTTCAAATTTATTGAATGCATTGTTATTAAATATTTATTATTATCTTTTACATTTCCCTTCTACTGCATTATTATTACTTTTCCTAATGAAGTGATAACTATGACATGTAATGAGACGATACAATACAAGGATAGTGATTAAGAAGTAGAGGACGAAATAACTGAGGAAGTTTTTAGTGAAGTTGAGAATTTTGAGAACAAAACTAAATCTAATCTAGATGAAATCGAGGCAATCTATTTGGGAATATCAGAAACCGTCAAAGAGACTCGCATAAGCATTTACCTATTAGTGTCAGAAAAGGAAGAATACACTTGTTTCCTGAAATAATATGAGGACATTTTACCATGGTCTATGATAACATGACCGGCCTGAGCACATCCATATTTTCTCATAAGTTACCTATCAATCCAATGTGTCCGCCAATAAAGCAGAAACTTAGAAAGTTCAAACCAGACATGAGCTTAAAGATCAAGGAAACGAGGGAGGACATCTAGCAAAGGCATCCCTACTGATGGGCATGCGCAATCGTGGGAACCTTATTGATGGAGCCGAGAGGGCCATGTATGGAGAAGATCCTTCCGTGACAAAGTAGATTAGGTTAATACGTTTTGCATTATTTTAGAATTCAAATATAATAAAGCAGATGCCATTGGTGACTCATTTATTTATCATTATTTTTCGGTTTGTCCTATTTATTACATTAATTAAATGAGACATTTATTAGCATTAAGTCCCTCCAAATATACTTGTCTCTAGGCCTATCTCGAACACAACGAGGTTCCCCAAATTAGGACGCGAATTTACATTTCCGCAATGTGTGTTCAAATCTTGCAAATATTTGCTAGAATCCTTACTGACTTATCTGCCTTTGTTTTTCTTTATTTTGATTATTACCATACATAAGGATGGTTCGCAGATATTGGTATCGTGAACATATTGCACCAGATCTAGAAGCCCTCTACCTATTCCTCCTCCTCCAAGTAATCCGAAAAGCAAACGAAAATCTAAGATGGATGATCTAAGTGGTATTTGAAAAGAAAACTTTTAGAATATTGAAACTTCAGATGGCCAGAGTACTCCGGCCTAGAATAATTTGGTCTTCCGACTGGAGCAGAAAATACTTGAGTTACAAGGGGAACTTGAGCAGGTCCGAAACTTGTCAAACCTCTCTCTCACCCAAAACGTCCAAGCCGCCAATCAACAAAATGCTCAAAACCCGGCATCTCCTTAAAAAATACCAAACCAACATCCACAAAACACTTCTGCATCCTATCAATACGAAACTCCTACCAAAAATCCTAATCCTCTACCAGTATCCACTCTTCATCAACACCAATATCTTCCTACTCAATACCGCAAAACCACCAATCATGCTCTTCAGAATACCCCAAAACCTATCCTTGATCCACAAAAATCCACTAACGATTACCACTGCACTCCAACCCATGGCACCCACCAAAATAATCACATATATGTGGAAACCTTACGTCACTCTACTAAACCAATACCATGCGCTCCCGAATGTTTTGAGAAAGATTCCTTCATTAAGAACATTGCCGAGGAGCTCAAGAAGCTCACAAGTCGAGTCCAGGGTGTCAAAGGAGGAAAAGGAATTGAAGGTCAAAATTTTGAGGATATGTGCATTCAGCTAGACGTTATAATGTCAGAAGGTTACAACCTCCTAGGTTTGAAATGTTTGACGGAACAGCTGAACCGACAGCACATTTGAGAACACACTGTGATAAGCTCGTGGGTGTAGGAAAGATGAAAGGATTCATATGAAGTAATTTATGATAAGTCTCATGGGAGATTCCCTATCTTGGTATATCAGTCAGAATCCCAAGAAGTAGGTTAATAGGGTAGGCATGGCGTCAGCCTACATGGATCGGTTGAGGTTTAACATAGATAATGCACCGGTTGTATTCTACATATGAATCTAAAGAAGAAACCAACAGGGACTTTCCGTAATTATGCTACTCGATGGAGGTGAGAAGCCGCAAAACTCGGGCAGGCACTAGAAGCACAGCAAATGAACAAAATAATTGCTCGAGTCATCGAGCAGTACCTATTTTGGATATTTTCAAAATTTAATGGATGCATTATTATTTAGTATTTATTATTATATTTTACATTTCCCTTCTATTGTATTATTATTACTTTTCATAATGAACTGATGGTTGTGACATGTGATGAGACGACACAATATAAAGATAATGATTAAGAAGAAGAGGAAGAAATACCTGAGGAAGATATCAGAGAAGTTGAGAATTTTGAGAACAAACCTAAATCCAATCTGGAAAAAATTAAGGCGATCGATTTGGGAGATTCAGAAACCGTCAAAGAGACTCGCATAAGCATTCACCTACCACTGTCAGAAAAGGAAGAATACACTTGTCTCCAGAAAGAATATGAGGATATTTTAGCATGGTCATATGATAACATGACCTGCGTGAGCACATCCATAGTGGCTCATAAGTTACCTACCAATCCAATGTGTCCGCCAGTAAAGCGGAAACTCAGAAAGTTCAAACTAGACATGAGTTTAAAGATAAAGGAAACGAAGGAGGACATCTTGAAAAGGTATCCCTGCTGTCGAACATGCACAACCTTGGGAACCTTATTGATGGATCCAAGAGGACCAAGTATGGAGAAGGTCCTTCAGGGACAAAGAAGATTAGGTTTATATGTTTTGTGTCATTTTAGAATTCAAATGTAATAAGGCAGATGCCATTGGTGAATCATTTATTTTTCATCATTTTTTGGTTTGTCATATTTATTACATTAATTAAATTAGGCATTTATTAGCATTAAATCTCTTCAAATCTACTTGTCTCTAGGCCTACCTCAGATACAACGAGGTTCCCCAAATTAGGACGCGAATTTACATTTCCGCAATATGTGTTTAAATCCTGCAAATATTTGTTAGAATCCTTACTGAGTTATCTGCCTTTAGTTTTCATAATTTTGATTATTACCATCCCTAAGGTTGGTTCGCACATACTGGCATCGTGAGCATATTGCACCAGATCTAGAAGTCCTCCAGCTCCTCCTACTCCTCCAAGCAATCCAAAAATCAAACAAAAAATCTAAGACGGATGATCTAAGTGGTATCTAAAAAGAAAATGCTGAGAATATTGAAGGTTCAGACGGTCAAAGTACTTCGTCCCAGAATAATTTGGTCTTATGATTAGAGCCGAAAATATTGGAGTTGCAAGAAGAATTTGAGCAGGTTCGCAACTTGGCAAACCTCTCTCTCACCCTAAACATCCCAAACATCAACCAACAAAATGCTCAAAACCGGGAACCTCCTAAAAATACACCAAACCAATGTCCAAAAAATCCTCCCGCACCCCATTAATATGCAACTCCTCCCCAAAATCCTAATCCTCTACTAGTGCCCACTCCTCCTCAACACCAATATTTTCCTACTCAGTACCCGCTAACCACCTATCATACTCCTCAGAGTACTCTACAACCAATCCTTGATCCGTAAAATTCCACTAACGATCACCACTACACTCCAACCTCTAGCACCCACCAAAAAAATCCTATATATATAGAAAAGCTTACCTCATATACACAACCAATATCATACGCTCCAAAAATTTTCGAGAAGGATCTGCTCATTAAGAACATGGCCGAAGATACCAATAAGCTCACAGGTAGTGTCCAGGGTGTCGAAGAAGGCAAAGGAATTGAAGGTCTGAATTATGAGCATCTGTGCATTCAACCAGACGTGGAACTGCTGGAAGGTTACAAACCTCCTAAGTTAGAAATGTTTGACGGAACAGGCGACCCTAGAGTACATTTGAGAATATAATGTGATATGCTCACGGGGTTGGAAAATATGAAAGGATTCATATGAAGTTGTTCATGAGAAGTCTCACAAGAGATGCCCTATCTTGGTATATAATTCAGAATCCCAAGAAGTGGGTTAATAGGTTAGGCATGGCGTCAGACTTCATGGATCGGTTCAGTTTTAACATTGTGAATGCACTGGATGTCTTCTACATACAAAATCTAAAGAAGAGATCAACATAGACTTTCCGCGAGTATGCTACTCGATGGAGGTCAAAGACGCAAAACTCAGGCCAGGACTAGAAGAAGAGCAAATGAATAAAGTCTTTGCCAGGGCCCAGAATCCCCAATATTATGAAAGGCTAATGGTCATCGAAAATCACAAGTTCTCTGACATCATCAAACTCATAGAAAGGATTGAAGAAGGGTTCAAAAGTGGGATGGTAACAAATTTTGAGGCATTGCAGGCCACGAACAAGTATTGCAGTCAGGAGGTATATCAAAGAAGAAAGAAGTAGGGGCAGTAATGGTAGCCCAAGGTCAGAAATCTCCACCCACATACTAGACACATCCACCCACATACCGATCCTTACCTCCTGATATTTTCAACCAACTACCACCTATCACACTTATAACACTCAACCAGCATATTACTATTTGCCTCAAACCCGTCAAAACTATCAAAAACCCAAACCTAATTTTGATCGTAGGCCTCCCAGACAATATATCCCTATTGCTGAACCCATTGACCAACTATTTAAAAGATCGAAGTCTGATAGATGCATTACCCCCATTCCTGTTGTTGCAATGGAAAACTCCTCCAAGTAGGTCAACCCAACAAAAATTGTGCATAGCATTCCGGCATGACAAGGCATACTATTGATGAATGTCGCACTCTGAAAGATAATTATACGATAGTCTTACAAGAAAAAGAGGTGGAACCAAATGTCCGCAACAATCCACTCCCAGATCATAGGGGTAAAGGAGTAAATGTGATGGAAACTTATAAAGAATGGGATCCTCAGAGGTCAATTGGGATTTCAGAAAGGTGATGACCTTAAACCTACAGTCACACTCACACCTATTGTGGTATAGATACAGCCGCCAGTCGAAGTTAAAGTATCCATATTAGTCCCGTTTGAAATTGAAGTAACAGCACATATGATCACACCAGTTCCATTTGAAGTAGAAATATCCACATCCTTCATTGTGACAGTAGCACCCACACCTCCTTTCAAGTCCAATGCCTTTCCCTGGGATTATATTGCCGAAGAGAGGAGAAAGGGAAAATCAAAGATGGAAGAATCTGGTGTTGCACAGGGAATAACCAGAACAAGAAGTATCTATACACTGGAAAACTTGGGAGGAACAAGCAAGGAAGCTATTACCAGATGACCCATCATTGAAACTGGACCAGACGATCTTTGGAGGAAATTACAGGCGAGAAAATACTCTATCGCCGATAATTTGAACAAGACTCCCACCCAGTTATGCATCTTATCGCTATTGCAAAATTCTAAGGCGCATATGAGTGCTCTGATGAAGGTATTGAATGAAGCTTATGTACCCAACAACATCACCAGTGGAGATATAGACAACATGGTAGGGCGGGTACTAGAGAGTCACAAGATCACCTTTCATGAGGATGAACTACCACTTGAAGGGTTAAGTCATAACAGGGCATTACATATCATAGTACAGTTGAGGACAAATTCATCACCAAGATCTTGATAGATGGGAATTCAAGCCTAATCATTTGTCCATTGACTACTCTGAAAAGGTGGGGAAAATATTTCCATGAAATACAAGCAGGAAATATGAACGTGAAAGAATTTGATGGGTATCAAAGGGCCACGATTGTGGAGATTAACCTTTATCTGCAGATAGGCCCGACTAGGTTCGATGCTGAGTTCTAAGTACTAGACATATCTGCTACATACAATCTTCTATTGGGATGACCTTGGATACATTCTACTGGAGTTGTGGCATCCATACTACACCAAGCTGAGTTCGAATGGAACCATTAGGAGGTAATCATTCATGGAGATAGAAGTAACCCCATTTACACCAATCAGACTGTCCCGTTTGTCGAGAATAGAATAAGGCTGGGTAGAGAGAATTATCACCGCATTGAGCGTGTCAACACAATTGAGAACGAGACGTGGTAAAGTAACAAAATAGAAAGCATACTAGCATGATCTGGGTACGAACCTAGCAAAGGGCTTGGAAAGAAACTCCAGGGCATTACCAAACCGATACAATTGAAGAGTCACGGAATAATTTTAGGCTGGGATATTTGTACACCTCGCAAGAATATAGCGATTGGTTACCACCATGGTGTAGTTCTTATTACCCTCTCGAGAATCCTAGGTCGCATTTGAGTTAGAATTTTCACTTGGCTGATACAATATGGGGATTTGCATTGGAGGAAGCTTTGGCTGGGTTGAGGAGCTTGTTTCTAGAAGATGAGAATATGGATTGCAATGTGATACTAGAGGCGGAGGAGGAGGAGGAAGAGGAGGAAGGCCTCACCATTCAGGCCGGGGAAAGGGATCTATTCTCAAGAAATGGACTGCCACACCATCCCGGGCCCGTAGAGTTCCTAGTAGCTTGGAAATTAGCTTCACTTGTTTTAATAGCCATTTTAGGCATTTAAGATATTTTAGTATTTTGTTTAAAAACGCATTTTGTTTCAAAATATTGCTCAAGTCATCGAGCTATACCTGTTTTGGATAATTTCAAATTTTAATTAATGTATAGTTATTTAGTATTTATTATCTTCTTTTATATTCCCCTTCTACATCATTATTATTACTTTTCCTGATGACTGTGACATGTAATGAGACAACACAATATAAGGATAGTGATTCAGAAGAAGTGGGCGAAATACCTAAGGAAGTTTTCAAAGAAGTTGAGAATTTAAAGACAAACCTAAGTCTAACTTGGCAAAACCTAGGCAATCAATTTGGGAGATTCAGAAACCGACAAAGAGACTCGCATAAGCATTCACCTATCACCATCAGAAAAGGAAGAATACACTTGTTTCCTGAAAGAATGTAAGGATATTTTTGCATGGCCATATGATGACAGGACCGGCCTTATCACATCCATAGTGGCTCATAAATTACCTACCAATCCAATGTGTTTGCTGGTAAAGCAAAAACTCAGAAAGTTCAAACTAGACATGAACTCAAAGATCAAGGAAACGGGGGAAGGGCATCTAGAAAGGGCATCCGTGCTGCTGGACATGCACGACCTGGGCAACCTTATTGATGGAGCCAAGAGGGCCAAATATGGAGAAGGTCCTTCCATGACAAATTAGATTGGATTTATCTATTTTGCATCATTTTAGAATTCAAATGTAATAAAGCAGATGCCATAAGTGACTCGTTTATTCATCATCATTTTTAAGTTTTTCCTATTTATACATTAATGAAATGAGGCATTTATCAACATTAAATCTCTCCAAATCTACTTTTAGCTAGGCCTACCTCAGACACAACGAGGTTCCCCAAATCAGGACGCAAATTTATATTTCTGCATATGTGTTTAAATCCTACAAATATTTGTTAGAATCCTTACTAACTTGTTTACCTTTGTTTTTCTTTATTTTGATTATTACCTTCCTTAAGGTTGATTCTCACATACTGGCTTCATCAGCATATCGCACTAGATCTAGAAGCCCTCCACCACCTCCTCCTTCTCCAAGTATTTTGAAAAACAAAGGAAAAGCTAAGATAGATGATTTGAGTGGTAACTAAAAACAAAATGTTGAGAATACTGAAACTTTAGACTGTCAGAGTACTCAGGCCCAGAATAATTTGGTTTTACGATTACAGCAGGAAATACTGGAGTTGCAAGAAGAACTTGAGCAGGTCCACAACTTCGAAAACCACTCTCTCACCCTAAACATCCCAAACGTCAACCAACAAAATGCTCAAAACCCGACACCTCCTCAAAACACACAAAACCAACGTCCACAAAGTCTTTCTATACCCTATCAATACAAAACTCCTCCCCAAAATCCTAACCCTCTACCTATACTCACTCCTTCTCAACACCAATATATTTCTACTCCCTACCCGCAAACCACCTACCATGCTCCTCCGAATACCCTACAACCTATCCCTGATCCTCAAGATTTCACTAACGATCACCACTACATTCCAACCTCTGGCACCCACCAAAACAATCCCATATATGTGGAAACCTTACCTCACTCTACTCAACCGATATCATATGTTCCAGAATTTACCGAGAAGGACCTGCACATTAAGAACATGGCCGAAGATCTCAAGAAGCTCACGAGACAAGTCCAGGGTTTCAAAGGAGGCAAAGGAATTGAAGTTCTATATTATGAGAATCTATGCATTCAACCAGACGTGGACATGCTGGAAGGTTACAAACCTCCTAAGTTCAAAATATTTGATGGAACAAGTGACCCAAAAGTACATTTGAGAACATACTAAGATAAGCTCATGACTGTTGGAAAATATGAAAGGATTTGTATGAAGTTGTTCATGAGAAATCTCACAGGAGATGCCCTATCTTAGTATATCACTCAGAATCCCAAGAAGTGGGTTAATTGGGTAGGCGTGGCATCAGACTTCATGGATCGGTTCAGGTTTAACACCGAGAATACACCGGATGTCTTCTACATATAGAATATAAAAAAGGGACTAAGAGAGACTTTCCCCGAGTATGCTACTCGATGGAGGTCAAAAGGCGCAAAAGTCAGGTCAACACTAGAAGAAAAGCAGATGAATAAATTCTTCACCAGGGCCCAGAATCCCCAATATTATGAAAGGTTAATGGTCATCAAAAATCACAAGTTCTCTGAAATTATCGAACTCAGAGAAAGGATTGAAGAAGGGATAAAAAGTGGGATGGTAACCAATTTCGAGGCATTGCAGGCCATGAACAAAGTACTGCAGTCAGGGGGTATATCAGAGAAGAAAGACGTATGGGTAGTAATGGTAGCCCAAGATCCAATATCTCCACTCACTTACCAGACACTTCCACCTACATACCAACTCTTACCTCCCGATATTATCAACCTGCTATCATATATCACACTTATAACACCTAACCAGCATATTACCATTCACCATCAATCCGTCAAAACTATTAAAAACCTAAACCCAATTTTGATTGCAGGCTGCCCAGACAATATACCCCTATTGGTGAATCCATTAACCAACTGTTTGAAAGATCGAAATGGATCGAATGTCAACCTGTGGAGGAACCCTTTTTTACTATTGGACAAATTTCTCCTTTAATTTTCTTCTCTTTCTTTGCCATAACACCCATTCTGGGACGAGTTAGAAGAGAAATTCCTAATTCTTACACAGGTGAGATTGATCACTCCTGATTAGTGAGAAATTATGACACCAATCATTTATGAGTGAGTATTACACCAAGAATTTACAATCCGATCGAGGAATTAAGGGAGAAGAATTAGAATAAAAAGAAAGAGACGAATTTCGGATTAGAGTAAGGGCACACTAAGACATTCCTTTTCGTTCTTTCGATATGCATACTTTGAATAAAGATAAATAAAATAAAAGATAGGCAGAAAGGCTTTAGACAAGACCACAGAGCGAGAGACAGAGAGCCTTCGCTTACCTGCTTAACTGTACCCTCCTATTGTACGGCTAACCTTTCCTTCAGTTATATCCAGTTTCAGTTCTGCTTCCAACCATCGATGGGAGAAGTCTTAGACGAATAGCAAGATTAAATAATAGGTATTGCATATGGGTGATATATTAAACGAAAGGTTGGAAAAAGAGCTGGAGATGAGCGCTAGCCAGAACCAAATGGACGTATAGCGATCGTTTATGAGAGCTCACCGATCAGACCAGCAAGAAGAGAAAGAAAGGTCAATCTACGAAAGGCCTTGACAGAGCTGAGCTTTAGGGGGAAATACTTTTTGTGGTCTTGCACATGGAAAAGTCAAGTATTCTACGCACGCTTGATTTACTGGAATTTTTGCTTCAAGCAATGCTTTCAAGCTAGGAATTAAAGCAGAGATAGCTTTATTTGACAATTAGCTGGAAGTCGAGTATGCCTACTCAACATAAACTAAGGCACTGGGTAGATCGTAGATTGCCGGGTATGAATTCGATTTCGTAGAATGCCCATGAATAGGGTCTTATTACAGAATTCACAATTTTGAAAGTATCCCTAGACAGATCATTGCTAAGATGAGCGCAGGGAATTGCTTGCTAATCAGGTGCTATCACCGTATGATTATTATGACGTTTGAGCAGATGGGACGACCAATCCTAGAGTGAATTAACCTTGCATGCACTACCACCCCGGTTTACTAGACCTTGGGGAATTGGCTAGTTACCTTCACTCCGTGTAGCAGCCTACCTATGTTTTCTCTTTTTCCTACTAGACCTTATAGTTTCCCAGCCTTTCTCCGCCTATATGCCCCCAGAATCAGATTGGCTTTTTTCTTGAGGAAGGTCCATCCGCTTTTGTTTTCGAATAAGACTAAGGTGTGAGCGAGGGTCTCTTTGTAGTGGTCTTTCACCATCTTCCTTGTGATTGGCCTATATCTTTGAATCCGATCTTTCACTATTTCCACAGTACCTTAGTCCCGTACCGGCTATCGGTCTATGTCATATTCGCAGAAGAAGGAACTTGCTTAATCTAGAGGTGTAATTAAGTAGGCGGCTAATTGTAGAATAGTCTTTTCGGTAAGTGCTGTTGCAGTTGTAGAACTATTGGCCATTGATTCTTCCTCACAAAGCTTTCATCCCCGCTGCCTAGCTCTCTCGTAGTCCAAAGCTAATTCAATTGTATCTTCTTTTGAGGAAAAAACCAAATCAGTCTTTGAGCCATCCTAATAAATCCTCATAGGTAATGTTCTTGGTTTGCCTTCAATCAGTTTATCAGCCTAAGGCTTCGCTCTATTACCTGTGTTGTAAGCTTTCCAGCCTTTGAAGTAAGGTTCTATGCTAGGAAAAATACTTTTGCTTCGCGGGTCTATCACCCCAATTGGTTTAGTTAGGAATTTTTTTATATGAGTATGCCACTATCTCATAAGCCTTCCATCGTTGCAAGCCCTTTCCATTCGGCCCAAGCTTTCTTTCGATTACGTCTGCTTTAGATTTTGTTATTCCGTTAGCCTTAGTTAGTCGTTTAGTCAAAGGCGTACGTATTCCCCTTTCGAATAGTTCTATCATTCGAAGTAGGAGTTGGGGTTGCGGGCAGAGAACTATTGGTATAGCAAGATCATGTGCTTGCAGTTGGGTTACTTCCATCCCCCTAACCATTAGTATCACACTGTGTGAAGTCTCTCTAGTATTAAGATAACTTCAAGAACTTTAGCTTGCTTGTATCAGGGGGAGCTTACTTCACTTGTTTTCTTTAAGTCACTTGCTAGGAGGGAAAGCAGCAGATAGAGAGCACCATCACCTTACTTAACAAAGGGCTTATGCGAAAGAGAGCACCGCTTCCCCGAGAAGATAATCCGCTTTCCTAAAATCCCTACTTTATTGCTAGATCTTGACTTATATGGCACTGAAATTGGATAGGTTCACTCTTAGGCCTGCTTATGGAAACTCTTTAAGCATAGGTAATCTTTCCTTTTCCATAGGAAACTCCAACTTAAATAGGAACTGGCCTGGAACTATATGTAAGGGCACTCTCATCCACTGGCTGCAAGGAAACAACTGGATTGGCTTTTCTAACTCTCTTTAAAAGAGACTACTTTCAAATTCACTTGCCCTAGAACCTGCTTTTTATCGATATTGATCTAAAATAAACTATTCCTAGTTTTTTATTATTCATAGACAGAGAAACTAATCTCGAGATCCAAAAACCTATCTATACGGCTAGCCTTAAGCAAAAGAAATCTAGTTAGCCTTACCATAGAAACTGTTACCTCGACTTGGATTGAAAGGAAGAACTTAGGACTTTGGGACTTACCCTAGGACGTAAACCCCTAGCATTCCAATTGAAACTCAAGGAGATGGAACTAAATAGGCTTAGGCCTTTTTCCTCTTTCAAGGGGACTAGAGGGAATGCAACTACTGAGACAGCAACTCAAACAAAATCCCGAGAGAAAATAAAAGATTAGTGAGGTAAGGTCTATAGACTATAAGGCAGAAGGCTTGAAAGGAAGAGCACTACTACTTACTTTTGGGAGAAATCCTAGACACCTTAGACACTGGATCCTTGGTAGGACTCTTATTTGATATGCATTAGGGGATTTGAGGTTTTGGGGTTTCACTCACAGACCCAGCCTAGCTGCTTCCATAAGTCTCCTATCCTAAGTTTCATTCTTTGCATGAATCAAGTTCTTCGATATGACTATCCCGACCGAGGGCTTATGATAGATCTCCTATGGTATTGTATTCATTCTTTTATCTTATTTCCTGTTAAAAGCCTTTTCTGGAAGCATTATGTTGAGTCACTCCAAGAGTAGAATCAGTAGCTCACCTTACATTTTAGGAACCAAATGAGGAATCATACGTAGACGGACCTGAGCATTCTCCTGCTCTACGGAGCCCTCTGGAGCTAGAGTTAGGGCTGCTTGACGCTCTTCTCCTTTTGAGTGAATTGAATTACTTCGGCTTGGATGCCTTTGATCAAATGGAAGGATGGATTCCTGCCTTTAGCAACTTCATTTGGTCATTCCTTCTTTACTTGTTTGCTATGGCTTGAGAGTTAATCGCACGAGAGAGTAAGTAAGAGATTGAAAAGAGGATCATTGGACCTCACTCTCAGGCACAGAGGCAGAGTAAATAAAGCCTTAGATCTTTGCTTGTTTCATGGTATGGACCAAAGCAAAGGTTCTGCTGCTATCAACACCTACCCAATTAACCAAAAATATAATCGATTGAGACAGAAGCTTCTGCAATTATGAAATTCCGTTCAAAGAGAAAGCTTTTTGGCTAGTTCAAGATCAGTCTTGAGCTGTAGGAAAAGATAGTAACAAATTAGAAGAAATTCCCGTAGATTCATAAGGGGGACGTTGAAAATATTTCAGCAGATAGTATGTAATACTCTTATCAAAACGAGCACTATACTCTTTCTTAGTTTAGGTCAGAAACATACTCAAGGAACGCAAAGCTAACCCTAAAAATGGAATATTACCTTATCTCAAAGGTTGTTTACTCAGATATTTCTTATCAAAGCGAGGGATTCGTTTCAAGAAATATCAAATCACAAGCAATTTCTACTCTACCATTAATTGTTGCTATTTCTGCACCCCTGTTTGGTGGTTTGAGAAAGGAAGTCGAGACATTCAGAAAGAGAGTTATGGCATTTCTAGCATTGAATATCCCTATTCTTATTGAGTAGTTCAAATAACTAGTTGAACATACCTATTCTTTTCAAGAATAGCCTCCCCTTACCGAAAAGAAGGGTCCGAAGAAGACAGAACTAGCCATCCTTTTCATCCCCCTAAGGAAGTAGAGTGCGGTAAAAGAATTTCGTCATTCAGTCGAAGGGGATAGGTTAGCAACTTCAGGATAACGTGAGCAGTGAAAGAGAAGTAGGGTTCAGACCATCCTTTTCATCCTATTTTGATTATACGGCTGGGTTCTAAACAAAAAAAGGGCATTCAAAAAGCAAAGAAAGTATTAGTAGCATAACAAAAAAGCCTTCCTCATCATTAATATCTTTGCCCGTAGCAATTGTGATCTCTTGGGAGAATCGATGACTACATCTTTGATGCAGTGCTAGTACATCTGAGACTTCTTAATTGGCTAGTTGCAAATAGCCCTAGGGCTATGGAACAAAGAATTATCTTGTACATAGACCGAGGTATTGATGGTGATTTTCTAATCTCGCAGAATGTGATACGATGATATAGAATGCGATAGAAACAAAGACAGGGAACGGGTTACCTACTCTTAACGGGCAAAGCGAGCCCCTTTATTTTGAATTCTTTAATTCAGAATCAATCAAATCTCTCAAAGTAGGATTCGAACCTATGACCAATTGGTTGACAACCGACCGCTCTACCACTGAGCTACTGAGGAACAACAAGAGATTCGATTTCATAGAGTTCAATTCTCGTTCCCAACCAATGACCAATATGAGCTCAAAGCTTCCTTCGTAACTCCCGGAACATCTTTGTAGTGGATCCCTTACATGCCTCATTTTAGAGGGAACCTCAAAGTGGCTCGATTTCATTTTATTCCATCCATATCCCAATTCCATTCATTTAATATCTCTTTGTTGTCATTGACATAACAGATGTAGTTTCTAGTCTATCTCTTTCTATTTCTTTTCTATATATGGAAAGTTCAAAAATCATCATATAATAATCCAGAAATTGCAATAGAAAAGAAATAAAGGAGGTTTGTGATGATTTTTAATATTTTTTACTAGGTAATCTAGTATCGTTATGCATGAAGATAATCAATTCGATCGTTGTGGTCGGACTTTATTATGGATTTCTGACCACATTCTCCATAGGGCCCTCTTATATCTTCCTTCTCCTAGCTCCGGTTATGGAAGAAGGAACCGAGAAGAAGGTATCAGAAATAACTGGTTTTATTATGGGACAGCACATGATGTTCATATCGATCTATTATGCGCCTCTGTATCTAGCATTGGGTAGACCTCATACAATAACTGTCCAAGCTCTACCAGATCTTTTGTTTCAATTCTTCTGGAACAATCACAAACACTTTTTTTATTATGGATCTATTATTAGAAATTCTAGTTACTGTTGGAAATCATGTATATCTATGATATGTGCGCTTTGGTTGTATGAGCATGATTTTCAGGTATAGGTTTTGATGAATGACAAACAATGAAGTCAAGTGTCAAACAACGATATAATATGACAATCAATCAAATGGCGAGAAGCATACTGATGACAGAATTGCATGAACGAGCCAAAGAGTTCAAGACCGAAGACCCAAGACGTAGGTCGTTTGGTAGAACCAATGTAAGGACAACGTTTAAGTTATCTTATCCTTTGGCTCAACATTAGGTCATCATAAACATGCATAAAATATTTTATTAAATCATATTTATCATAAACTTGCATCTTTGTGTTAAAACAAAATGATGTTGAAGGTTTTAAACACATCTTTTAAATCTGGGCCTCAACAATCGATTATTTGAATCCTACAATCGATTGTATTAAGACAGTGTGATTTGAAGTTTTTCAAAATAGAAAACAATCGATTGTCTACTTTAAACAATTGATTATTTTGAGACAGTGTGCAACCGAAGTTTTTAAACATCTAAACAATCGATTGTTTTTGTCATACAATCTATTATATTCATAAACAATCGATTGTCATTTTCATAAAATCGATTATTTTTTTACTGTTCCCACAGAATCCTAAATTGATTTTTGAACGTTGAATACAATCGATTATTTAGTCCATACAATCGATTGTTTAGCCTAAAATCAGGAATCTGTCTTTTGAACGTTGGTCAAACAATCGATTATCTACTCCAAACAATCGATTGTTTGAGCACAGAATCAGGGATTTTATTTGTCAATTAAGCAACGGTCAGCACCACTTTTTCACCTATAAAAAGAGGTCTTTTGAGCTATTTTTAAACACACAACTCCTCCATACATTGTTATACATATTGATCATTTTCAAGCATCATTTTAGAGCTTTTGTTGAGCCATTTGATAGACAATTTTGTGTTGTTCATAGAGCTTATTGTGTATCTCTTTATCCACTCTATTGAGAGAGTATTTGTTGTAAAAGAGAGTTGTTTGAGAATAACATATCTTCTCATTTGTCGGGTTTGCTAAGTACCCAAAGTCCTAGTGGTTGAAGTCTTGGGGTGAGGTATCCTCAAGCAAGTGAAGTCTTAAGGTGTGGTATCCTTGAGCAACTGTAACGGTTTGTTAAGCACCCGTAAGCTTGACGAAGATAGTGGAAATCTCGAGAGAGTCTCTCGGGGACTGGACTAGCCACAGGTTGTGGTGAACCAGGATACATCGGTGCGTTCGTTCTTTATTACTTACTTATCGCACTTATTTCATTCCTGCAATTTTTAAATTCCGCAAGTTTACGCTGTTTTTATTATAACGCTATTCACCCCCCCCCTCTAGCGTTAAGCGTAGTTCCTAACAATTGGTAGCAGAGCCTAACTCTCTGAAAGCCTTAACCGGTTGAGAGAAATATATATTTTTCTGTTGAGAATATTGAATGCAGGAACGATGGATGAAGGACAGTCCACCACTTGCCCTCCACTATTTGACGGAACAAACTATGCATATTGGAAAGAGCGAATGAGCATATTCCTCAAAGCAAACAGTTTTCGTTTGTGGCAAATCATCAAAAACGGTGAACCAATGCCAACAAAGAAAGTTGGAGAGACCACGGTTCCAAAGAAGGAAGATGAATATGATGCCGAGGATATCAAGAAAGTTGAAAATAATGCAAGGGCCACCCATGTATTATATTATGCGGTGAATCCAGATGATTATCGAAAAATCTCTTGCTGCACAACCGCCAAGGAGATGTGGGATAAGCTCGAGATCATTTATGAAGGTACGCCTCAAGTCCAAGAAGCCAAAATTGATTTTCTAACACATAAATATGAAATCTTTAAAATGGAGAAGGAACCCATTGGTGTTATGTTTGAACGATTTTTAAGAATCGTCAACGATCTCCATGCTCTCGGGAAAGTTTACACGAACAAAGATCTTGTTCGAAAAGTCCTACGGAGTCTCACTCCCGAATGGCGCTCCAAAGCCAATGCCATCCAAGAGTCGATGGAATTCACGGATATCACAATTGATGGACTAAGAGGTTACCTCGAAACTTATGATAGCACAATTCTTAATCCTTATCTTAGAAGCAACTCGAATTTCGCCTTCAAAGCCTCATCCTCTAAACGAGAAGAGGCAAGTGATTCGGAAAGGGATGATGACAATATTTCAAATGATATAATTAAGAAGTTTTGTAAGTCGATGAAAAAAGACAAGAAAAAGAAGAAACACCATAGGCGCTTATCACGGGATTCGGACAGCTCAAGCGATGAAACCGCCGCATTGTGTCTCATGGCTAACGAAGGAGAAGAGGTAAGTACATCTAACTCTCACTCGTTTGAAGAATTACAAAATGCCTATGATGAATTGTATGGTGAATTTGTTAATGCTTCCAAAACTATCATAGTATTGAAGAAAACACTTTCTTTGCAGAAAACACTTTCTTTGCAAGAAACAGATTTTCAGAAAACACTTTCTTTACAAGAAAAAGAGTTTGAAAAATCCTCTTCTTTGAAAGAAATAGATTTTGAAAAATTGACTAATGAAAATGATGTTCTTAAAAATAAAATTAGTTTTAGAAAAAGAAAATAATTTTTTGAAAAATGACATTGTTGATTTTAATAATAAAATCAAGGAATTGAATGAAGCCTCTTCTATTGATAAATGTTCCAATTGTTCTTCTTGTAGTTCTTTAAAACTAGAGAACACAGAACTTAGGAAAGCTCTAGAAACACGTAGTGTTGACAGTCCTAAAATTGAGGATATTAAAAAGGATGTAGTAATGAGGTTGGACCATCTAGAAAGAATTCTAGGAACCTAACTAATGAGTCTAAGATTAATTGTTTTAGACCACCTAGAAACAACTCTAGGAATTTTGTTAATGAGTCTAGAATGAATAATTTTAGACCACCTAGACTCAATTCTAGGAATTTTATAAATGAGTCTAGAATGAATAATTTTAGACCACCTAGATATGACTCTAGGAAATTCAACGCTTCTAGGGGAACAACTTTAGATCACCTAGAACGCATTTGGCTCAACCTAGACATATGCACAATCCTAATGTTATATGTCACTATTGTAATCGGGTAGGACACATTGCACCCGTTTGTTTTGCTAAACATAGAGATTTATGTGTTGATTATGACTATTGTTATCCTAACCCCCAAGGACCCAAAAGAAGTTGGGTACCAAAAACCTATTTTTAGGTTCTTTTTGCAGGTGTGCTTGAAGACTACAATATTGTAGTGGATGCACCAAGCACGAAACCTTAATTCATTAAGGGGGAACGTCGGTTAGTTATCGTATTTTGAATAAAAACGCAATGAGTTGATATGTGCAAATAATCTATATCAGTTTTGGTTGATACATGCTTTAACAAGTTTTTTTTAATAACAATTAGTATCAATTGGTTTTATAATAAATGATTGAGTCATGTTTTGATGAATATTTTTAGTTTAAATATTGGCATAGTTGAGAAAAATGATCGTTATTATTAGTATGCCATTTACTAACTTTTTATATGATCTTGTCTATAACGATTGGTATCGTCAATGGTTTAAATAACTTTTGGTATAATCTTTTTGCTAATGCCAAAAGGGGGAAGAATATGGGCGATATGCATGCTTTAATTGAGGGGGAATATTCAATTAAGGGGGAATATTCAATTAAGGGGGAATATTCAATTAAGGGGGAATTATATTGAATTGAATTGGTTGCATAAATTGTATGTTGAGATATAGCATCTATTTAGGGGGAATTCAATATGCATATCTTCCGTTGTTTGTCATTATCAAAAAGGGGGAAATTGTTGGAAATCATGTATATCTATGATATGTGCGCTTTGGTAGTATGAGCATGATTTTCAGGTATAGGTTTTGATGAATAACAAACAATGAAGTCAAGTGTCAAACAGTGATATAATATGACAATCAATCAAATGGCGAGAAGCATACTGATGACGGAATTGCATGAACGAGCCAAAGAGTTCAAGACCGAAGACCCAAGACGTAGGTCGTTTGGTAGAACCAATGTAAGGACAACGTTTAAGTTATCTTATCCTTTGGCTCAACATTAGGTCATCGTAAACATGCATAAAATATTTTATTAAATCATATTTATCATAGACATGCATCTTTGTGTTAAAACAAAATGATGTTGAAGGTTTTAAACATGTCTTTTAAATCTGGGCCTCAACAATCGATTATTTGAATCCTACAATCGATTGTATTAAGACAGTGTGATTTGAAGTTTTTCAAAATAGCAAACAATCGATTGTCTACTTTAAACAATCGATTATTTTGAGACAGTGTGCAACCGAAGTTTTTAAACATCTAAACAATCGATTGTTTTTGTCATACAATCGATTATATTCATAAACAATCGATTGTCATTTTCATACAATCGATTATTTTTTGACCGTTCCCACAGAATCCTAAATTGATTTTTGAACGTTGAATACAATCGATTATTTAGTCCATACAATCGATTGTTTAGCCTAAAATCAGGAATCTGTCTTTTGAACGTTGGTCAAACAATCGATTATCTACTCCAAACAATCGATTGTTTGAGCACAGAATCAGGGATTTTATTTGTCAATTAAGCAACGGTCAGCACCACTTTTTCACCTATAAAAAGAGGTCTTTTGAGCTGTTCTTAAACACACAACTCCTCCATACATTGTTATACATATTGATCATTTTCAAGCATCATTTTAGAGCTTTTGTTGAGCCATTTGATAGACAACTTTGTGTTGTTCATAGAGCTTATTGTGTATCTATTTATCCATTCTATTGAGAGAGTATTTGTTGTAAAAGAGAGTTGTCTGAGAAGAACATATCTTCTCATTTGTCGGGTTTGCTAAGTACCCAAAGTCCTAGTGGTTGAAGTCTTGGGGTGAGGTATCCTCAAGCAAGTGAAGTCTTAAGGTGTGGTATCCTTGAGCAACTGTAACGGTTTGTTAAGCACCCGTAAGCTTGACGAAGATAGTGGAAATCTCGAGAGAGTCTCTCGGGGACTGGACTAGCCACAGGTAGTGGTGAACCAGGATACATCGGTGCGTTCGTTCTTTATTATTTACTTATCGCACTTATTTCATTTCCTGCAATTTTTAAATTCCGCAAGTTTACGCTGTTTTTATTATAACGCTATTCACCCCCCCTCCAGCGTTAAGCGTAGTTCCTAACAGTTACTCCTATAGCTAGTGTTGTATTGGTGTATTGCTAGTGAACTTACAAAGCAAGCTGTAAAGGAACAAAAAAATAGATCAATCAAAAGTAGTGGTTCTAAGCAAGGATAGACTACTGCATATTGGCCGGGAGAATCGTCTCAAATGTTGATAGCCTTATATAAATAAGCCAATAAAAAAAGACAAGTCGAAGACAGTGAAAGTGAAAGAGGAGTAAGCAGGGTACGGCAAAGCCCTAGGCCTAAGGGGCTGTACGTAAACTAGTACATATCACATGGTTTTGTACTGATCCTCTTTCGAGCTGTGGAGTGATGATTGGCCGAGGTCCCCCTTTTTCTATTATAAGGAAGAGATTGTAGCTGGGTAAAAATAGGCCAGGACGAGTAGCCACGCACGCGGGTTGTACCGATCAACTTTGAGTTGTCGAGTGACGATTGCTCCATCTCTTAAAAAAGGACGCGAGGGGTTAATAGCCATACTAGGCATTTAAGATACTTCCAGTATTTCTTTTAAAGACGTATTTTGTTTCAAAATATTGCTCGAGTTGCCGAGTTGTATCTATTTTGGATAATTTCCAAATTTAATTTATGCATAGTTATTTAATATTTATTATTATCTTTTATATTTCCCTTCTACATCAGAATTATTACTTTTCTTGATGAACTGGTGTCAATAACATGTAATGAGACAACACAATATAAGGATAGCGATTCAGAAGAAGAGGACGAAATACCTGAGGAAGTTTTCAGAGAAGCTGGGAATTTTGAGATAAACCTAAGTCCAATCTTGATGAAACTTAGATTCAGAAACTGTCAAAGAGACACGCATAAGTATTCACCTATCACCATTAGAAAAGGAAGAATACACTAGTTTCTTGAAAGAATATGAGTATATTTTTTGCATGGCTATATGATGACACGACCATATAAGCACATCCATTGTGGCTCATAAGTTACCTACCAATCCAATGTGTTTGCCGGTAAAGTAGAAACTTAAAAAGTTCAAACCAAACTTGAGCTTAAAGATCAAGGAAATTAGTGAGGACATCTAGCAAGGGCATACCTGCTGCTGGATATGCTCAACCTGGGGAACATGATTGATGGATCCAAGAGGGCCAAATATTGAGAAGGACCTTCCAGGACCAAGTAGATTAGGTTTATCTTTTTTGCGTCATTTTAGAACTCAAATGTAACAAGACAAATGCCATTGGTGATTCATTTATTTATCATTTATAGGTTTGTCCTATTTATTACATAATGAAATGAGGTATTTAGTAGTAATAAATCTCTCTAAATATACTTGTTGCTAGGCGTACCCAGGCATAACGAGGTTCCCAAAATTAGGACGTGATTACGTTTTTGCAATATGTATTTAAATCCAGCAAATATTTATTAGAATTCTTACTCACTTGTCTACCTTTGTTTTTCTTTATTTTGATTATTACCATCCCCTAAGGTTGGTTCCAACATACTAGCATCGTTAGCATATCGCACCAGATCTAGAAGCCCTCCACCTCCTCCTCCTCCTCCTCTAAGTAATCTGAAAAGCAAAGGAAAATCTATGATGGATAATCTGAGTGGTACCTGAAAAGAAAATGCTGAGAATATTGAAACTTCAGATGCTCAGAATACTCCGGCCAAGAATAATTTGGTCATACAATTGGAGCAAAAAATACTGGAGTTGCAAGGAGAATTTGAGCAGGTCCGCAACTTGGCAAACATCTCTCTCACCGTAAAAGTCCCCGACGTCAACCAACAAGATGCGCAAAACCCGAAACCTCCTCAAAGCACACCATACCAACATCCAAAAAATCTTCGCACCTCATCAATACACAACTCCTCCCCAAAATACTAGTTCTCTACTAGTACCCACTTCTACTCAACACCAATATCTTCCTACTGAGTACTTGCAAACCACCTACCATGCTTTTCAGAATACCCTAAGACCTATCCCTGATCTAAAAAATTCAACTAACGATCACCACTAAACTCCAACGCTTGGCACCCACCAAAATAATCCTATATATGTAGAAACTTTACCTCAATATACTCAACCAATATCATACGCTCCAGAATTTGCCGAGAAGGACCTGTCATTAAGAACACAGCCGAAAATCTCAAGAAGATCACGAGACGAGTCTTGGGTGCTAAAGGAGTCAAAGAAATTGAAGGTCATAATTATGAGGATTTTTGCATTCAACCAGACGTGGAACAGAAGTTTACAAACCTCCTAAGTTCAAAATATTTGACGGAATAGGTGACCCGAAAGTACATTTGAGAATATACTTTGGTAAGCTCGTGGGTGTTGGAAAAGATGAAAGGATTCATATGAAGTTGTTCATGGGAAGTCTCACGGGAGATTCTGTATCTTGGTATATCAGCCAGAATCCCAAGAATTGAGTTAATTGGGTAGGCATGGCGTCAGACTTCATGGATCGATTCAGGTTTAACATAGAGAATGCACCAGATGTCTTATACATAAAAAATCTGAAGAAGAAACCAACAGAGACTTTCCGCGAGTGAGCTACTTGATGGAGGTTCGAAGCTGCAAAAGCCAGGCTGCCACTAGAAGAAGGTGAGATGAATAAATTCTTTGTTAGGGCCCGGGATCCCCAATATTATGAAACGCTAATGGACATTGAAAATCACAAGTTCTCCGACATTATCAAACTCGGAGAAAGGATAGAAGAAGGGATCAAAAGTGAGATGGTAACGACTTTCGAGGTGTTGCAGGCCACGAACAAAGTATTACAGTCACGGGGTATATCAAAGAAGAAAGAAGTAGAAGTAGCAATAGTGACCCAAGGTCCAAAAATTCCACTCACATACCAGACACCTCCATTTACCTCCCAGATATTCTTAACCCACTACCATATATCTCACGTATAACACCCAACCAGCATATTACCATTCGCCTCCAACCCGTCAAAACTATCAAAAACCCAGACCCAATTTTGATCGCAGACCACCCATACAATATACCCCTTTTGCTAAAACCATTGACCAACTGTATGAAAGATTGAAGTCAACTAGATATGTTGCCCCCATTTCTATTGTTGCAATGGAAAACACCTCCCAATGGGTCAACCCAAACAAAACCTGCGCATACCATTCTGGCATGAAAGGGCATTCTATCGATGAATGCTGCACCCTGAAAGTTATTGATACCAAAGTCATACAAGCAAAGGAGGTCGCACCAAATATCTGTAACAATCCCCTCCTATATCATTAGGGTGAAGTAGTAAATGTGATATAAATTTACGACAAATAGAATCATAAGGGGTCAATTGGGCTTATTCGGGAAGGTGATGACCCTAAATTTGCTATCACACTCACTCCTATTGTGTTACAGATACAGACGCTAGTTGAAGTTGTAGTAGCCACATCAGTCATGTTCGAAATTGAAGTAACAACACCTATGGTCATACCAGCTCCATTTGAAGTACAAATATCCACACCCTTCACTGTGGCAGTAGTACCCACACCTCTTTTCAAGTCTAACGCCATAACCTGGTATTATGCTTCCGAAGCTAGGAGAAAGGGAAAAGAAAATATGGATGAATCAGGTGCTGCACAGGGAATGACCAGAACTGGAAGGATCTACACACCCGAAAACTTGGGAGGAACAAGCAAGGAAGCTTATACTAGAAAACCCGTCTTTGAAACTCGACCAGACGATCTTTGGAGGAAACTGCATGCTATAGAATACTCTATCATCGATCATTTGAACAAGACTCCCGCCCAAATATATATCATGTCGCTATTGAAAAATTCTTAGGCGCATAGGAGTGCTATGATAAAGGTGTTTAATAAATCTTATATACCCAATAACATTACTAGTGGAGAGGTGGCCAACATGGTAGGGCATGTACTAGAGAGCCACAAGATAACCTTTTATGAGGAGGAACTACCACCTGAAGGGTTAAGTCACAATAGGGCATCACATATCACAGTACAGTTTAAGGACAACTTCATCGCCAGGATCTTAATAGATGGGGGTTCAAGTCTCAATATTTGTCCATTGACTACTCTGAAAAGGTTGGGAAAAGATTTCCATGAGATATGAGCAGGAAGTATGAACGTGAAGGCATTTGATAGGTCTCAAAGGGCCACTATTAGGGAGATTAACCTTTGTTTGCAGATGGGCCCGACTAGGTTTGATGTTGAGTTCCAAGTACTAGACATATATGCTACATAGAATCTTCTATTGGGACGACCTTATATACATAGTACTGCAGTTGTGGCTTCCACACTACACCAAGCTATGAAGTTCGAATGGAACCATCAAAAGGTAATCATTCACGGAGATGGAAGTAACCACATTTACACCAGTTAGACTGTCCGGTTGTCGAGAATAGAAGAAGGCTGGGTGGAGAGACTTATCACCGCATCGAGCGTGTCAACACAATTTAGAAGTAAAAATGGTAAGGAACAAAGTAGGAAGTAATTTAGCATGGTCTGGGGACGAACCCGGCAAAGGGCTTGGACAGAAACTCTAGGGCATTACCATACTGATACAGTTGAAGCTTCACGGCACAAATTTTTGGGGTGGGTTATCCGTACATCTGGCAAGAATATAATGATTGGTTACCACCATGGCATGGTCTTTATTACCCTCTCGAGCAGGTAGTGCTCGTCTAAGTCAGACTTTTCACCAGGTCAATATAATATGGGGATCCGTAGAGGAGGAAGCTTTGGCTGGGTTGAGGAGCTTGTTTCTAGAATACGAGAATATGGCTTGCAATGTGATAGTAGAGGAGGAGGGGGAGGAAGAAGGCCTCACCATTTAGACCATGGAAAAGGGAGTTATTTTCAAGAATTGGACTACCATACCATCCCGGGCCTGTCGAGTTCCTAGGCGATTAGCCTGACTTGTTTTAATAGATGTACTAGGCATTTAAGATATTTTTAGTATTTTGTTTAAAGAAGCATTTTGTTTCAAAATAATTGCTCGAATCATCGAGTTGTACTTGTTTTGGATTTTCAAATTTTAATTAATGCATTATTATTTAGTATTTATTATTATCTTTTACATTTCCCTTCCACAATATTATTATTACTTTTCCTAATGAATTGTTGACTGTGAAATGTAATGAGGCAACGCAATATAAGCTTAGTGATTCAGAAGAAGAGGACGAAATACCTGAGGAAGTTTTTAGAGAAGTTGAGAATTTTGAAAACAAACCTAAGTCCAATTTGGACGAAACCGAGGCACTCAATTTGGGAGGTTCAGAACCCGTCAAAGTGACTTGCATAAGCATTCACCTACACTATCAGAAAAGAAAAAATACGCTCTTTTCCCAAACGAATATGAGGATATTTTTGCTAGGTCATATGATGACATGATCGGCTTGAGCACATCCATAGTGGCTCATAAGTTACGTACCAATCCAATATGTCTACCGGTAAAGCAGAAAATCAAAAAGTTCAAACCGGACATGAGCTTAAAGATCAACGAAGAAGTCACGAAGCAGATCAAAGCGAAATTCCTCAAGGTAGTTGAATACCCAACATGGATAGCGAACATCGTACCAATTTCGAAGAAAGATGGGAAAGTAAGGGTGTGTGTTGACTATCAAGATTTAAATAGAGCAAGTCCTAAAGACGATTTCCCGCTACCAAATATACACATTCTGATCGACAATTCTGCCAAGCATGAACTCCAAGCCTTTGTAAATTTCTTTGCGAGTTATTATCCGATTTGTATGGATGAAGAAGACGTAGAGAAAACAACCGTCATTATACCGTTGGGAGTTTACTGCAACAAAATGATGCCATTCAGTCTTAAGAATGCTGGGGCTACCTACATGAGGGATATGACAACCATCCTCCATTATATGATACACAAGGAAATAGAGGTGTATGTTGATGATGTCATCATCAAATCCAAGAGGGTCGCAAAATTGAACCCCGCAAAATGTGTATTCGGGGTTCCCGCAGGAAAGCTATTGGGATTCATTGTATGCCATCGAGGAATCAAGTTGGTCCCATCCAAAGTTAAGGCTATCCAGAGTTACCACCACCAAAGAGCAAAAAGGACGTGATGAGCTCCGTAGGACATCTCAACTACATCAGGCGCTTCATAGCATAGTCCATAGTAATATGTGAAACCATATTCAAAATGGTGAGGAAAGATACAGAAACTAGTTAGACCGAGGATTGTCAGAAGCCCTTTGACAAAATCAAGTAATACATGTCTACACTACCAGTCCTAGTTCCACCGGAAATAGGAAGACCATTGCTACTCTATCTGTCCGTATTAGATGGGGCTTTCGGATGTGTTTTGGGACAACATGATGAGGTAGGAAGAAATGGGCAAGGAATATATTACTTGAGTAAGAAATTCACATGTTACGAAGCACGGTATTCTCCGCTACAACGTACTTGCTATGCTTCGACATAGACAACTTAGAAATTAAGGCATTACTTCTATGCCTATACTACATACCTCATATCCAAAATGGACCCTCAGAAGTACATCTTTTCCATGCCAAACTGGGAAGTTAGCCAAATGGAGATGTTGTTAAGTGAGTTCCATATCATCTATGTAACTTAGAAGGAAGTCAAAGGACAAGCATTGACAGACGATCTTGTTAAAAATCCTGTGGGATGAGAATACAAACCATTAAAAATGTATTTTCCTGATGAAAGTGACGTTCGTAGGAGAGGAAATTGCTGAAGCCTGTGATGGTTGGAGAATGTTTTTCGACGGAGCTGTAAAGTGGGTATTGGAGTAGTTTTGGTATTATAGATAGGTCAACATTACCAGGTATCCACAAATCTTAGGTTCTCATGCTCCAATAATATGGCACAATATGAGGATTGCATTATGGGGCTCAATTTGGCCATCGATATGAACATACAAGAGTTGCTGGTAATTGGCGATTAAGATCTTCTGGTGCATTAGGTCCAAGAAGAATGGACTACAAAATATACTAAGATACTACCATACTTGTACCATGTGCATAAATTGATGAAGAGATTTACAAAGATAGAATTCAAACATGTTCCAAGAGTCCAAAACGAGTACACAGATGCATTGGCCACCTTGTCATTAACGAAACAACACCCAGACAAGAATTTCATCGATCACATCCCGGTGAAAATCCATAATCATTCGGCTTACTCATGTTGAAGAAGAAACAAATGGAAAATTTTGGTTCCACCACATCAAAGAATATTTGGAAAAAGGATAATACTCCGAACAAACCATACTCAGAAACACACACTGCAGAGGCTATCCAATCACTTCTTCCAAAGTGGAAGGACCTTGTATAGAAGAACTCCTGATCTAGGACTATTAAGATGTGTTGATGCAAAAGAGGATTCCAGATTGATCGAGGAGATACATGTCGGAACATGTAGACAACATATGAACGATCTTGTTCTAGCCAAAAAAGTACTCAAAGAAAGATATTTTTGGATGACCATGGAAATATATTACATCTAGTATGTCTAGAACTGCCACTAGTGCTAGATATATGCAGACATAATAAAGGTACTACCAAATAAGCTCAATACAACAAGTGAAACCTTGGACTTTTGCTACTTGGGGATGGATGTGATCGGTCTGATCGAGCCCACTTCTTCAAACGGGCACCGGTTTGTTTTAGTTTCCATCAATCACTTCACGAAATGGGTAGAGGATGCATCTTACAAACCTATAACCAAGAAAAGTCATCGCAGATTTTGTCAGGGATCGTATTGTTTGACGGTTCAGGGTTCCCGGGTCCCTTATCACTGATAATGCCGCCAATCTCAATAGTGGTCTGATAAAAGCCATGTTTGAAACCTTCATAATCAAGCACAAAAACTCTACAGCATACACACCTCAAATGAACAGAGTTGTGGAAGCTGCCAACAAGAACATCAAGAAAATACTGAGAAAGATGGTAGAAAATCACAAACAATGGCACGCGAAGTTACCATTTTCCCTATTGGGGTACCACACTACGGTCCTCACATCAACTGGGGAAACTTCCTATTTATTAGTTTATGGTACCAAAGTTGTCATTAAAGTCGAGGTAGAAATTCCCTCTATAAGGATCATACAGAAGCCGAACTCCGTGATGCAGAAGAAGCTACTATGAGCAACAAGCCCTCATAGATAGAAAAGAATGAATGCAGTATGCCACAGTCAGCATTATTCAGACCTTTCAACAAAAGGGTCAGATCAAGACAATTTGCACCAGGGCAACTAGTGTTGAAACAGATCTTCCCTCATCAAGATAAAGCCAAAGGGAAATTTTCACACAACTGGCAGGGTCCCTACATGTTTCACAGGGTACTAACAGGAGAAGCACTCATACTTGCAGAAATAGACGGAGAAATTTGGCCAAAACCTATCAATTCAGACGTAGTCAAGAGATACTATATTTAGACTGTTCATATTCCTCCATTTGATGTAACTAAGCTACGCTTGACTTGATTCCCATTTAAGAAGGGATACGTACGTAGCCCTATGGGTTTGGCCACATTTTAATAAAATCTTCATTTCCCTAGAACCAGAAATTGGGGAAGAATTTTTAGAAGGACCCTCAAAATTCCGGAACAAGTCCACCCGACGCCATCGTATGTAAGACAGTCAAAAATCTATTAAGAAACTATGGCAGAATTTTGAAAAGGACCCTCAAAATTCTAATACAAGGAAGCTGCAATGTCTTTAAAAGTGTTACAGCCATTAGGTCATGTAATCTACTTGATATTATATATCGATATGTATCTAAATAACTTTATTTCATAAATAAGTGCATACTTTTGAAAGCTTTATTTCTATGGCCGCCAGATGTAACTCAGGTAACTCGAATAGGTCCTCCAGACCAAAGCATGCAGATGCAGGAATAGTGAACATAACAGGAGTACTTGAAAATTTACACATATCAAATCACTATTTTCATAATGGCGAGGCCGCCAAACGCAAATCTATCTCCGCCTAAGAAATATTCTGCTCCTACTCACTATTCATTCATTTGCATGAGACTAAGCTCTGTCTCAAATCTTGCATTAGGCTAAGCCCTTCCTCTATATTTGCAGAAGTCTAAGGACTGCCTTCACTTTTACATAAGACTAATCCATGTCTCAAATCTTGAATGAGGTTAAGTCATGTCTCCATATTTACATAAGGCTAAGCATTACCTTCTCTTTGCATGAGACTAATCCATATTTCAAATCTTGCATGAGGCTAAGCCCTGCCTATATATTTGCATAGGGATAAGCATTGCCTTTTCTTTGCATGAGACTAATCCATATCTCAAATCTTGCATGAGGCTAAGCCTTGCCTCCCTATTTGCATAAGGCTAAGCATTGCCTCATCTTTGCATGAGAGTAAGCCCTGTCTTAAATCTTGCATGAGGCTAATCCCTGCATCTCTATTTGTATAACTCTAAGCATCGCCTTCTCTTTGCATGATACTAACCCATGTCTCAAATTTTGCATGAGTCTACGCCATGCCTCCCTAATTGCATAAGGCTAAGCTCTGCCTTTCCCTATCTAATGCTGAATGTTGCACTATCTGAAACCTAGCACTATTTTGCCTTTTCCAGGACTAAGCTCGGTCCCGATTCTATACAAGACTATGATCTATCTTGTTTTCTTATATGATCCATCATCATGCCTCTATCCGAATGGCGTCATAGTCCTAAGGAATCATCCTCATAGCTTGAGGACACCATGTCATGGCCTGAGGATCTCTCAATACTGCACATCATTATTCAAAGGCGTCATGGTTCAGAGGCATCATTTTCATGGCCCGAGAACATCATTTCATGGCCTATAATCCCCTATCTCATGATTCATGGCCTATACATCATGATCTAAGGACGTTATCCTCTCCGTCGAAAGACAACCTTCATGGTTCAAAGGGAATTTGCATCATGTTTAAATTCTCACAGTAATCCCCATATTTTCATGCGTGGTGTTTTAAGTTTTGTAGGAAATCCAGGAGGTAACAATTCTTCTAATGGGAGCAATCTTTGCTCTGGTTTCCACTCATGCCATTTACACCCTGCCGTTATTTCGAATGTAATCGATCCTCATCATATGCTCCCATTCACTCAACGATCGTTTAAGTACCTACCTTGTGATACATCTGTTACGATTGAGATTCACTTTCATAACTCCGCATAAATCCAACTGATATTATCCTTCCTAAAAGAATACTTTCTTAAACATACAACTATTCCCATAACAATTCCTTCGGTTCCATTCAATTGGGTCTAGAACTACATATGGCATGATTACAAACATGCACAAGTATTTCTGTAATTTTTTCTAAAATTTTAAAGGTTTTAAATCAATTTATTTCTGTATTTTTATTATATAAATATTCAAATTATTCCTCATATTATTTTTTATAATGATTTAATCATCTAAATTCATCATTTATTCTCAAGTAGTTCTTAAATATTTTAATTGTATTTTTTATAATTATATTTGCATTATTCAAGCTAAAATTGCACATTTTACAATAATAGCTTAGACATATGCATAATTATATAATCTATACAAAAAATGGATTTTTATATTTTTATAATATTAAACAATTATTTTAAAATATTTTCATGCACAAATAATATTTTTTATTATTTATTAATTATTTTTTATAAATTATTGTACTGATTTAATTGGATATTTAAACTTTAGCCCCTTTCTATTTAATTTCGGACTAGCCCAATTGTATACACCAGCCCAATACCAAATTACCCCAAACCAATTAAACCACCCGACCCAAAAACTCCTTAAATCAGGATCGTTGATCTTTGAGATCAACAGTCCACATGACCCTTGCCTTTTTAAACATAACCAAACCCAACCCCACTCCCTCACAACCCCAAACCCGCTGCCCATGAATCATCTCGATCTCCCCTCTTTCACTCTCAAACCCTAAGTGCCATCACCTCAAATCCCCACCAAATCTCCTTTGCTTCCAACTAGATGTGGAATCATCTAGTGATTTCTTACCTTATCTGGCTCCCTTTCTCTACTGGCTAACCGATTATGGTGTTACATAATCACTTGCCTTACTTGAAAAGTGAATCTCTCTTGTTTTAAACCAAAATGGATTCGAATCTTCATCTCTTTCTATCTATGCTCTTTCTCCGTCTCTTTATGGTTTGAATCTTTGAGATTTTTTGCTTATTCCTAATTTTACCTAAAGGTAGGGTTTAGATCCTGTGAAATCTTCTGAGATTTGGTACTTATTTTGGTTAGCATGACTATCTATGAATTTATTCATGATTTCGTTAAGCAGTTTTCCGCCTCATTTTACTTACCCTAAAATTAGGGCCGAGATCTTTTCAGATATGTAAAGGTTCCTTAATTTTGAGTATTTTTTCTTTAATATTTTTGTAGATCTATGCTATTCCTATAGTTTTTTCTTTAAAATAATATTATTATTCCTAAAATTAGGGTTTCAGATCTTCTCTAGTTCGATTCTTTGTTCTTTTCGAATAAGCCTCTTGTCTATGTTCTTTATACATAGTGTGATTATTTCACCCTTTTTTCTTTGATGACTTAAAGGTTTATCCCAAAATTAGGTTTTTGAAACCCTTTACTGAAATTTTAATCTTTCCTTTCCTATATGATACTTATACTTTCTTATTTTGTTCGTTTTACCTATTCTTACCTTATTTGGACCAATGTCTGATTAATAATTTATGCTACTTCCCTTTGACTTAACCTTAGTGGCCTGATTTTATGTTCTGGTTATTAAAGTCGGCTTCTAATTGATTCTGGAATTATTCCTTACCTTGTTTGACTGCTGATTGAGTCCATTAACTGAAGCTAGCCTGATTTTATGCATGTTAATTGATCTAAGCCAAACTTAACTGATGGTTAATTGATCTTCATACCTTATTTGTGTGTGATTGGTCCATTACCTTATGTGTTCTACTCTATTTATGTTAAAAAACCCTTCCCATTTTCCCTTTTAGAAAGACATTAGAACTCTCTTATTCTCACTACAAACTTAAGCTCTCTCTCTTGCTCTTGTTCTGACTTCTGTGCTAAGTGGCTATTATTTGGCCGGCTAAAAGCCTAGGCCAAATTACTCTGGAACCTACCTATTTCTGCATATTTACTTTCTCTTCTCTACTGGTATGTGCTAACTCCTATTATCTTGTTCTGTTCCATGTGATTATATGATTAGTTTACTTCAAACTTCGATATGCTTCTGTTTGCTATATGTTTTCGGTTTGCTTTCTTCCTAACTAGTATGCTTTAATTCATGTTAACCTACTCTGTTCTATGTGCTTGCATGGTTAGTTTACCTTAGCATGTATGTTCCATGATTTCTGTTTACTTCTTTCTAGATTGGTATGCTTTAGTTCCTGCTACCCTATTCTATGTGTTTGTGTGGTTAGTTATTTCAAACATCAGCATGTTTCTATTTAATACATGTCCATATGGCCCCACCTTGTGATAATTAATAAAATAAGTAATCTTTAGTAATGTGAAACATTGATGGATTCAGTTGTATACTCCCCATTCATAACATGTTTAGGTATTCCCAATATGTGTGGTTGATTTTGTCTGTAATTCAAGTATCTCTACTCTTGTTGTGATTGCTTTAATAATTGGTACATCATCAATGTCTGAAGTAATACCAATCTGCTAAATATGGGCTATGTTCTATTTGTAGTCTTGTAATTTGAACCTGTTTGCTCCTAAAAAATCAAATTGTTTTCTAAATGTGTTCCCCTTACCCCCTATGTACTAGATTTCAAACATCCAATCTTAACTATCTAGGTTCAAATCACCTCCAGCGTGAGCACTACCTAGGGTCCCTGAGACTCATTTGAACTCTGACTTATTGGAGATGGTTTTCCAATTCCTTATGAATTTTGTGTTGAATGTGTGGATCTGGTATGAGCATTGCCCGGGGTCCTTGAGGCTCTTCAGGAACTTTGACACACTGCAAGTCTGGCCTAATGTGTTGTGGATCCTTGCTACTACTTCAAGGCTGTTGTGTTGAAGGCTTGGCTCTTAGGTTTATATTGGCCCTGCTAAGGCTCCCTATAATGTAATAGATAATTTTATATAGTTTATTCATGTCGGGCTTTAATATTTTCTGTAATAAATAGATTTGGGGTTGTTAGTACAAGCTTGGGAGGGGGTTTTCCTGTATCCTTGCTTGAAACTCAGGTAGAAATCATGCCTATAGGTTTATTGGTGATTACGTGAGTATTATTACTTGTTTAGAGATCATGTCTATAGGACTTTCTGATTGCTTTATTCTGTACTTCACTCGCATACTAGAAATATTGTTCATAGGCTCTTTGCATTAGAAATCATGTCCATAAGACCCATGTGCATTTTTACATGTGTTAGTAACCATGTCTATATGATCCTATCTGTTTGAGTAATAATTTCCTGGCAGTATGCTTAAAGAATTTTTCTCTCATGTGATTAATAGATATCATGCCTATAGGAACTATAAGTCAGTTAAATACCATACCTATAGGAAATAAAGGAATCAGTTTCAAACCTAGAAAGCATGTCTATAATATTTAATCCGATAGATATCATGCCTATAGGATGAAATTAGTTTATAAACTTAGGAACCCTACTAGTAGATATTCATCTCAAGGAAACATTTAGAGATCCTGGCTATAGAAATTAGAAAGCATGCCTCTAGGACCTAAAGAGTTAAAACCTGCCTTTACGAATTAAAATTAGTGATTTTCTTAGAAACCATGCTATAGGTTTATAATTAGCAATTGTAGATATCATGTCTATAGGATCCTGTCAATCACTTGGGAAAATTTGTAGAGTATTAATGATTCTGGGGTATAAAATGTTGATATCTACTGCCTGAAGATACCCAGATTCAAGCTTAATAAAAATCAGTAGGCAAAACTGATAGGTCCAAATGCATGCCTTAGTAAACTGTTGTTTTCGTATTATGTTTATGCTCATCCAGATATCCTGTCTATAGGATCCCTAACTAACAAACTCTACTGATTGAATTACGTGCATTTATTGTCTACTTGTGGATATCAATGTGATCCCCATATTTGTTCTTTACATGAAGTCCTATCTGAATTTTGCTTGTCGCCTAGCTTTTTCTCATTTTCAAGCCATATAGGTCAGTCTAGAACCACCCTAAGTATAGGTCCTAAATACCTCCGAGACTATAGGTAAGGTACGGGTAGTGCAGCATAAGTTACGCATTATAAGATACTAGAACGCTTAGGTAATAACTGAAAGATAGTAATTGGGTAGAAAATGAAATGATAACTTGTACGCTAATGTTACGTGTAGCACTCCCATTTGGGTAAAGTTACCGAGTGTTGCATGGAAATTATCCTATAGGCTTAAAAACCTAGGACCCCTTTAGTTCCTGCTTTAAAGTAATGACTATTTGTCTAAATTGTTTATTTTCCCATACGACTACTTTGCTTAATTTAAGTTCGGCCGAGACCTATCGTTGTGGACCTCGAGGGGTGCCTAATACCTTCCCCTCAAGGTAATTTAGATACCTTACCGACCTATGATGACGTAACTAGTTATATGAGATAATTGTTCTAGGTGCCCTAATACAACTTAATCCGTTAGTTGGTGACTCTTCAAATCCCTTACCTAATCCCAAAAGGAAAGGAGTTGTCCCAAAATCGAAATCCAATTTCGTGAGAAAAAGGGGGTGCGATAATTGAAGAGGATCGATGTGCCTACTTCTTTCATCTTTTCCTAGTTCTCGTCGGTCACAAGGCAGCGAAGGTATCTAGCCACACCTACCAAAGCGGACAGCGCCCGGGCATCCGCTAGGATAGTAAGAACAAAAATTCTCTTGCGGTCGGGATCCATACTTGGGGCAGAGAACTGTCTCACTAGCCTAGGGCTCGCCCTCATGGAACATATTTTTTTGGGACCTCCAGGTGACCAAGCTCTGAGTAGTCCTCCAAAGCACTCATGTCCATGCCGTCGAAGAACATGTTGAGGGCATCATTCGGGCCTAATGCCATCTTGTTTGATTTCTATTTATCGGCTTGAGCCTCTTCTAATATGGACTCTATGTGGGACAGAGTCTTTGAGATATCGATGACACCGGCTACCTCCTAGGGGTCAGGAGTGGCTTCTCGGGAGGCCGTGGGCTCTAATCCCCTTTCTAGTTCCCAAGATAGAGGGGAATCTATCCCTTGGCCACCTTCCCTAGTCGTCGCCTTCTCTCCTTTATTGATGGTCAAACTATAAGCAATGAAATCAAGGTCGTCATCCTCAGGGTAATCCATGAGCCCAAAGAGGGAATCGAGGCCCGGTACCCTAGCCTTGGTTTCCTATTTTGCTTTTTTGAACATGGCAACAACCCTCTTCTTCATCACCTCGACGTCTAGGGAGCCATAGGATTTCCACTTTTTCATTTTCTCCTCTTTAGCGACAGCTTCGTGCTGTCCTGAAGTAGAGGGTTCAATAAGCGAGGACGGGGCCTTGTCCTCATCTAATGGCTAAAGCTCGGTGGTCTTGGAAAAACCTATGAAAGGGAAAAAGACTTAGCAAATATAAATGTAAATTTAATTATTCGGGCAAAAGACAGACTATGGGAACATGCCTCTCACTTGCCCTTGAGAGGTTGCACCATTCACGCTCGAAGTAAGACATTTGTTTGCAAATCCTCTCGATCCATGTCTTGAAGAGGTTTGATTGCATTGGGAACTTGGGCGACCACTGCACAACATTAGACGCATGCAACTAGAAAAAGAATAAAAGGAAATAGGGAGCACTCGAGAAGGAGAAGACTTACATGATGAGTTCCAATATTCAGGGAATGATAGAAATTCGGGTGGAATGAGGTCTTTGGTTTTCACCTGAACGAACCTCTCCTGCCAACCGTGATCTCGATCTTCATTGATTCTCGAGAATAGATCTTTACTTGCTCAACGAACGAGCTAGATCAACCCCCACGAAAGATTCGAGGACTGTAGAGGCGAAGCAGGTGTTCGAGGTTGAACTGAGGTTTAAAAAATGTATGAGGAGGATTATAATCCTCCAAAATGACGGGTGGATCTGCCCAAGGTAGGCGATGTACCTTTTGCATAAACCGAGGATTATAGGGTCTACATGGGCAACCATGAAGGGGTAAGTGTAAACACTTCAATACCCCTTCAGATGAGTGGTGATGTCCTTAATGGACCCCGGAACGACCACCTCCTTGCCCTACCAGTTACTGTCCACCTGGTAATGGAGGATATATACCTCCATATCCCCTCACCTCGGTCTTGCTTACTGGAAGCTTCTTGACTTTGAAGTAGTTTTTGATGTATCAACCGCCAACAATGAAACTCTTAAAAAGAAGCTCTGATACCACCTCCGGAACGGACACCTCGACATCTGTGGCCGTGTTTGAAGTTGAAGGGGGTTTCTTGAGGCATAGATTTGGAAGCTTTTGCCATCAAATTATGGAAAATATGAAGATTGAAGAAAAATATGAAGATTTGAAGATCGGGATAAAGATATGAAAATCTTATTTGAAGGTTTGAAGATGAAGATATGAATATCTGGAAAGCGAAGTATGAAGATTTGAAGAGGTTAAAGTTACGTGGAGAATTCGAGGGTAAATCAAACAGCTATAGAATCGAAAAGTGAAAAAGTGAAAAAGAGATTAGAGTTTTAATAGAGGAAAAAAATAATCAGTGTGTGACACTTCGAATTCGAAGATAGTCAACTGGTGATTGACACGTGTCCGAAGTCTGAATGACGCAACTGATGGGATGTTTCACTAACCTGTCCATCTGATTGTAGTGTACAAATGAAAAAACTGGGGTTAATTCATCACTTCACACCACTTCGATAAACCTACTCTCCGGAAAACGATGGTGACTATATGTGTACAAGTAAAATCGGGGGTAAAGTTTCCTCTGATTCCCCGGTGAGCGAACGAAGGGGAAGCACAGATCAACAAATGATAATTGACGTCGGGAACCCCTCATATCGAGACCCCACAATAATGAATTATTTGAGATCGGACACGGTAAGGCGACGTGCCCCCGACCAAGTATGGCTTCTGTACCTCGAGAGATACGGTGGACGGTTATTCATGATGGACAGGGGGCCGTAATATCGTTCTCAACCGCATTTTACGGTACGAATCCCGTTCAGTGTTCATTATAGATCAACAATTAGCGGGAAAATAATTTTCTTTTTTACCTTTTTAGGATTTGTACTAGGATTGAAATTCTCCTACTAGGGTAGTTTTTCTTTAGTCTGAATTATTGTAACACATATTTCAAAGCAATAAAAATCTATTTTTGTCTTCTAGCGATTGCTCAAGGCATTGCATACTTGTTCTTTTCCGCACAGGCAATCGTGCTTGTACCGAGGGTCCAATCGAGGACAAACTCTATTGTTCAATTTAAGATCAGGGTTAGCCATTATATTGCTATTGGTTTGATCGTTTATTTTGTCCTTAATTCATCTACTTATAATAACAATTACTCGGTATAGTCTTACAAGTGAAACTACTTGTTATTTATAATTATTTATATTGAATCAAACTATATATTTTTTAAACCACATACAACTTTAATTGTTACTATTTTAGGGGTAAACAAAGAAAAAACATCAATGTTGAATTTTCAAGGTTCTTATGTCTTGGACTGTCAAAATCTGATACTAGTATGATTAAAGGTTCAAACAAGAACCAAAGTTTACAGAGAAAATTCCAAGTTCTAGCCTCCGAACGTGACTACGTCTTGGTTTTACAGAAAACACCCGACAAGTCAAATCCTACTCACCCCTATTTTCCTTAGTTGTTTACTTATTTATTGTAGTTTATTTGTAATCATTATCGGAAATTCACATATTCTAATAACTTGAATTCATACGGCCTAAAGAGTTTGGTCAAACTTCTAAAATCATCCTATTTTAAAAAATAATATTTTTAAAAGTATTTTAAATAAAATATTTTTGGCAAGAAGTGATTTATATTTGATTCATTAATTAAAAAATTATTTTTGAGAAATAATTAGTATTTGGCTAAACTTTTGAAAATTACTCTAAATATATATATATATATATATATATATATATATATATATATATATATATATATATATATATATATATATATATATATATATATATATATATATATTTTAAAAGTGCTTCTAAGAAAAGTGATTTTTCAGAATAAATTAATTTTTTCTATTACTCCAAAACTGTTTCTGCTTTTTCTCAAAAATATTTTTTTTAATTCCAAAAGCTTAACCAAATACTTTAAATTTTTGCCAAAATTACTTTTAATAAAAAAAATATTTATGGTCCAAAAGAAACTTGGCCAAATAGACTATAAAGTCATTAAAAAGGTACTATCACACCAAACATTTTTAATTTCAAAAACTCCAATGCAAAATATAATAATAACAAATACATTCCTACAAGATAGATCTTACTCTTATACGTGAAGATAGAAAAATTACTCTCCATAAATTTTCGGCTTAATAAATATTTTTCAACGTGTTAAACACCAAAAAAGAATGAAAAAGTCATGTTGAAATATTGAATAAGAACATTAATAACAACAAAATAACATAGCGGTCCCACTATTTTGTGACAGAGCGAACTGCCGGTCAAAAAACACTTGGTTCTAGCAATCAAATGTAAGCACAACTGACGTCCATTTCACTACCAAACCCATACACACATAATTTCCCTTCCATTTCCCCAATTAAGCCCACCAAACATGGAAAATTCAAGTAAAGAATCCCACCTCCGATCTGAAAATTCCGTCACCTATGACTCCTCTTACCCCATCTACGCCATGGCCTTTTCCTCCTTCACTTCTCCCCTCCACAACCGCCGCCGTCGCATTGCTGTCGGCAGTTTCATTGAAGAATTCAACAACCGGGTCGACATTCTCTCCTTCGACGAAGAAACCCTAACCCTAAACCCTATTCCGAATCTCTCCTTCGATCACCCTTACCCACCTACTAAACTCATGTTCCATCCTAATCCTTCTGCTTCCCTTAATTCCAACGACATTCTCGCTTCTTCCGGTGATTACCTCCGTCTATGGGAAGTTCGAGAAAGTTCCGTTGAACCACTTTTTACTCTCAACAACAGTAAAACTAGTGAATACTGTGCCCCTTTAACCTCTTTTGATTGGAATGAAGTTGAGCCCAAAAGAGTTGGTACTTCCAGTATTGATACTACTTGTACTATTTGGGATGTTGAAAAGGGGGTTGTTGAAACCCAATTGATAGCCCATGATAAAGAGGTTTACGATATAGCTTGGGGTGAAGCTGGAGTTTTTGCATCAGTTTCTGCTGATGGGTCAGTTAGAATTTTTGATTTAAGGGATAAGGAACATTCGACAATTATTTATGAGAGTCCACAACCGGATACTCCGTTATTGAGGTTGGCTTGGAACAAGCAAGATTTGAGATACATGGCTACTATATTAATGGATAGTAACAAGATTGTAATTTTAGATATTAGGTCACCAGCGATGCCTGTGGCGGAGTTGGAAAGGCATCAGGCGAGTGTGAATGCGATTGCATGGGCTCCACAGAGTTGTAGACATATTTGTTCAGCTGGGGATGACGGGCAGGCCCTCATTTGGGAGTTGCCAACTGTTGCTGGGCCTAATGGGATTGATCCCATGTCAATGTACTCTGCTGTAGCTGAGATTAATCAAATTCAGTGGTCTGCTGTGCAACGAGATTGGATTGCTATTGCATTTTCTAACAAGTTGCAACTGCTTAAAGTATAAGCTTATAAGGTAATTGAAAGATTGAATATTTCATGTAAGATAACTACTACTATTGCTACTTGTATGTCTTTTTCTCCGAGGCGGGAAAGGGTTGGAGCTTGGATGTAATTGTGCAACCTTTTGGGATTGCACGACTGTGTTATACATTTAGATAGTTTCAACTTCTTGTGTGTGGCAAAAGAACAAAACAGGAAAAGCAGATTCAGTAATTCTGAGATCCTGCTGATTCTTGCTTGTGCTAGATAATTTATTAATGAGTTATTGAATGTAGGAAGCTGTGTTTATGTGGTCTCACTTGTTGATGTGATTCGAGACTCTTATAATGTATACAAGTACAATTTTCTTTTGATAAGGTAAAGTACGGGTAACTGTATTTCTTGAGTTAGGGAAATCAACCTATATTTTGATGCAAGATATGAAGTTTAACTCACAGAAACTAGCACAGTTGAACTAGCTACTAGTTAAATTGAGTTTTTCACCAATTGTTGGATCATCAGAAGCCTTTACTTATGCTCTAGGGTTCTGCTTAAAATGGCTTTGCATACATTTTTATATGTACCATGGCTTTGAATGACAAATGTTCTTCAACATTTGGGAACAAAGGGAGTACATGTTTCAGACATGATGTTCGCATTGGTTTCCATAGACCCCCGACTTTGTATATTGATGTATGGATCACTAGCAATTCCACCTGTTGGTTGCAAACTCAACATGATTTTGTTTCGTAAAACTCTGTTTGACGAGAATCCTTGAGAAATGACAAGAAAGAAAAGGTAAAGCAAAATGACAAGCTTTTCATAGGCATCATTGGTTATTATGACATAGCTGTATGTTGCAGGGGATGCAAATATACCTGGAGAATGCACAGACACACACAGAGAGGGACACTAGGCTTCTGGAAAACTAGGCTCTGTGGATGCCAGTCATTCGATATTACTGGCCTGAGTCTGCAATCCCTTCTCAAATTAGGGAAACATATAAGGGAATGAGCAAAACAATATCACTATAATAGAGAAAAATTCACTTATCAAGACAAATGTGAGTAATTCAAACTACATACAGAGTGTTTCTTTTCTTTCACTCCACATTTCACAGTTTGTGGAATGAAAAAAAAAAAACTTAATAGTCTTTGAGAAGAAAGACAGATGGAATTCATTGCTAGGGAAATTGCATTTGTATGTAGTGTTAGAGCTTCTCCTAGAATCGGGAATGTAATGCAAAGCCTTGCGTTCTAGTTATGTAGCCTTGAGGTAGTTGGAATCTGTGTATCTGTTTTCCTTGATGGCAGGCTGTGTTGGCATAGCTATAGTTTCGTAAGGATACTATGGTGATTAATAAAATTTTATTCACGCAAAAGAAAAAAAAACACTCTGTAAACACACCCTTACAGAAATGTCACTCATACTCTTTACTTGTAGTTCTCAGATATTTTATTTCTCCTTGTGACTTGGTGATGCAAATTAAGGAACAAGCTCTTCTTTATTGGGAAAGCATACACCTCTGTTCTGGTTCTCAGATATTTTATTTCCCTTGTGACTTGGTGATGCAAATATAGGAACAAGCTCTTATTTATGGGGAAAGTATCCACTTCTTTTAATGTGAATCCTTAAATCAGCAGGAAATGCCAATTTTAAAGACTGGATTGGGCCCTCCTTGTCCCTCATTTTTCTTTTCTGCATTAATGCTTCTTTGGATTTGTTTGCGAAGCAAATCTTTTGTTATATTCCATGTCAAACATTTGATTTTGGGATTTCTTCTAGTTTTAGATTTTAACCCCACAGTTTATACTTCTATTCATAGTTATTCTGCGAGAATTTGCTTATTCAATGGTTGTATAGCTGGTCAACTTCAAAGGAACTGGTGGGGCTTTGTTCTGTTGCTGCAAATGGTGAAGAGCGCACATAGACTTGTATTAGAGTGGGCTTGGACGCTTGGTGGCAGTTTAGTGTGGAAAAAAACTATGACTGCAGTCCTTAAGCCCCAGACGACAAGCGAGTCATAATAACATAAGCGAGAATGTCATGGTCTTGTCAAAGCCTCGTCAATCATTGAATCATCGTTCAGTGCTTTCTGTCACATGCCTCTGTGGTCAAGAGTCGGAACCCAATTGTGATTTTTTTGGACTCAAAATACCTTAATAAGTGTAAAAAAGAATTACCTTTCTATATATATTTACACACTATACCTTAACGGTTGTCGTTAAGGTATAACGTGGTGTATTTACACGCTATATGTACGGACAATTTGACTGACAGCTATAGCGTGGTGTCTTTTTACACTATATATAGCGTAAAACTACACTATGCTATATCCCTAATTATGGACCCACCAATAAGTTAACTGACATAACAATAATTCAAATGTATATAGCGTATATTCAAAGAACGCTATACATTAAAATTTTCAACTCCCGAGCAAGCCATTTCCTATATAAAGTGGTTAGGATTTTAGAAAATTCATTCACAAAAAATTCAAACTCCCATTCAATATTTCTTCTTGTTAAATTCTCAAGTATTTTTCGTAATCTCTGAAAAGCGTAGAATAAGAGTTTCATTATATTGGGGAGGGGAGAGGTGGGATTGTTATGGAGAACAAATTTGTGAGGTATGGTTTATCTCCAGAGGGTCATGTTAAATTATCACTTACAATGGAGTACGATAAACTGATATCGTTGTTATGCAAAAAAAAAAAAAATAAGTGTGAAGAAACGTTCAATGATACTTAAAGTAACCGAAAGATACTCGTATTCCGTCACTCCGCAAGGAGCTGCTTTTTACTCGGAGTTAAACATGTATGATGATGAAACTTTGAGGGATTTTCTTAGGACTCTAGATGAATACCGGGAATTTCTTGCAATTAAAATGTTAGATATGTACGTTAAGGTCGAAGACGATCCCAATAATGAGGTTGCCGGAAAGGTTTCGGATAATCCCCAGTCATCGGGTAGTTATTCTGGAGCAGTTTTTGCCGGACATGTTCCAGATGAAAGAGTTTTTCTTGATTTAAACTTATTACCGCCTGCTTTACATAATTTACAAGACAAATGGTAAAGTTCAATTTTCTTTTGTTACGATGTACATTTGTTGTATTGAATTTGTGTTAATGCTCATGCATTTAACAGGGGATACCGGCCGGATAATAATTTTACAGATTATGAACCCAAGCTTAGCTTTAGTGTGTTGGATCATGGCGGTCCATCCAGTAGTCATCACTTAAATGAAAATGTCCATCACGAAATTTCACCATATTACGACTTGTATATGAAGTGATACAGCTATATGGAAAGTATATATTAAATTCAGTAGCTTATTATTTTATTGATTGTTCAGTAAATACGAGCAAGTTGAATATTCACCCAATTTCCCGAAGATGGCGTATTAAATTGGAATCTGGCAGATGCAAAGAGTGAGGAGGAGAACAGTGATTACCACACTAATGCTAATGAATCTGGAGATGAGACACCCTTTCCTCGTGAGGATGGTGACGAGGAGGATGACAAGGAAGAACCTGATTTGACGGGAGAGTATGCTCCCCCCCCAGACGACGAGTGTATGAGTCCCAAATCCCGTTTCATTCAGGGGAGATTCCTTACCTTGATAACTTATCAAGCATGTCGGATGTGGAAGCTCTCACAAGGGATTTTGATGAAATTCGGACAACAATGTGGGATGAGTCTAGACCAACGATGCTGGCAAAGGGCATGCTTTTTCCTGATAAAGCACGCGTATGCTAACGAAAGAAATGTTTTTGAGAAATATAGACGGCAAGCACATTGACATTCATTTTTGCAGTATGATAACGAAAGAAATGTTTTTGAAGTTCGCACCACTATCCATCAAAATCGAGGGAATAATGTACATACTGTAAATGAATCAAGGTTATGCTCTTGTTGGAAATGATCCATTTACCACATACCTTGCTCACATGATATCAAGTGCTTTCAACAAGTTGGTTTAGGTGTAACCAACTATGTTGATCAACAATATAGTGTTGCGAAGTACCTAAACACATATATTGGGCAGTTGTAGCCAGCGAGTATTGAGCATTATTGGCCACTTGAACCATTTAAAATGGTGTGTAACAAGTCCTATTTGCGTCGAATACAGGTGCAGAAGAGAACGAGTATACGGAACCAAATGGATGTTAGTGATACTGTTTATACGCGCAAATGTAGTATATGCTCGCAAACAAGACTCGACCGTCAAAAATGTCCTTTGGGTGGCAATAGTAATCAAGCTTGTGGTAGGTGTTCTTCTATTGTGCTTAACTATCAATGAGTTTATATTGTAATATTTAGTTGTTTTGTGTAAGATGTTGCAAGAGTTATAAAATAAAATTATGTATGTTAATCATGAGTTGAACTTTTCCATTTCAGTTTTTTAATGATAATTAAAACAAAATTAAATATTCAGAAGAACTGAAAACAACACTGAAATTTCATAAATTTGATTAATTTAGTGTTAATTATATTTGTTATTTTATATATGTGTTGTCTTGTCGAACTGAAAAAGCTGTCCAACTGATATAAAGTTATTTCGTACCCATCAAAACGCTGTTAAATACTATGTTATGTCTATGTGTTGTCGTGTTGAACTGAAAAAGCTATCCAATTGACATAAAATTTTTTCGTACATGTTAGAACCTTTAACATGCAAAGTATAGCGTGGTTAAATACTACGTTATGTCTATGTGTTATCTTGTCGAACTGAAAAAGCTGCCCAAGTGACATAAAGTTATTTCGTATTTGTCAGAACCTTTAACACGCAAAGCATAGCGTGGTTAAATATTATGTTATGTCTATATATAGCACAGCTAAATACTACGTTATGTGTGTTGTCTTGTCTATAAATAACGAGCTAATTCTAGTTATTTTCTACGCTCAACAATAACTAATAGCAAATCTTGCAAGAAAAGAAAGTTTTTTTAATGCACAAATGTCTTAACCTCTTTATGTACCAAGGTACAAGTGTGAAAAAAATGAATGATGCAGAGTTGTTGGGATAATGGTGAAGCCGGATGCCGCTACTGGAAATGTTTGAACAAGTTTTATAAGGTTCCTGGCAAACTTATTTGCAATTTTGAGGTATGGATTAATGAACCTTGTTATCCGAAATACTATAAAGAATCTTTGAACGATCATCATAATTTATGTTTACAACAGTGGGAATGTGAAAGAGAACATAAAAGAGAGGTTGCAGAGTTGAAACCGAAACATAAAGAGGTAGAAGAAGAAAAATATAAGTTGGAAGAACAATTTAAGCGGTTGGAGCAGAGAATAATGAGCGGCTGGGACTAAACTTTGACATGTATGTGTTTAGTGTATCACTTTATCTTTATTTTTCCTGCGTCATATATTTTAATTAGTTGTACTGAATTTTAATTATGTTAAGTTGCTATGATTGTATTTGTGTTATAGTATTAAACAAAAGTAGTTGTAATGAACTTTATTTTCATTAATTGTAATGGAATTTAAGTATTAATGCTTGTGTTTGTGTTGTAGTACGAAACTAACTAATGAACGGAGAAATAAAAAAGTAATGCGTATAGTATATAAAAATTATTGTTAATGTATATATAAAAGTATTATTTACATCAAATATAAGAAAAGGGAAGAAAATTAATGTGCCATGTATCCAGTGTGCTTCAACGCAGTCGCTGGCTTGAGGTACTTCGCATCCCGCCTGGGTATGCTATCATGATCGTTATCATCAAGTCGCCTCCTTATAGCCGGATTCGCCGCAAGATGATCATCAGTGGTGCTGGCAGGATCGGTAGAAGGGGTCGTCAGTCCAGTAGAAACCTGCATGAGAATAAAAAGCTCAGTATAGCAAAGTATATAATAAGTCACAACAATTTAAATTATCTTACCAGGATCTCGTCGAGCTCCTGAATATAATCATCTGTCGCAGCCACGTCAGCATCACGTTCAGCCTTAAAAAGGAAATTAATAATGTTATCGAAAATAAAGACAAACTCCAATTCACTACTATGAAAACTATACATGCGCCTGTGATGATGAACCATAACTCAGTCGACGCCCACTATGTAAATCTTGGGCCACCCACTCCTCAGCAATAGTAGACGAGCCTGAAAAGTATGTATCCCAATCCACTCTATAAAGTTTTATTCCCATTGTTAGATATAGTTTTATTGTTGAAAATAATATTCATATGCAGGAAATCAATTACAAGGAATCAAGGGGATACTACAGGACTGCCGGAGTAAATCCTGACATATAAGGAAAGAAATAAATCAAGGCTTAACAAGAAAATCAACAAATCTGGCCTAGTAAGGAAAGGATTCACGGATCTGGGAATAATCCAATCAAGCCAATCAATCAACATATAATATCAATCAGCTGCAATAGAGAGAATCAAGCTCGCAACTAACTTTGGACAGTCGAAGATCCTCCTAAATTAAGGCATGAATCAAGGACATCTTTCCGGAAAGTCGAAGATCCTAAAGAGATTGGTACGCGACTAATTTTGGAAAGAAACAACATTCAAGGAGCAGGGTTTTACTACATACATTTTGTGAAGAAAGGAAATCAAGAAGAAGCAACGAGTAGCCATCTTATTCTTGAAAAGAATCAATTTTCTTTTAAGAATCAAATCTCTTGGGTTTTCAAGCATCGATCAGCATCAAAGTATTTTGACCTAGCATTACACCATAGTCAAGTATATTTTGATCACACCAAAAACCGTCTCTTTGTTCTACTGCAAACAAACATTGTAGTTCTCTAAGATCTGCTGTGTAACAAGCTATAGAAAGAAAGGAGAGTGTAACACTAGTGAGGTTTTGTATTAAAAAGGAAAACGAGTGTTAGAGGATTTCTAGTATAAAGTCATATCCACTATACTCGAAGAAATATTTACTGAAGAGAACTCCCTTGCAACCCAAGGAGACTGGACTAAGATTCACATTGAATCCGAACCAGTAAAAAATTCTAGTGTCTTTAATTCTTGCATTTATCTATCTACAATTCCATTATGTTATTATATCTGCTGAATTACCAGATCCAGTCGACTAATTGCTTAACTAGTCAACTAATAAATTAATAAAGTTTAAAAATATACAATTCACCCATCCCCCCCCCCCCCTCTTGTACCTTCAATTGGTATCAAAGCAAGGCTCACATCTTTCTTTTTGCCTAACAGCTTGTGAGAAAAGATCATGGCAAATCAAGTCATTATATGATCTCTCTTCCAGGAAGGTACTTCGCATGTTAGACCACCATACTTCAATGGACAATATTTCTCCATTGGAAAGTGAGAATGAAGATCTTACAAAGGCTTATGATATTAAAGTTTGGAGAGTTATTAAAAAGGGAAATTATCCCCAACTTGATGCCACTCCATCACTCGCTGACCCTGAAGATATTGATTCATACACAAAAGAGTAACTGGAAGTGGTACAACTCAAAAACAAAGCAAAAAATTTTCTTCATAATGTCATAAGCGGTGAAGAGTATGAGAAAATCTCAAGCTGTGACACAGCCAAAGAAATGTGGGACAAGCTTGAGATTACATGTGAGGGAACTAGCAAGGTTAAGGAAACACATATCAACATGCTAATTCACGACTACAAACTCTTCTCAATGAAAAAATGAGAATTTATTGAAGAAATGTTTGCCAGATTTAGCAAAATAATTAGCAATCGAAAGGCATTTGGCAAGCTCTATACCAGCGGTGATCAAGTGAGAAAAATTCTAAGAAGTTTGCCAACTACCTGGAAGACCAAAGTAGCCACACTTGATTCTCAAGATTTGAACAAACTACCATATGATGAACTAAAAGGAGAACTCATTGCCTTTGAAAGGACGCATTTGAAGAAGACCGATCAAGAAGAGAAAAAGAAAATAGTCGCATTTAAGGCCTCAACTGAAACAGCTGAAAACGAAATTGACGATGATCTTGAAGCTTTACAAGAAGAAATCGCTATGATCTCAAGAAACATGGATGGACTAAGGAGAAGATTCTGAAACACAAAGAAATGAAGAATTCCACCAAGACGATCTAGGCAATGCAATGAATAGGAGAAGAACGATGGAAAATACAAAAAATGTGGTAGATTTGGGCATATTCAAGCAAAGTGCCCAGAACTAAAGAGAAAGATCTCCAGAGGTTTTAACAAGAACAAATCCTTCGAAAGCTGGAGTGAGGAAGACACCTCAGATCATGAAGAAATAGCAAATCTCTACTTCATGACAATTCTGGAAAATGAAATGAACAAATCCTCAGGATGTTTGATAGATGAGGACAATTCAGATGAAGAAAATGAAAACTATTTCATGGCACGGGGTGAAATCAGTGAGGTAAGATCTTATAACTATAAAAGTTGCAATGAATTGCAGGATATTCTTGATTTAATTTTAAAAGAGTCTCAAAAAATGATGAATGAACTTAAGAGACTCACTAAAGAAGTCAAAGACTGGAAACTCAATCATGAAGTATGTGAAATTGAAGAAAAAGTACTTCAAGAAGAGTTTGAGGAATTTCAAATGCAACTCAATGGCATGCGCAAGTCCATCAGTCACAATTCTATTCGGGCAAACCAGACGACTTATAAGTCAACTAGAAAAGACCAGACAGAACCAAGTCGACTGGTAATACCACTAATGCAGGACCTAAAAGTAGGTCAAACGATACATGTCATTAATGTAATAAGAGTGGTCATAAGTACTCCTTTTGTCACTTTCATAAAGAAAACATGTCAGAATGGGTTTGGAAACTAAAAACCAGATCTGAATCTAGCAATACTAACCCTTCAGGACCCAGGCAAGCTTGGGTACCTAAAAGAAAGCAACCACCTTGTTTTGTAGGAACATCACAGAATAAGCCCGCAAAGGAAAATGGTATCTAGACAGTGTGTGTTCTAGTCACATGACATGTGACAAAAACCTGTTCAAAGAAGTCACACAAATTGATGGAGGAAGTGTTAAATTCAGGGATGACTCAAAAGGCAAAATAATCGGCACTGGAACAATCCCTTTTAACAACAACTGTGACATCACTGAAGTTTATCTGGTTGATGGCCTCAACATAATCTCTTGAGCATAAGTCAACTTTGTGACTCGGGATATGAGGTAAATTTTAAGAAAATGGGATGCGCTATTGAAGACTTATCAGGTAAAATAGTTCTTCCCGAAAAAAGGTATGGAAATATTTATATTCTTGATAGTTTTGAAAAATTAAATGGTCACATATGCTTATCCTCTATGTCTGATGATCCATGGTTATGGCATAGGAAACTCAGTCATGCCAGCATGCATTTGATAGAAAAATTGTCTAAATATGAGTTAGTTGTTAGTCTTCCTAAACTGAGCTTCTCTAGAACTCATATATGCATGTCGGATGATTTGCAAAAATTCAAGAATCAATTCAATCCGTCGAAAACGAAAAAGAACAAAGGCAGCAAGAAGGTAAATGAGAGAAGTTTTGATTGAAAGTAGTACATCTGCAGGGATCTGTCGTTAACGATTTAAACGGGACACATCGAATTGAAAGTCTAATCCCAACCTCTTTGGAAGGAGATCCAAAAAAGACTTGCAAACCAGAAACTTCTTCAAAAACAAAGATATTGTATCCACCTCAAAACCTTTGCAACTACTTCACTGGACTTATTTGGACCTACTCGAACTGCTATTATAGGAGGAAAAAGATATGCTTTTGTTATTATAGATGATTTTTCACATTTCAATAGGGTAATTTTCTTATCTCATAAGGATAAAGCATTAAGAAATTTTGAAGTGTTCTGTAAGAAGGTTCAAAAAGAGAAAGGATATCTTATTTAAACAATTCAGAGCGATCATGGTGGAGAATTTGAAAGTAGAGCATTTGAAGAATTCTACAATGATCAAGGATACACACATAATTTCTCTGCACCATGATAACCACAACAAAATAGAGTTGTAGAATTAAAAAAACATAACCCTCCAAGATATGGCAGGAACCATGTTTCTAGCACACTCACTTCCAAACCAATTCTGGGCAGAAGGCATAAGCCCAGCATGTCACATTCTAAATCGATGTCTCATAAGGCTCATTCTAAAGAAGACTCCTAATAAACTGTAGAAAGGTAAACATCCAAATATTAGCTACTTCCATCCCGTCGGAAGCAAATATTTTGTTCATAATAACGGTAAGGATAATCTTGGAAAATTCGATCCAAGAAGTGACGAAGGTATTTTCTTAGGCTACTCTTTAAATAATAGATCTTTTAAAGTATATAACAAATGCACGCTATGTGTGGAAGAATCAATACATGCTATATTTGATGAAACTAATCCCTTGGTCAAGAAAAGAGTTACTGCAGGTAATGAAGATCAAACTCAAGAACCTCGGGAGATAAGCAATCCTCATGAGTCAATTGACTTATCTGCTGTTACAGAGCCAACTGGTGAAGACAGTAGTAATGTACAAGAACAACCTATAGACTGCTAATGTAGTTCGTCCAAATGAACGGAGAAGCGAGCCTAAATATCCTCAAAGTTCATTATTGGGGATCCACGTGAGGGGATGAAAACAAAGGGAGCTCTCCAAAAGAAAGCAAATATCGCATTGATCTCTTAGATTAAGCCAAAGAAGATAGAGGAAACACTAAAAGATTCAACCGGGGTTCAAGTGATGCAAGAAGAATTAGATCAATTTTGTAAGAATCAAGTATAAAGTCTAATACCCAAACCTGAAAATGTCTCTGTAATTGGAACAAATTTGCTCTTCAAAAATAAATTGAGTGAGGATGGAAAAGTCACAAGAAATAAAGCCATACTGGTTGCTCAAGGATACTCACAACAGAAAGGAGTCGACTATGATGAAACCTTTGCCTCAGTTGCTCGTTTGCAATCCATAAGAATCCTTCTGGCCTACGTATCATTCAAAGGGTTTAGGCTATTCTAAATGTATGTTAAAAGTGCTTTCTTGAATGGATTCATTGAGGAAGACGTCTATGTAAAACAACCTCCTTGGTTTGTAGATTTAGATTTTCCATATCATGTATACAAGCTCACTAAGGCGTTGTATGGACTAAAGCAATCCCCACATGCATGGTATGAAAGATCGAGTTCCTTTCTTGTTAATCATGGCTTCACAAGAGGTAAAGTTGACACTACCCTCTTTATTAAAAGATCATTGGAAGGTAATATCATCATTCAAATCTATGTTGATGATATTATATTTGGTAGTGTTAATCCTCTTATGTGTAATTCCATCAAATCTCATGTAAAGCGAATCTGAAATGTGGGTGAGCTAATGTTCTTTCTTGGGCTACAAATTCAACAAAACTGAAGGAGGAACTTTTATATGTCAAACCAAATACACAAAGGAACTGATTCAAAAATTTGGGTTGAGCAATGCAAAATCAATTGGCATACCAATAAGTCCCTCCATAAACCTAGATAAGGATGAGTAGGGAATTCCTGTTGATGAAACTAAATATCGTGGAATGATTGGATCATTAATATATCTGACAGCAAGTCCGCCAGATATTATGTTTAGCGTATGTAAATGTGCCAGGTTTCAGTCAGCTCTCAAGGAATCTCATCTAACCACAGTAAAAAAATTATTCGTCCCTTATTGGGACTGTGTCCCATGGTCTATGGTATCCTCTCTCAACTCTTTTAAATTAGAAGGTTTTTCGGATGCTGACCTTTCAGGTGATAAGGACGACAGGAAAAGCACAAGTGGTACATGTCAATTACTGGGAAAGGCACTAATATCTAGGAACAATAAAAAAACAAGCTTCGATTGCACTATCCACTACTGAAGCTGAATATATTGCTATAGGACAATGTTGCACACAACTGTTATGGATGTCTCATCAATTGGGTGATTATCAACTCTTCTTTAAGCCTATACAAATTTTCTGTGATAATTCTAGTGTTATTTGTCTTTCAAAAATTCATGTGCATCACTCGAGAGCAAAGTATATAGATATCAAGCATCACCTCATTAGAGATCATGTTCTTAAGGGTGATATAGAGATATCTTTCGTTGGAATCACCGATCAGCTAGCTGACATTTTTACTAAACCTCTATTAGAAGAGAGATTTTGGGAATAAAGAGATTTACTTGGCATTACTTGCTTTCCTAATTAGTTCTAGTACCTATGTGTACTTTTATAATTTTACAGGGTAATGATTGTCCTTCACTCATGCATTGATTACCCTCTGTCTCTTTTCCCTCTCGTTTCTCTTCCTTCACATTAGTTCGTCGTTCAAAGTTGGAAAGCTAATCATCACATCCCTTCAACTGACAACTTTTCCTTTTTTGTACTCATCCACCAAATATCCCTTCTTAAAGTAGAAAACCATTTTCAATCACACTCATCTTCATCTTCTCTCCAAAACCTCTGATTCAAGTTTTTCCCTTTGAATGGCTAAGCACCCCAGAAATCCATCTTCTTCCACCAGAAAAAATATCTGTTCCAAAGCAAAACCCCTATCTATGCCTCCTGAACAAGTAGACCTAGGGTCAGATCGCTCTGAGGGTTTCGCCTCTTCTCAGGGTGACTTCTCTGAACATTCTCCACTCCTAGGAGAAAAAGCTTGGGGTAAGCGACCCATGGAAGACCCCCCCCCCCCCCTCTATTTCATCCACCCCAAAGAAATCAAAAGTTGATTTCTCTGCTTCTCTTGAATCTGACCTCAATTTCTGGGATTTTCCAAATAAAGATCTCTTTCTTATCTTGAAAGACAAACCCATTGTCTATGGAAGGATTGTTGATCTTGACGACATGGAAGCCCTCAATTGCAAAATCAAAGATCTTTTCATTTATCAAGGTTGGGATAAGTTCTTCTCTATTCCTCCGCCTAAAGTATATGAAACCCTGGTTAGAATGTTTTATGCAAATCTTTGTTTTAGCAAACCTGATAGGTTACGGTCCTTAATGTTAGGTAAGCGCACTGTTCTTAACTGTGCTCTATTTAACTCACCTTTTTAGTGTCATTGTTCTAGTTTTCCTACTCTATTTAAAAATACTTTGCCTGATAACTTTGAAATTTCCTTTAACCAAGCCAAGTAATGTATCGTTGAGGGTCCTTCGGATCCCCTTCCAAACCAGTTAGGTCCAAGTGATGTTAGCTTCAAAACCTGGGTTCTGGCCCACATAGTGGCAACTACTTTGCTTCCCCGTACTGGTTCCTTTTCGACCTTCTCCCAGAGAGACACATTCTTCGTCTATTACCTTGTCACCAAACTCAAAATCAAGCTTTCCTCATGGGTCGTCAATTTCATAAAAGTGTTGAAGATCCCACTAGTCTTCACTATGGCATAGCAATCACTCACATTCTGTAAGCTCACCAAATTTCCTGTCTAGCTATCCCTTTATCACCGTCTCCTAGTCCTACAACTCTAGAGCCTTTGCTAGTATGGGATATGTGAGTATCGAAGGCACCTGGGTTAAGAAACATTATAGTGAAGCTAACTATACCCCTATAGAGCCAAACCTTCACCCTCTGTTCCTCCTCCTAGAATTGACAATAGTGATCTTGGTGAAAAGCTTCGTGCTATCAACTCCCAACTCTCTGAACTCAAAGACCTTCTCATAACCACTCAGCCTATTGTTGGTGATATTCATATATTTCCAAGGAAACATGGTCTAATGTCTCCAAAATTAGAGTTTTCATTCTCAAGGTTAGGGAGAATGATGTCAAGGCCTTCAAGGAGATTCATGACATGTTGGATAGAGTAAGCATATCAGTCAATACAAGCTTTGAATAGTTGAAGGAGGCCATCGGCAACACTTTTACATATTTTCTGCACTGTTGATATGGATGTTTTAAGATCATTTCTTTTGCTAACTTTGGCTGGATTTTCATCCTTTGGGTAATATTTTTTCTTTTTTTGTTTGATGTTTTATGGGATTTTTTCAGCCGTTGGATGATCTCTAAATCTTATCTGCTTCAATGTTATCTATTATGCTTATAGTTTATCTTGTTCCCTCTTTGCTGATGCCAAAAAGGGGGAGAAAAACGTGTAACGTTTATCTATATAGGTACAGAAGTCGACTGAGATGGACCAGTTAATATGTTTGTGTGTAAGTTTATCTATACAGGTACAGAAGTCGACTAGGATGGACCCTTTGATATGTTTGTGTGTCAGTTTATCTATACAGGTACAGAAGTCGACTGGGATAAACCAGTTGGTAGATTTATTTGTACAGGTATAGAAGCATCCTCAGTATAGAAGTCGACTCTAGCGTCAACAAGTCAACTGCATATATTGAGGTGGAGCATCGCAGACCAGTCAGCTGCTTACATTGAGAGGGAGTAACTTACAGGAAAGTCGACTGGTGTTTATAATTATATATTATTTTGTCATCATCAAAAAAGGGAAGATTGTTAGATATAGTTTTAATGATGAAAATGATATAAATATGCAGAAAATCAATTATTTGGAGTCAAGAGGATACTACAAGACTGTTGGAGTAAATCCTGACATATAAGGGAAGAAATAAATCAAGGCTCAACAATAAAATCAGCAAATCTGTTCTACTAGGGAAAGAATTCGCGAATCTTGGAAGAATCCTATAAATCCAATCAGTCAGCATAAAATATCAATCAGCTTCGATAAAGAGAATCAAGCTCGCGACTAACTTTGGACAATCGAAGATCCTCCTAAAGTTAGGGCACAAATTAAGGATAGCATTACGGAAAGTCAAAGATCCTGAAGAGAATGGTACACAACTAATTTTGGAAAGAATGAACATTCAAGGAGCAAGTCTTTACTACATACATTTGCTGAAGAAAGGAAATCAAGGAGAAGCAACGGGTAGCTACCTTATTCTTGGAAAGAATTAATTTCCTTCCAAGGAACAAATCTCTTGGGTTGTCAAGCATCGATCAACATTAAAGTATTTATACCTAGCCTTACACACTAGTCAAGTATACTTTGATCACATCAAAAACCCTCTCTGTAGTTCTCTAAGATATGTTGTGTAACAAGCTAGAAAAACAAAGGAGAGTGTAACACTGGTGAGGCCTTGTATCAAAAAGGAAAACGAGTGTTAGAGGATCTGTAGTATCAAGTAATATCCATTGTACTCGAAGAAACATTTACTGAAGATAACTCCCTTGAAACCCAAGGGGACTGGACTAGGATTCACATTGAAGCTGAACCAGTATAAATTTTGGTGTCTTTAATTCCTACATTTATTTATCTGCAATTCCATTCTGTTATTATATCTGTTGAATTACTAGATCTAGTCGACTGATTGCTTAACTAGTCAACTAATAAATTGATAAAGTTTAAAAATATACAATTCAACCTCCCCCGACTTTTACCTTCCCCCATGATCAATAAATTGACCTGACGGGTTCACCTGTGAAGTCCCTAGAGCGAGATCCATCCCAAGGCTGTATGATAGAATGTCCATCTCACGTAGGCCACCCGGTAGATCAATTACAACATCATCAGTATGGGGCTCAACGCCCCCTTGCTGGGGACCACCTCCTACCTATCGTCACACTGTTCGGCACAAACGCCTCGTCGGGCACCACCACCTCGTCGGGCACCACCATCTCGTCGGGCACCACCGCCTCGTGTGACTCCAAGGCCTCACTCGTACTGCTCTAGCTCCACATAATCAGCCATGTGCGCCAAACACCGATCCTCCCAAGCTTGCTGCAGTGTTCGGGCAGCCAACTCTACAAATCGACGGCTGTAATCCTGCAACGCAGCCGCAGGATTGCCGATATGATCTTGCATCTGCAATCCATCTGATAGGCTATATGTAGTCTAATATCCTGCACAACTTGCACAACTTATTAAATATAAACTACATATATTGCACTAAGTTACAATTATATAATTAATATTGACAGAAAATATACCCGGGCTTCGTGTCACCCTGTGTATAGAATGTATCCACCTCCAGCCTGATAAATAGGGTTCCCGATAAAAATTTGGGTAACATTGCGGTACCAGGACATATACCTTTGAATAGCCACCTTTTGGATCTGTGTAGGTGGGGGCGGAATCATCTGATCTCGATGGTACCAAATATGGATCTATGCGGCTAACCATGCTATAAATGCGTCATTTGCCCTGGAACGATCATCCCTTTGATAATGTGTAAGCTCCCATATATGTGCTATCGGTATATACTGCGGGCGGCCAAATTTTCGAAGTACCCGCTCCGAGGCATAATGCTCCACAATATTGAGGCATATGAGCAAGGTAGAAGTGCTCCAAATTAGTCGGTCGACCGAGCAATAATCTTGCAGGCCAGTTATCAAATTGTCATTGTATGGCGTCCAGATGAACTATCAAATAAGAACACAAAATGTGAGTATGTACAACACTAAGTTAATCTATACCGGTTAAGTTTATGTACATATTTACTTGTGCGACCTCCAGAAAATCCATCATATCCCTGAAGAGGGGGAGATTATGATGAGCATCATACTCTCGTGAAAGCATACTGCGGAGAACCCACCTCCTAGCTAGAGGGAGAAACGGAGGTGATACATTATAAGGTAATTGTGGTAAAGGTAGTTGAAACAGCAAGAACCGCTCCTAGGACCAAACCTAACATACAAAGTTGATGTAAGGTTTAAGATAAATTATAACTAGGTAGAGTTGGAACTGATGAACAGATTATTCAAATATGTTGTCACATGTAGAAGCAGCAAAAAACCACAAACATCTCTCTAAGTGCCCATGCTCGGCCGACACATCTGCCTGTATATGTAGGCGAGAACAGCAACACCCCAGCTGTAATTGGGTAACTCATCTAGCAACTGAATATGATGAAGAAATCTCAGGTTGACTAGGTTCCCCAAAGTGTTCGGGAACAAGATCCCTCCAAATAGAAGAAGCAACAACAACCTCGTATATTGGGTAACATGTATCTCCTCTGTATTATCGGTGATATCAGGGTGGAGTACCTCCAGGTGTTGTCTAATAGGGTTCAAAGTCAACCGATGGCACCCGACGATGCAATCTCATCCTGTGGCCTGAAACCCGTGAGCTCCTGCAGCATGTCCAAATAATCATCACGTGACATAGATCTCATAGCAATAGGTAGTGAAACAGCCATGCCATCAACGGGCAGGCCATTTAAAACTTCCACGTCCTGCACTGTGATGGTAGCCTCGCTAACAGACAGATAAAAGTGTGTCTCTTTGGTCTCCACCGCTCAATCAACGCTGTGATCAAAGCCCAGTCAAGATGCATCCGCCTGATCTCAATAATCCTATAGAATCCCGTATCCTGGAGGCGATGGACTACACGCTCGTGGAATTCTCTAGGCCTCAGAAAATCCCACAGGTCGTCCACTCTCCTAGTGCGGAGAGTCTGGGACAGTAACTCTCTCTCCCATATATGGGCGGACCTATGATCGCTTTGAAACACTAATAGCTCACGAGAGTAAGGGCCGGGATGTATAGGCGGCGCGTCCATGTCGTCAACTATAAATTAAACAACACTAATTATATATTTATTTTTTAATTGTATAAAGTATATATACATATTGGGTTCCAGGCTCAATATTTAAGGCCCAGTAGCACCAAACTGTCATGAGTATTTATGTGTGTCAAGTTCAATATTTTGATAATGTTTTGTGTATTTTTTTTATAATTTAAATTCTTAATTTTTAATTATTTTAATTATACAAAGTATACCTATAGTGTTCAAGGCTTGATATTTAAGACCCAGTAGCACCAAACTATCGTGAATATTTATGTGGATCATATTTAATATTTTGATAATTTTGTATGTGTTTATTTTATAATTTAAATTCTTAATTTTTAATTATTTAATTATAAAACATATACCTATCGGGTTCCAGGCTCGATATTTGAGGCCTAGTAGCACTAAACTATCATGAATATTTATACGTGTCAAATTCAATATTTTGATAATTTTGTGTGTGTTTGTTTTATAATTTAAATTCATAATTTTTAATTATTTAATTGTAAAAAATATATATACCTATTGGGTTCCATGCTCGATATTTGAGGCATAGTAGCACCAAACTATCATAAATATTTTTGTATATCAAATTCAATATTTTGATAATTTTGTATGTGTTTGTTTTATAATTTAAATTCTTAATATTTAATTATTTAATTGTACAATATATATATATTCACACACACACCCAAAATTACTATGAATAATTATGTGTTTCAAATTCAATATTTGAATATTTAATTATACAAAGTATATATTTTCATCTACCAGTATAAGAAATACTTAAACTACATGCATTCTATGTTAAAATACTATATATTTTACTACGGTAAAAGGTTCTACATTTTACTATGCTAATAAATAAACTAAATATAAATAATGAATATATTTTAATCACATAACATTCACAAAAATACATATAACATACTAGTTTCGTTAATAAAGTACAAAACGACATGGAAACACTAATATCTAAATCCGGATATTAACATAAAAAATCAAATCTAAATTTTACATTTTTTTAGAACGCTAATATATAAGTCTGGATAAATATAACATACTAGTTCGTAAATAAAATACAAAACGATATGTAAACATATTCAATCAACTAATATGCATTATTATACAAGTTTAATATAAAATAAATCGAGATACCTCGATGTAATGTTTTTTGTGAAAAATTGAAGATGAAGGAGTTAAACCACTATAATACGACGCTTTACTACGATGTGGACCTATGTTCTTAACCCTTTGTGTGACGGGTGGGGCTCACGATTTTTAAAAAGGGGGGGAGGGGAGGCAAAAGCAGTGTGGAGTTTAAAAAAATAGGGATAACATTCTGGTTGGGGAAGAAGACGAAAATATTTAATTAATGGTATAGCGTGGTGTATTTTTAAACTATATATAGCGTAAAAACACATTACGTTATAGATGTCGGTCAAAGCGTTAGTATATATAGCGTGTAATACACCACGCGATACCTTAATGACAAAACTTACCGTTGAGATATAACGTATTATATTTACACGCTATATATAAAAAAGTTTTCTTTTACACTTATTAAAGTACTTTGAGTCCAAAACAATCACAATTAAATTCTGGACTCCTGTGGTCAATGGAGAAGTTGTTTGCTGGTGTCATGACAGATAGCACCTTTGAGTGTGGCATGCAATGTTTAAAAGCTATTTGGGAGCTGTGGCTATGACTTAAATTACATATCGAGTGTTTCCCGCTTTGGAAAGTAGAGAATGTGATGCATCCGGTTATATGATGGAGAAATAGAAGAAATATGAAAAAAGTCGCAGATTTTATGCTCATACAAAAGAGAAGAAATTTAAGATGAGAATAAATAAAGGATAAAAAAGCTCTAAGAATCACTTGGAGAGTCCATGGGCTTCAGATTTGAGGTTAGAATTATATCACACTGTTCAAATGAAGGCTTGAAGCACATCTGCGATTAATTTGTTTATTGATGTAGCTGTAAGGGCTGTGATTGTATCGAGAGAAATTGAGTATACGTATAAAGATGACGCGTCAAAACACGTAAAATAGTCAAAGAGTTGTTACTGATAAAGTGGCATGAATAGCAACAGACACGAGCAAGGGCAAAGGAAGAGGCGCGGGTAGTTATTCAAAAGACGTATCACCCGTACTTATTCAAGTCATTTAGATACGCGAATCAAGGGGAATGAATCTGACAATATATAAGAGTGCAAATACAATATTTAATAAGCATTGAACACTGAATATGTTAGAGAATCTGTATTAAATATAATGATTTGTGTAACATAGTATTTAATGTCCTTAATTACTCATAATGGTCTTATTATGACAAAGGCAAAACGTATGTCTCTCAAATAGTTATAAAAGGGAGATAACTGATCAATTATGGACAAAAATACTATCTGAATATACTTTGGTTCACTTGTTTTTCTTTCGATTATATTTTTGCTATTCAAATTATTTTCTTGTACACATTCTTTCGATCATCAGTAACCCGTATTCTTTTAAATTATAGATTTAATTGAAATTTTATTTTTTAGTTAAATGATGGGTACCATCTTTTTCTTGTTTAACTATGCCATTTTAACTCGCTTCCTGTTCAATTTTTACCGCTTCTGCAGCTAGAAGGTGGTCGGTCACTTTTTCTTACAAGTGATATAACATTGCTCTAAATAGCTGCACGAGTTGTACTAAATACTAGTTGTACGTTTACTGCTTAAGGAAAGGCTACAATTGTGGCTTTTGCTGTCGCAGATTAGAGCTCGCCCAAAATAAGAAAAGGATGTCTTGGCTGTTGAAGATTTGTCCCAAACCTAAATGGTAACTTTTTGAATTTTAAATACGTTTTTATAATTTAAAGAAAAATTACTTTTTTTCTAAAATACAGTATTATATCGTGTTTTACTTTAACAAAATTTTAATCATTAAATAAATACAATATAATGACACGTTTTACATTATTGCCCACAGCACAGAGCAAACCAGTGAACCTAAGGGCCCACTCTCTTCCTTTTCCGTTTTTCGTCCTTGTGCTAAGGTTCAGGTATCTCAAGTATATACGCAACTACAGATTAAAATATATTTCGAAATATATTTTAAAATACAACTACAGATTAGTAACTTGCAAGAAAATATAATTAACAGTTTGTTTATATGGTTGTTACTTATCGTATCGCATTGTATTGTTACTTTAAATATAATATTTATTTTGATTGTTACTTAAATTTTATTATATCGTATCGTTAAATCCGTCGTTACGTAAAAATGAAATATGCCACTTTATGTAACGACCGATTTAGTATGGTCGCATCGTCTCCTTGTATTTTTTTTTTCAATCTCACCCTTCATTATTATTAAATAATTTTATTTTATCATTTACCCTACCTTTTTATATACCGTATCATAATTTTTTTTGTAATATTGTAAGTTTATTCATCATATTACAGGTGCGTGATGCTATGAAACGACGTCAAAACGATATAATCCATCCAAATATTATATTCATCAAACAATACAGTACAATATAATACAATACAATACAATACGATACGATACATTATGAAACGATACGTAAGAGTAATTAGTGACCAAAAACCAAAGATTAAAACTTTAGTATATTTTACCCTGTATATGTGTTTAGAAGCAACTTATTTCGAATAAATGGAAAGGACACTGCAGATTCAGAATTTTATTTGCGCCAAAAAGGAATCAGATTTAAAATCTGGAGAACATAGCCCCAAAATCAAAACTCTAACAAATAAGCTAATGGCAAAATAAATCAAACATTCAAATGAAATGAAATGGCATAAGAAAATGCTATCATGATATGCAAAAAAAAAAAGACTTTGGACTCGCAAGAATGTTCCTCTTCAAGATGGGAAAAAAGAGAGGCAATATCAAAATCCTCAATACAATACGGGCATGGGAAATCGAGTCAGACCTTTTCTTCAAACAAGAAATCATCTATGCTCAGCCTATCTATTTCACCCACAAAATCATGCAATAAAAAAACAGAAAATAAAAAATCTCCTTTTTTTTTCCTGGACAGATCAATGAAAAACAATAAAATCCAAAAGAAAAAAAAAACACAAACCAAGTTGAGAAATTTGATGATTGTAGGAACTGTGTTGCTGTAAATTCAACTTCCGCTTTCTACACTTCCATCTGCACTGTGTTTTATTTTATACATTCATCTACATCCTATTTTATTCTTTCCAGTAGGCAAAGGGACTAGATCCCAAGTATGACTAGCATCTGCGTAGTGTTTTATTTTATATATCCACTTACATCCTATTTTATTCTTCCCAGCAGGCAAAGGGACTAGATCCCAAGTATAATTAGCATGTAGTGTTTCAAACTCTTGGTTCATAGCTGATTGCCAGGCAGGATTCATGGTTGCCTCCTCATATGATGAAGGTTCACTGTCACTGCAAATGTCCCTTACAAGATTTTGACTTTCAGGAATCGGAGTATCATGAGACACATTACAACTCTTGGAAAATGCAACAATGAGAGAAATGGTGTGGTTGAGCTATAGTGATTAGCAGGCGATGGTGAATTCAACTTTGGGAGTGAGTGAAGCTAATCTTGTTGAAACGATCCGAACCGTCGATTTGAGCTCTGCCACTTTGATCACCAGTTCTTGGGTATGACTTGCCCAGCTTAATTTATTGTGACCTATGTAGATCGTTGATTTTTGTTTCAAGAAAATCGGGATGAATTTGAAAGAATGGTTTCAGTTGAAAGCTGTGAATTTGAAATGTTTGACCAAGAGTTGACTTATTTGTATATGAGCTCGGATCGGTATGTTTATGATTTGTTAGCTTCGTTGGGTGATTTATGATTTGGGAGCATGACCGGAATTGGTTTTGGAGGTCCGGTGTAAAATTAGGCTTGAATTGGCGAAGTTAGTAGTATGGCGATTTCCGATTAATATGTGAGATTTTGATCCGACGATTGGAATGTAATTTCGAGAGTTGTTGAAGTTTCATTATGTCATTTAGGATGTGTGTGTAAAAGTTCAGGTCATTCGAACGTGGTTTGGTTGGATTTTTGATCGAAAGCGTATTTCAGAAATTTTTAGAAGACTTAGGCTTGAATTCGATGAGTTTTGGGTATTTGATATTGTTTGAGATATTTTGACGATTGGGACAATTTTAGATGTGGTTTTAGGATGTGTTGGTGCTTTTGGTTGAGGTCATGTGGGCCTCAGGTGATTTCGGATGGCTATGGGAAGTTTAGGACTTGGAAAATTTGCAGAAAATGCAGCAGCAGGTGCATGCCTATTTTTGCCTTCGCGTGCCTGGGGCCGCGTTCGCGAAGAAGGAAGCTGGGGTCCCTGAGAATTGTGCTTCGCATTCGTGTTTGGCATCTCGTGTTCATGGAGGGTGAGTTTCTTGAGCTTCGCGTTCGCATGGAGTTATTCGCGTTCACGTAGGAGGTCCTGGGGTTCCGCGTGTTTTGTTCATCATGGTCGCGACTAAAGGCATCGCGTTCGCAAAGTTTGGGATGGGAAAACATCGGCGTTCACGGTTGATCAGACACTTTCACAAAGTGTTATTTGTTCCATGGGAGTTTTGTTCATCACGAACACAAGAAGGCCCTCGCGTTCGCATAGAAGGAATCAGCAGCTAGGCAGAAGGGTTTTAAAACATTTTGACTCGCGAGCTAAATCATTTTTTTCACCATTGCTGAGCATTATTAGATCTATTTAATAGAAATTGAAGTGGGATCCGAAGAGGATTGACTAGAGGTAAGTTCTATGAGATAAAAATATGATTATATTGTGAAATTAAACTTGAAATTCATGGGAACTTAGCTAAAAACAGAAAAGTTTAGGGCTTGGGATTTTGAGATTTTAAATTGGGATCTGAGAGACCATTTGAGATCGGATCTGAGAGTTTTTGAAATGTATGGACTCGTGGCAAAATGAGGAACCCGATGATGTAAAAATTTCTAAGTTTCGAGAAGTGGGCTCGGAGCTCGGATTTTGCCAATTTCGAGATTTTTAATTATTTGTTTTCGATTGGGTATTGTTTCCTTGGCATATTTTGACATATTCGTTATGGTTTTTGTCAGACTTGATGCATCAAGAGGCTGACTTGAGAGGCAATGGCATATCGAGCTAGAGCTTTAACTGGTTTGAGTTGAGTAATGATTGTAAATAATATTATGAGAGTTTGGAACCTCGGATTGCATATCATAGTGCTATATTGAGGTGACTTGCACACTGGATAGCGAGCGTGGGGTAGAGCACCATTGGGAATTGTGACTTGGTCCGTTCCGATTGATGATTTTATCGTGTATTTGACTGAAACTTACTTGTTATCATCATGATTTGGGCCGATTTCCATATTTGGGCTCCGTGCCAATTATTTGAACCACTTCGGGGTTTTTTATCACTATTTTCTCACTATTTGATTTATTACTTGAAATCAGTCCTACAGATATCTACTGTCTTACAACGCAACCGCTTTTACTTAGATTTGAAACTTAAATGATATTTCTAAATGATGTTTTGGGCCGAGAACTACTGTTTTACTAATTCCCGAGGGGCTTGTGATGATTTTAAAACTGAGTGAGGCCGATGGACATATGTGAGGGTATACTGAGTGATATGAGGCTGATACATTTATATGCCATGAGGTGGCTTGAGTGATGTGAGGCCGAGTTCCGAGTGATGATGCCACGAGGTGGCTTGATATAGCACTTGGGCCGTAAGGGGCCCCTCTGAATTCTGCACACTCACAGTGAGCGCGGGTACCTATTATTTTGAGAGTGAGGTCGAGGGGCTGGTACGAGTGATTGTGAGGCAGCCTGAGGGGCTGATACTATTCTGAGAGTGAGCCCGAGGGGCTGATACGAGTGATTGTGAGGTAGCTCGAGGGGCTGATACTGTTCTGAGAGTGAGCTCAATGGGCTGATACGAGTGAGTGTAAGGTAGCCCGAGGGGCTGGTACTGTCCTGAGATATTTCTCGAGGGGCGAACCTTTATGTGCTCATCTTTCATATTTACTTGCCATTTTACCTGTTATACCGTGGCATTTAAGCCCGAAGGGCGGATTTTCCGTGCCTATCGGCACTAACTATTTTTTATTCATTTGCGTACTATTGAAAACATCACTTTTAAATGAGATTTAAACTGAGCTAAGACGTTCACAGATTCATTGTTTTCTCATAAGGTTTTACATTGTTTCTATACAGCATGTTGGAAAAGAAGTCAATGATTAGTAATAAATAGTAGTTGCAAACCTCAAATAAATTTGCAGCACTTGATGGGGAGGAAATTGATGAGGTGCAGGGCAAAGAATTAGAAATTATTGAGGAGGTACATGAAATTTGTAATGTGGATATTTTATCTCCTTCAAAGGGAGGTAAGTAAGGCAAAGTCAAATACAATGCAGCAAAATCACAGACTCGTAATGGCAATCAAATAGCAACAGATGCAATACACTCAACTCCTAAAAGCCCAGCTAGAGGAAAACAGGATGCAGTAAGTCAGCAGCAACAGCAGGCAGGTAACACAGGTGGAAAACTAAATCCTGCAGCTCCGGAATTCATTTTAAATTCAACATGTGTAGGTTCAACTAATGGAGAAAATGGGTTAAATACCATTAGAAACAAGGAATCGACAGCTCAATGGGTACAAAGAGCCTTCATGGGAACAGTAGGTAACAACATGGTGGGAGTCAATACATCTTGCCAGGAAATTCCTTCACATGATACTTTGGTAGAGATGGAGCTGGCCAACAATCCAGAAATCCAAACTAATGAGAAGTTCCTTCCTAAAGTGAATGAGAGAGTGCAATGGAGTGGGGGTAAACTATGGGCAGATCAAAGGGAAATTGATTTAGAGGAGAATGAGGTACCAGTAGGTGCATAGCATGATGAGGATCCAGGTTATAAAGACAAAAAAGATGAGGAAAAAAGTGTAAATGATGAAGTTGTTGCCTCTATTATCAACAAGCAAGATACAATTGTAACAAAGGAGAAAAATGATGCAGAGGAAAAATTAGCCACAATGGAGATACAAGAAGATAAAACATCTCATATGAATACAATAGAAGGAGCTGGCACTGATGTAGTAGATCCAGGAGGAACTGGGGATGGTGTGGAACAATTCACTAGGGTTGATGATAAACATAATGATGTTTAAGTAGTAGGGAAATATTTGTAACCCAATAAGGCAATAGATGCAACAAAAAGAACTATTCCATTGGAACAAGCACAGATGCAGACTCTGAAGACTAGCAAAGAACATGCCTTGATACCTAACCTATAACATAAGCATGATGTGATTGTTGTTGATGAACAGTAGGCTATTGATGTTGAAGAAGGAGAATTAAGAGTAGGTCATGATTTGGATGAGGAACCCATAGCACAAAATCTTCAGAATATAGGTAGGTAGGGTGACTTATCTCCTAGAATCCTTGATAAGGCTAAATCTGCAGCAAAAGGAAAGAAGAAACAATAAAAAGAGAACCCAAATGTCCCTGCATGAGGAGTTCAAACAAGGAGGACTTTATCCCTTTCCCATCCAAACAGTAATGAATGCTCTCATTTGGAATATAAGATCAGTCAATACTCAGTAAGCATTTGAAAGGATGATCAAATTGCATAGAAAGAATCATTATGAGTTCATTGGATTAATAGAACCCATGCAACAAGCTAGAACATTGAAAAGGTATAGAAATAGAATTGGTTTTGCGCAGGCAATTGCTAATGTATCAAACAAGATTTGGGCTTTCATTGATGAGGTTTATGAGGTCACAGTAATGTATAACTTGATTCAGAAGCTAACTCTTAGGCTTCATCACATAGAAACTCATGTGGTATTTGTCCTTACTTTGGGGTATGCTAAGTGTGATGCCATAGAGAGGATTGAACTGTGGGATTCTTTGTATTATATGGCAAATGATATGACGGTTCCATGGCTGGGTAGGAGGTGGTTTCAATGTCATATGGGATGAGGAGGAAAAATTTGGAGGGCTGCCAGTTCATATTGATGAAATTGGTGATTTTAGGCATTGCATAAATACCTGCAATCTAACAGATCTTGGGTACAAGGGCAGCAGGCACTTTTCATTAAAAAATGAGATAATCACAAAAATGTCATTCGATAGAAATTCTTTTGTGGACGGCAAAAATATCGGGAGTCTTCCTTGGAAGATCTCAAAAGGATGCTTGCTACTTTAAATGAAGAGGAGAAATGCGCGAGTTGTGCACAAAGGCGTAAATGTAATATTACAAATTGGAATTGGAAAGAATGAGAATTCGTTACTCTTTTTTGCATATTGACTATCAAAGTATGCTCCACTTTGGACTTGGTCATGCTTTTCACATGGTGGAATGGCAGGGCAGAGGAAGACTGTATTTTAAAAAGGTTAGATAGATGTGTGGCTAATGCAGAGTTTCAGCAGACTTTCTTAGGGATTGAAGTCCAGCATTTGCCCAAGATAGGGTCAGATCATAGTCTATACAACATAAGTGTGATATAGAGAATCCTCCAGTCAAGAAATCTTTCAGGTTTCTGAATTTTTGGGTGGATCATGCATCATTCAAAGAGGTGGTAAAAGAGAACTAGAAAGCTGATTTCAGTTCAAGTCCATATATCATGTTCAATCGTAGGCTGAAGAAGGTGCAAAAGGCTTTATCTGTGTGGAGCAAATCAACATATGGATACATATTTCAAAAAAAAAATAGCTTGTTTGGACGAGGTTATGGTGGTTCACGAAGCAGAATCTGAAGCTCATCCTGCAAAGCAAAATAGACAAAGGTTACAGAAGGTACATGCTGAATTTTTCAAATTCCTAGCACTGGAGGAAAAGTATTGGAAGTAGAAAGCTGGCATGTCCTGGTTCAAAGATGGTGACATGAATACTAAATTCTTCCATGTTCACGTAAATGGCAGAAAAAAGAAGCTAATTGTCCAGAATTTAGAACAGACTAGGAATTTGGATAGAAGATGAAAAAGAAATAGTTGCAGAGGCATTTCAGTTCTTTCAAAATAAGTTCATAGAATCTGCACTACTTAACTCCTTTGACATCATAAATCATGTTCCCTCTTTGATAGACACAGGACAAAATGCAAAGTTGATCAAACAGCCAATATTAAAAGAAGTAAAGGTAGTCGTCTTTGGTTTGAATGGAGATACTGTAGGAGGGCCCGATGGATTTACATGAAATTTTTATCAGTCTTGCTGGGATATCATTGGAGAGGATCTATTTGACATGGTGAGAACTTTCTTTAATGGGAATGACCTGCCAAAATGTGTAACTCACACTAATCCTGTAATGCTTCCAAAGAAAAAAGAGGTATGCACCTTTTCTGATTTTAGACCAATCAGTCTCAGTAATTTTTCTAATAAAGTGGTGTCGAGGATTATTCATGAAAGACTGGTGGGGCTGCTACCTACTATAATATCTGAAGAACAGGCTGATTTTGTTAAGGGTAGCAGCATTGTGGAAAATATTCTTTTAACTCAAGAGATTGTCACAGATATGAGACTACGAACTAAGGCTGGACCAAATGATATAATGAAACTTGGATATGACAAAAGCCTATGGCAGGCTTTCTTGGTTGTTTCTGACTAAGGTTCTAAGAAAAATGGGCTTCTCTAAGAGATTCATAGGCATGGTGTTTGGTATAGTGTCGAACAACTGGTACTCAGTCCTAATAAATGGCCAAGCCCACGGTTTTTTCAAATCATCGAGAGGGGTAAAGCAAGGGGAACAATTGTCTCCTATTTTATTTATTCTAGCAAATGAAGCATTTTCAAGGGGCCGTAATGCTTTACATTTGAATCTATACTTTTGTGTCTATGGTCTTCCTGAAAGGAGCCCGAAGATCAATCATCTAGCCTATGTAGATGATATGATTATTTTTTCATCATCTGATGCTACATCCCTTAGGCTCATTATGGAGGTTCTTGCAGCATATGAATCAGCTTCTAGGCAACTGGTAAACAAGGCAAAGTCAGTTGTGTATCTTCATCATTTGACAATATAGAATTGGCAGATAAGGTGGAGAGAGTTACAAGAATTAAGAGGCATGATTTTCCAATTGTATACTTGGGGTGTCATATATTTTACTCAAGAAGGAAAATGGAGTATTACCAGCCAATGATCAATAAGGTGTTGGACAAATTACAATCGTGGAAAGGCAAGTTGTTGTCTATAGGTGGCAGGGCAGTACTCATTGCTCATGTGCTACAAAGTATGCCAATTCACCTATTATGAGCTGTGAATCCTCCTGCATTTGTGATCAATTGAGTGCATAAGATCTTTGCTCAATTCTTTTGGAGCAGTTCAGTGACAAGTACTAACAGACACTGGGCATCATGGAGTACTTTATATATGCCACAAGAAGAAGGGGGAATTGGGTTTAGGCCCCTTCGTGATGTAGCAAAAGCTCTCTTCTGCAAACTGTGGTGGAACTACAGAACTAAGCCTAGTTTGTGGAGTTCCTTTATGAGTCAAAAATACTGTAAAAACATGAATCTCTGATAGTGACATAGAGAAAAGGATCTCATGTATGGAGAAAGATGATAGAGTGCAGGGATCTTACATAACACCAGATTATTTGGCAGCCAAAAATAGGATCCTCTTTGTTCTGGTATGACAGCTGGACAAGTTTAGGGCATTATATTTTCGTGTTTCTCAAGATTTTAGAGTTGATTAATCTGTGCATAATGTCTGGGATGTGGTAGATAGAAGAGAATGGAATGTTGAAAGGCTGTTTGAAATCTTACCTAAGGAGTACGCAGAACAAATCATTGAAAACATCCAACCACCTGTAGTTCAAGGGGTTCTTGATGCACCTTGTTGGATGCTGGAATCAAAAGGTCATATTAGTGTTAGAACAGCTTAGGATTATGTGAGGAAAATATCAGAACCAATGTCAGCTTACAAGAAGATTTGGGTGAAAGGTTTTCCATTCAAAATAGCCTTTTTATGTGGAAGGTGTGGAAAATAAACTTCCACTTGATGATTTTCTCAGAAGACTTGGATACCTAATGGCATCCAAGTGTTGGTGTTGTGCAGACCCAAAGGAGGAGACAACACAACACTTTTTTTCATGTCATATGCAGCAAATAAAGTGTGGAGTTACTACATGGGGCATGCAGGTATTAAAATAGAAGGAATCACATTGCCTCAAGCCATTATAAAATGTTGGATTGCAGATGTAGTACCAAGACTGAAGCCAATTTTGCAAGGACTGTCATATGTAATTGTATAGGAATTATGGAAGAGAAGAAATAGTTATAAGTATGGAAGATGCAGTCACCATTAACAGGGTGGTGTACTAGATATCCTCTACTTTGCAGTCATTAATTAAGGTAAGGAAGCCAGGAATTCAGCAGGTTCCTCACAGGTGGACAGACATACTGAAAATGATGGAGCAGTTCACACCAACTCTCAAATACACAAAGGTGATATGGGAATTCCTATAATAAGGGTGGGTGAAATTAAATACACATGGAGCTTCAACAGGCAATCCAAGAAGGAGTTCAATTGGTTTTGTCCTGAGAAATGAGGAGGGTGATGTTCTATATGCATGTGGCAAGGATATTCAAGAAGGTTCAAATTCAGTTACTGAAGCAAAGGCTATCTATGAGGCTATGAAGTACTGTGTGCAACATGATTATGTGTTGATAGATTTGCACACAGATTCTATGGTATTGAAGAACGCAATTACAGGAGAATGGAAGCCCCCTTGGATTATAGGAATGGTGGTGGATGAGATTACAGAACTAATGAAAAGGGCCAATGTAAAGCTGTCTCACACACTAAGAGAAGGAAACAATGTAGCATATCACATTGCAAACTTTGTTTTGGACGTTGGCCCTATGAAGTGTCATGGATTTGAAGAGTTGGATGTGCAGGGTAGAAAGTTGGTGAATTCAGATAAATCACAATGTTCATATATAAGAGTCTCAGTAGCAAGGAGATAATTTGAAGGGGAAGAGGTGCATCAAAAGATAAGGAGGAACATAGGAGCTCTTTCTAATGATCATCAAACTCAAATCCTTTGGGAAGAGAGTACGGTGAGATTTTTTGCTAACATGGATTTCGTTTTTGCAGGTGTAGCCTGTAGGTCTTATTTTCTAGTGGATTTCATACTGGTGGTATTGGTGCTTAGTACCCAGCCCAGTGGAATGAAGGTGGAAATAGGGCACATGCTAGGGATAACAAGGAATAAACTGCAGAATTCAAGCCCTGGGATCTACAGACTATTATGGAAGCTCAAATCAGAGGTACACACCAACAGAATATGCTCAGGCATAGGAAAACAACTAGCAACTCACAAAGGAAACATTCAAATGGTTTGGGTCACATATGTGCACACTTGGTGGACAGTTGAGATTACCAAACTCAACTGGATGAAGCAAACATGGATAAGACCTATGCAACATAAGAATGCTAGCAAAAAAGATCATACAGGGAGTCAGGCAATTTTGCGGACAACTTACAGTAAAATTTGGTGTACATTTCATGATACAGCAGAAATTCCATTAGACAAAAGGAAAATTAGAAGGACAATCGACAGTAATTACTGGTCTTTACAAGGAATTGTGGGTAGTAATCCATCACACTTGACTGAACTTCAACATGCAACACAAAAGAGGCAAAGCAGGGCAGTCAACTTGTCATCACATACAAATCTTGGCAATCCACACTTCAGCATCGAAACAAATTCACCAGGCATAATAGAGGAGAGCTATATCCAGTAGCTAAGGCAATACAATACTTACATGGAGCAGTAGATCATAAGGAAATGAGACGCAACAATGCTAGGAAACCAGAAGGGAACTCTATGAACAAGCACTTGCATGACAAAACTGGAAAAATAATGACCAAATCTTGGCAATCCAATCTTCACCAGCGTAACAAATGCATCAACTATAAAAGAGCAGAGCCAGGAAAAAAGACATCACAACACTCACATGCAACTGTAGATAACAGATTCAGATACACAAGAGATCGCAAGATAAAGAAGCACAACAATGCGATGAACTCAACAGGGAATTTAATGAACAAATAAGATAAATTTGGAATAAGAACGAGGTTCAAAGGGAGATACTGGGTGAGCATTAACTCATACGGTAGATACAGAGATGAGCAAATAGAAATAGGAGATATAATGAAGAGTTTAGCTACACAAATGATCTATAAAGGTGTAAATACATACACCCACACGTGGAGACTAAAATTGGGTCAAACTTGGACTGTTTTTTCAAGACTTGTAAATGGACAGAATTTGGGCAAAAATGGCTACATGTTTAAATCAAACTGGGCTCGGAATGGCTACAGCAAATAGACTAAATTGGGATGTATTGAGATTACATTTATAAGGGCAAATAATGCTGGATACAAATACATACATATGGATTGGGATGCTAAGAAAAGGACAGTTGCATGGACCACACGGACTAGTTTTATACAAAGTCTATTAGTTTCTTTTTGTGATATCAACTTTGAGTACATTACTCAATTTTGATAATAGGGCATATGTATTGTACATAGTTTATTACATTCATTTCGTAGGTTTTCATGACAATTATTGTTTTATTATTTTTTATAGATAAATAAAAACTAGTCTTAGGTTCCGCCTAGTGGATTGCTCAAAAAACATACAGCATGTTGGTTTTCTGTACGTGATTTCTTACTGCTTAGTTGTTATTTAGCTTTATTACTCACTGAGTTGGAGTACTCACTTTACTCCTTGCACCTTGTATGCAGAGTAGGTATTTATACACCCGGTAACTGGTTTTGACTGATCGTAGGCAGAGTTATCGGAGTTTGTAAGGTGACTACCAGCATTTGTAGCACTGCTTTACTCCCTTTGTTTATCAGTCCTGTTTCATATATTTTAGGCCTTGTAGTTGTATTTATAGTCTAAATAGATGCTCGTGACTTGTGACACCCCGATTATGTCTATGTTGTGTTGTACTTCTGCTAATTGATATCATTAAATCATGTTTAAACTGCTTATGAACTATTTAACTACTTAAAAGAGGTGTTCTGTAATGGTCAGGTTGGCCTTGTATTCACGAGAGGTGCCATCACGACCGGAGCGGGGTTTAGGTCGTGATAAGTTTGTATCAGAGCCTAGGTTACTGGTTCTCACGCGTCATGAGTAGGTTTAGTAGAGTCTTGCGGATCGATACTGAGACGTCTGTATTTATTCTTGAGAAACTGCAGAACCTTTAGGAAAAATCCACATTCTTAAATTCTCATCGTGCATCCTTGATTCGGCTTGAAAGGTAACCCTTGAAATTTTTTCCACGCATTTGCCTGCATGCATGAGCACTCAGTGTCGACTGTGCCTTTATGGCTTGAGATTCCTCGATCGAGGGGCGAGATATGATCTCTGTGAGTTTGATGTTAGGCCATTCTAGAGAACTTGAGGTCGGATCTTCACCTATGGCTTGAGCACCATGGTGGTGATTATGTGAGTAGGTGTTTCGAAATTATATGTTCGGTATTGTCCCTATTAGTGGGAGTGATAGCTGGATAACTATGTGAAGAATATGTTAGTACTGCGAGTTATATTCATATGATTTGGAAAAATGACAAGAAAGGTCTGCTGGAAGATAGGAGAACTATTAGGTGCTTGAATTCCATCGTGATTCGAGGTATAGCCCCGAGTTATGGGCGTGTGAGGAATCTTTTCATGTTTCTTAGTTATGAGTGACGTAAATTTCATGTTACAGTATAAGTTCCGACTCAAAAAGGCTAAGTGACTGCGTAATGCTTGTGACGGTGGAAGGTATACAGAAATATTAGTTGAAGGCAAAACAAGGGGTTATATCCTGCGGAGTATTCTAAAGTGGCATGATCCTTATGTTGCCTGTTAGAAGATCTCATTTAAGAGTGAAAAATATGTGTTAAAATTTAAATTTGGGTCGCTTAGGAGAGTGGACTTGACTATTGCGAGGATGAATGCGAGATTTGCAGAAGATTTTAAGTACCAAATAGTCTATGTTTCATGAGCTGAAGGATTGAGTTTAATATCACTATGGTATTATGGAAGCAATAGGGTATATGGATTATGAGTTACTGTGTGTTTTGGTCTATGGCTTTGAGTCAAGTGGGGAAGTCTACTATTGATTAGGCGATTGCACGGTTATGTGCTATGTTAGTTCCAGTATGAGGCATACTGGTGAATCAGTTACGACGTATGGAGATTGAGACCGAGGATGCCTCGAGTAAAACAAAATATTGAAAAAGTTTATGTCATGCTTCATAGGTGTAAGAGAATCTCATAATGTCTTGAGTCATTGTTAGTAAAAGATGTTTGATGTGTAGAGCAGGAAGTTGCTTGGTTGTATCAGGATGAGGTTGTATTTTGCAGTGCCTGAAGTGCTCATGAGGCATAGGTTGTTTGGTTCTTTTGATCAGGCTAATTGCAGTTTGAGTAGAGTGGATGACTTGTGAGAATGGTTCTAATGTGTTCAAGATTCTGCATACATCAATTGAGTATTCTAAGTTACATATGCAGTTAGAGACTGTATTTTTATTGGAAACGTTCAAGACTTGTAGTATTTCTATGTGAATTATGAGATTCTATGTATCAGTATCAGGAAAGTAAAAGTAACGGATTTAGATTCGCAGGAAGTTCTTCAGATTAAAGTATACAGTAACATGATGTTTTTGAGAATGAATGAGAGAGTATTCAGCGGCATATGGGCCTCAAACAGTGTGATTTTATGCTTGGCTCTCGTGTTGTGAGTCTGGGGTGAGGAATTTTAGTGCTACAGCAAGAGGAAATATCAAGTTGAAAGTGAATCAGAAGGAAACTTAGATAGCTTGAGTAGCTTGATAGTAGATCGGACCGATATGGTATGGATATGATTAATTCCTTGTATGTGTTCGAGGTGATTAGTTCTTACAAGTATTTTGCAGCAATGCACTTAGGTTTTGATGGCTTGCTTAGCTTGGTCGAGTTAGAAGAATTTAGTCCTATCAGGTCTAATTTGTGCAAAGGGAACTCGGAGAGTTCTTGATGGTTCTTACCGTGATTTGGAGATGTATATCTTCTTTGGGCAAGCGAAGCATAGGATATATAGTGATTTTTCTTCTATATGGGACCAGTAGAAGGTTCTGGACTAGTTGAGTATATAGATGTCTGTGGCTCAAAAGGGAGATGAAGTTCTCATGTTATCCTAGGATGGTATGGTATATACGGGTTGTTGTGGAGGATCGAGATTTACGTGTGTGAGGTTTCAGTTCAGTTCTGAAAGGGAGTTCATAGAACTCTTAGGCAACGGGTAGCCTCAGACGATTAAGGAAATGGTATTGTTAACTGGTAGTGATCTGCCGAGAGTATATGTTTTAAAAAAAGGGCAATGTGATTAAGCTGATGGCACTTTGGTTGTATTGTGGTACTTTCAGGCTGGATCGACTGCTGAAATTCGAGTTTTCTTGGTGTCATAGAAGAATTTTTGAGTATATCTCATGAAATGATTTGGTATTAGAGGTGTGGGATGTATTCAGACGGAAGAATTGGGATTGGATATGGTGATTCATGTGTCGTGTGGATTGGAGATGGAAGTTCTTATATTCAGGCTAAGTTGTGGTTGTGGACTGTTTATGTCGGTAGTGTTTAGCGACTATCGGGATATGGGAGGCCCCAGTGGATCTTTTATTGCTTGGTATGTTAGATATTAGATAGGATATTGGGGTTAGACTGGTTGTCTCCGTGTTGGATTATTCTAGACTATTGCATTATGGGTTATTCCATAAATGCCACAGGTTGAGTGGTGAGGTGCGTCGAAGCATATCCTGATGAAGTGGTTTTATATTTCAAAGACCAGCGGATGGCTGGGAAGGATTGTCTTTCTTACTTGGGCTCTTGTGATGAGTATCAGTGCTGAGGCCCCTGATATTGATTCAGTTCCAATGTTGAGGGACTTTTTGGATGTGTTTCTTGTGGTTGGGCATGTCGCCATGCGAGTTTTTTTGTGGATTTCAATAGTGGTTTGGTGCTGGGCACCGTGTCGCATGGCACTAGAAGGAGTTATAGTAGTGGAAGGAACAACTTCAGGATTTCCTTGATAAGGAGTTCCTCGTTAGGCCACTATGGATGTCTGTTCTAGCTTGAGTTGGCTTGGTTGGCCCCAAATTGTATTGTTGAGGGATAGGTTGAATCAACTGTATTCAGCTTACTAGTGACTTGGGAGATCTATGAGTGGCCTCTATGTGTTGCGAGACATAATGATTTGTTGGTTATGGGCACATATGGTGCGGGTTATTGGGGTTCATAGTGGAATTCGAGCAGGGAAAGTAATTGGGTGTTGCTAGGTGGATGGCGTGTCGGTTATGTCCTATCGGGTCTATTTGGTATATTTTGCTTGTTTCACCGTGGGTGTAGTGATTTGATTTGGTTCCAGGCATCAAATTTTGCACGATTGTCAATTTCGAGCATAGTGACTTGAGGTGTTCATGTGGAACAATGTTTGAATAGGATCGCGTATTTGCAGCGAAGCTATGTGGAGATATGACCTTGTGGGTTAGATTCATGTGTTCTGTTTCTATGATGCGAGACGGGTCCTCAACGTGTGTTGTGATAGTACTGGGGAGCTTGAGGTACGGCTCTTTAGTTTGAGTCAGTTTCATGATGTGAGTATGTTTAGATTGTTGCTTATTGGTGCGCGGTATGTGCAAGTTGTGGCATTAGCCTATCTTGGCGTGTCATGTCACGAGAGTAATTGTGTTGGATTAGATGAGGTTGTTGAAGTCTGTAATGAATACAAACAGATTCCATTTCAGCATGTTTGATGGATAAATATCGAGGTTCGGTTCAGAAATTTGCTATGGTCCTTGCCAAAGGATAAATACCCTTATGAATGGATGATATGAGAAATGGTCATGGTTTATTGCGTGTTTCGTTTATCATTGGCAGTATATGGAAGTGTTGGAATGAGACTTTAGTTGATAAGATGTTTTCTACCGGTATTCGGGTGTTGTGCGCAGCTTCTGTGAATGGAAGTTATCACTACATGTGTTTCAGTTACGTGGTATATCAGATAATTACACAAGAAGTTGCAGGCAGGGGTTATTACAGCTGGTTAGGGCCTATCCAGAGTATAGGTGTGAGGTTTTAATCGTATTGATGGTTTCAGAATTCGAAAAGTAGTTCTATGATTTATGGGCTAGACTAGGTTGTGTAATTTCAGTTAAAATGTGTTATCAGACCTATATGAGATAGGGTGACGTAGGATCACCCCTAGGTATAGCATGGTAAGGTTATTCAACGATTGATTGGCTTTTAGAACAACTCTGGGTATGTTCGAGGACGAACGTGTGTTTAAGTGGGGGAGGATGTAACGACCCAACCGATCATTTTGAACTCTGGCACATTGATTGCAAGTTCTCGATCATGACTTGCCCTGTGTAATGTATTATGACTAATGTAGATCGTTGGTTTTGGTTTCAGGAAAATCGATATAAATTTGAAAAAACAGTTTCAGTTGAAAGATGTGAATCTGAAAGGTTTGACCAAGAGTTGACTTATTTGTATATGAGCTCGGATCGGGATGTTTATGATTTGGTTAGATTCACTGGGTGATTTATGATTTGGGAGCATGATTGGAATCAGTTTTGGAAGTCTGGTGTAAAATTAGGCTTGAATTGAAGAAGTTAGTATTTTGGCGATTTCTGGTTAAAAGGTGAGATTTTGATCCAAGGGTCAGAATAGAATTCCAAGAGTTGTTGAAGCTTCGTTATATCATTTGGGATATGTACGCAAAATTTCAGGTCATTCGGACGTGGTTTGGTTGGGTTTTTGAACGAAAGCGTATTTCCAAAGTTTTTAGAAGTCTTAGGCTTGAATTCGATGAGTTTTCGGTACTTTAATGTTGTTTGAAGTGTTTTAATGATTGGGAAAATTTTAGATATGGTTTTAGGATGTATTGGTGCTTTTGGTTGAGGTCCTGGGAGCCTCGGGGTGATTTCGGATAGCTAATGGGAAGTTTAGGACTTGGAAAATATGCAGAAAATGCAGCATTGCAGGCCTATTTTGACCTTCGTGTTTGCGTGCCTGGGGCCGCGTTCGCGAAGAAGGAAGTTGGGGTCCATGGGAATTGTGCTTCACGTTAACGTTTGGCATCTCGCATTCATGGAGGGTGAGTTTCTTGAGCTTCACGTTCGCGTGGAGTTATTCGCATTCGCGTAGGAGGCCCTGGGGTTCCGCGTGTTTTGTTCATCGTGTTCGCGACCAAGGGCATCGCATTCGCGAAGTTGAGGCTGGGAAAACATCGCGTTCGTGGGTGATCAGACACGTTCGCGAAGGTTTATTTGGTCCAGGGGAGTTTTGTTCATTGCGAACGCGAGAAGGCCCTCGCATTCGCATAGAAGGAATCAATAGCTGGGCAGAAGGGTTTTTAAACATTTTGTCCCGCGAGCTAAGTCATTTTTTTCACCATTGCTGAGCACTATGAGAGCTACTTGGGAGAAATTGAAGAGGTATTCGAAGAGGATTGATTAGAAGTAAGTTCTATGAGCTAAAAACATGATTATATTGTGAAATTAACCTTGAAATTCATGGAAACTTAGCTAAAAAGGGAAAATTTAGGACTTGGGATTTGAGATTTTAAATTGGGATTTGAGGGACCATTTGAGGTTGGATCTGAGAGTTTTTGAAATGTATGGACTCGTGGCAAGATAAGGAACCTGATGGTGTGAAAATTTTTGAGTTTCGAGAAGTGGGCCTGGGCTTGGATTTTGACAATTTGGGGATTTTGATATTCTCGATTTTTTTTCGATTAGGTATTGTTTCCTTGGAATATTGTGACATATTCATTGTGGTTTTGGTCAGACTTGACGTGTGAGGAGGGTTTAGAACCCCGTATTGCACATTAAAGTGCTATATTGAGGTGACTTGCATGCTGGATAGCAAGGGTGGGGTAGAGCACCGTTGGGGATTGTGACTTGGCTGTCTTGATTGATGATTTTACCGTGTAGTTGACTGAAACTTACTTGTTATTATCATGATTTGCGTTGATTGCCATATTTGGGCTGATTGCCAATTATTTGAACTCCTTCGGGGATTTTTATCACTATTGACTCACTGCCTTATTTACTACTTGAACTCAGTCTTGTTTATATCTACTGTCTTACAACTCAGCCACTTTTACTCAGATTTGTAACTTAAATGAAATTTCTAAATAATGTTTTGGGCTGAGAATTATTGTTTTACTAATGCCCGAGGGGCTTGTGATAATTTTCGGGCTAAGTGAGGCCGAAGGCCATATGTGAGGATAAGATGAGTGATATAAGGCCGAGGGCCTGAGATACATTTATATGCCATGAGGTGGCCCGAGTGATGTGAGGTCGAGTGCCGAGTAATGATGCCACGAGGTGGCATGATATAGCGCTTGTGTTGTAAGGGGCCCCTCGAGAGTCTACAGATCCATAATGAGCGCGAGTACCCATTATTCTGAGAGTGGGCTCGAGGGTCTGATATGAGTAATTGTGAGGTAGCCCCAGGGGCTGATACTATTCTGAGAGTGAGCCCAAGGGGCTGATACGAGTGATTTTGAGGTAACCTGAGGGGTTGATACTTTTCTGAGAGTGAGCCCAGAGGGATGATACGAGTGACTGTAAGGTATCCCAAGGGGCTGGTACTATCCTGACATATGCTCGAGGGGCGAACCTTTATGTGTTCATCTTTCATATTTACTTGCCAGTTTACTTGTTATACCGTGGTATTTGAGCCCGAGGGGTGAATTTTCTGTGCCTATCGGCCTAACTGTTTTGCATTCATTTGCGTACTGTTAAAAAAGTCACTTTCAAAAGACGTTTAAAGATTTCACAGCTTCATTGTTTTCTTAGAAGGTTTTACACTATTTCTATACAGTATATTGGTTTGCTTTATGTGATTTCTTACTGCTCAGGTCTTAGTAACCTTTATTACTCACTGAGTTGGAGTATTCACTTTAATCCATGCACCTTGTGTGCAAATGCAAGTATTTATACACCTGGTAGTGGGTTCTGACTGATCGGAGGCAGAGTTATCGGAATTCGCAAGGTGACTGCCACTGTTCGCAACACTCTTTTCTCCCTTTGTTTAGCAGTCCTGTTTCGTATATTTCAGACCTTGTAGTTGTATTAATACTCTAATTGATGCTCGTGACTTGTGACACCTTGATTAGGACTGTGTTGGGTTGTACTTTTGCTAATTAATATTATTAAATCATGTTTTAAACTGCTTATGAACCGTTTAACTACTTAAAAGAAGTGTTCTGTAATAGTCAGGTTGGCCTTGTCTTCATAAGAGGTGCCATCACGACCAGAGTGGGGTTTGGGTCTTGAAACTTATAGATATATTGGTGTTTTAAGAGGTCTTTGTGATTTCCTTAGGGCAATGGAGGTATGGCCTCATTGATTATCAACATGTGATATGTTGTGATTTGAATACTGTGGTATGTCAAATGATAGTAAGGAAGAAGAGTGATCTGATGACATAGAAAGTCTGGCAGGTGTTAGAGGAATAGCATGTTTTAAAGGTTGGTTTTGTGCAATACTTGTGGCATTATCACTAACATAGAGATATCTATAATTCTGAGGACAACAATCAATGAAGGGAATATGATTATTTAAGATAGAAGGGTTATGAAGCCAAAGACCATAACCCCAATAACCAAATAAACCTATGATCTTCTTATTCTTCAAAATTGGAATAAAAAGCCCTAGAGAACCTTGAACACACCCTAGTTGAACCCTAGAGGCCCTAATGAGAAACCATTCGCCCCCTCCCTAATCTCCCATCTTCTCCACATCTCCAAGCACCATTTCCCACCCCATCTCTCACACACAAGACATAAGAACAAAACCTGAAACCACAAGACAAGCCCTCCACCTAAAATAAATCAGTCATCGCTCTTCTATACACCACCACAACCGTTGCTCCCCTACCGCCAAGCACGGGAATCCGGAGAGTTAGCAGCCACCGGCGCAGTTGCTGTCTCTCTACACCTCATTTCTCTCACTCCATTTCTCTGTCATTATCGCAAGCCACCTCCGCTACAACAGCCCGTCGGAAACCGGTGGCCACACATACGAACGCGAGAGAAAACCAGAAATGTCTCTAGAAACCCAATCAAATGCCATAATGGTTGCAAATCCTCTAGTGATTTGTCCATATCACAATTCTTGAATTTTTGCTAACTCAAAGATAATCCAATTTTACTGTACAATTCTGCTACAAATATAACTATAAGCTGACCTCTCTGTCAAGTGCTGGAATTGGATCCGCGTTTCGGTTGCGGTTCAGTCATAATTCAATTGGAGCAGATTATTTGTTGTACATCTTGCTGAGTTCTTGATTAAAATTGGGGAATTTCCCACTTTAATCGAGGTTCATTTCTTTTTCTCCTCCTAAATTTGACATTATTTCAGCACTTATTTTAATTAATTTCTTTACTATGCTTATATGTGCCTAGTTTACTGACTACTTGAAATTCATGTGATAAATTTTTAGTTATGGATTATCTGTTCGCTTCATTCCTATTTGTATTTGTCAGGTAACAATTGAAGTAGGACAAATTCTAGTGACATGAACTATTAAAGTAGATGAGCAGGGAAATATCAAATGCGCATGACACGTGTTGGTCTTGGTTTAATTAACAAGGAAAAATTATTTTTTTTATGTTGATGAAGCCAATGATCTTTGGATTTTGGATGCATTTTATGTTGTTTTATCTCTTTTAGTTAAATTAATTACTAGGAGCATGCCTAGACCGACCTCACTTGGGTAGGCAAGCTTAGGATTTTTTTTTGAGGCGAGAAGTCGTTCCTTTAGTTAAATTTATCCGGGGAATGCCTCACGCAATTTGCATATATTTTATCCGGGGTATGCCCGAAGTACTTATATTTGGAGGCCCAAAGTGGAACTCGTAGTATTTTTATTTTTATATTTTTATTTTATTATGAGGGAACGACCTCGAACCTCTCTCGTGTTTGCTTTCCCTTTTCTATGTTTACTACCTCAATTGAATATTTTAAAAGCCAACTAGATTTAGTACGCAACCGTGACTTTTACGGGACTTGGGGAGTGCCTAACACCTTCTCCTAGAGTCAAATGAACCCCCTTACCCGAATCTCTGGTGCAGACTTGGTTTTGGAGTCCCAAGTGTTTTAAAAGGAAATATGATTTATAAAAAAATGGTGACCTGACACACCGAAATCAAATGTCAGGTGGCGACTCTGAGTTAATACTTTTGAATATATATTTTTGTCACTTTCTAATTGAAAAACCCTTTCGAGTTTTACTAAATCCTTTTATTTATTTAAGAGGGTTAGTAAAGGTTGTAAGAAAAGGGTGTGACAGCTCTGGCAACTCCGCGATATTAGGTTGAGGTTTTTATGTGTTTTGTTTGCTTTGTTTGATTTTTATTTTTTTATGTCTTTTTATTATTTGCTAGCTGCTTGTTTGTTTATAGTTTTTCCTTTATGTGTTACTGCTTTATAAATCGTCATCATTTACATAACCATGGGTCTTCTTTTTGCAAGTACACGGTCTTACAGAGTACGTTTGAGAGTACACGGTCTTTTTGTGAGTCACTCATGTCTTTAGGGGGTGGCATGGGAGCATGGAGTGGGCGGACAGCTAGAGCAGTCGCCATTGACCACGTGCCGCCCCGAAGTTCCTTGTCTAGTCAACCCTCAAACCTAGGTTAGCCTTTAGGTCATTCATATAAGCATCTTGTCATCTGGATCTAGTAGGGCTCGGTCCAAAGCATCGTGTCCTTTTGTAGGAAGGCTATTCAAATTTTATTAAAAATGGGCATATGGCCCAAAAAGATATTAATCATCCCTATGTGATACATGTTGCATCTTTGAGGGTAAAAAGGTCATTTGGCGTACCAATATTTGGGAAAAAATGGTTAAAAATGAAGCAAGTAGGGCCTAGTTGTATTTTTCTTTCACAACTTTTTCAAGAAAAAGACCCAAAAAAATGAAAATGAAAAAATCCAAAAAAGATTTTACAATTTCCTATCATTTTTTAAAAATTCAAAAAAAAAATCCAAAAAGATTTTACATTCTCCATCATTTTTTTAAAAAATATATATTTTTCCCAAATTAGTTGCATTTTTAGAGTGGAAAAAAAGCTTTTTCCCATGTCCAATCTTTCCGAACTATGCATACCTGATTCTCGTCTTTCGGACGGGATATGTAGGCAGCCCATATAAGATCCGGTATTCTTGGTGAATCTTAGATTCTTGGCTCTGCGGGGTCTTAGCCAAATCTTACATGTCTAGCTACTTTTGGCCACACCGGCCATTCTTACAAAATGGGATTATTTTCGTAAAGTGATTCAATTACCAATGTCTTAGGATCTTGAGTCCGCAACTAGGTGTCATCTTACTTTATGGTTCGTCCTTTTTGAGTTTTAATCTTTGACCACTTCTGGCCATGTCGGCTATTTTTGAAAAATAGGTCATCCATGTTGAGTTTTCACTCCTGGCCACTCTTGGCCACGTAGTTTAATTTTCAAAAATAGCTCAATCATGTCTTGCATGTGTCCATAGGAGGTGTTGTGGTCTCACATAGTGTCTCGGGTCACTAATATATTTGGTCTTATTTTTTCTCATTCAGATATGAATTCATTTACCACAGCTCGAGCATAACGGATATCCCAGGACCATTGCATTCAGGAACTACTTGAAGAGTCTTTTTATATTTGAGCATGTTTTTGAGTCTTTTAGGTAGTTTATGACTTTGTCTAGTCTTTTGTTATCATACTTCCTATGATATATTTGAAAACAAAAAAAAAAGTTATAAATGAAAAAATGCAAAAGATTTTTGTTTCTTAATTTATTTTGTCCATTACTTTTCTAGAACTACGCTTGATTTGATTCATGAGGGACATGATATGTAGGCAACCTACATGGGGTCCAATCGAATCATTATTTAAAAAAGAAAAAAAGAGAATGAAATTGTGGGACATGAGAAATGAGAGGAAAGAAAAGAGCAGGAAAAAAAAGAGGAGGAAAGAAATAAAAAGGCAAACGGTTTTAGAAAGGAAAATGAAGAAGGAAATAGGGCAACAAGAGTGAAACTGGGATGATGCCACATGACTTTCGTACCCTTGAAGCCATTATAGAACCGTTAATTGTTACTAAGGGCGTTGCACGCAATATGATAATTCTATCTAATAAATGCCTTAACGCTAACATGTTGGCTTTGTTTATCTCCCCTTGGTTACTTTCATTGTTATCATAATAGAGGTTGGTTAGTTTGTGATATTTTGGCGAGTCATCTGTATAACAAAAGGTCAAAGAGCAAATAGAAATGGCTAGAAAAGACTTGGACACAGTAGTTGTTTATCTGTCGAGGGAGTTTGTGGAGTCGGAGTCTGAATTGAAAGAGGAGGTTCAAAGGTTAAAATAACAGATGGCAGAAATGTATTAGTCTTGGATCAGGGGGCATCCTCCACCTTCATTCCCCACTAACTACACTGAAAACCTTACAACTATCCCACCACTGTCACAAGCCCGGGTTCTCATTATCATTAACATTTCTCCTCAACATGCACCAGGCTTTACCCCTTACCACAATTACCTTGGAACTTCCTCCTAAACTTTCCATGCTCCACCAGCCAAAACAACTGCATTCCCAACACTAGATACACAATACTATACCCCCGAACCCACCTTCAAAGTCCCAGATCCTTACTCCTACACTCCCCACTTTGAGCCTCATGTTGAAAATGAGAAACAACCCCAAGAACATGGATCAAGAGGAGATATTTAGGAAGGTAAAGAGACTGGAGTAGTCATTAAAAAATATGAGAGGGTTAAGAATCAAGGTGAGTGTGGCTTATAAGGATTTGTGTTTGTTACCTGATGTTCAACTGCCTGCCGAGTTCAAGATACCCAAATTTGACTTGTATGATGGACACAAGGATCATGTAGCTCATCTGAGAGGTTACTGCAGTAAAATGAGAGGCATCGGGGAAAAGACGAATTACTAATGGCATACTTCAGCCAAAGTCTGAGTGGGGCAGCTCTAGAATGGTACACCCGCCAAGACGCCAGCAGGTAGTACAAATGGGACGATTTGGCTCAGGCCTTTGCTCGGAATTTTCAGTACAATATAGACATTGTCACGGATCACATATCCCAAGATAGAGATGAAACCCAATGAAAGTTTCAGGAAATAAGCCGCGCGAGTCAATCCTCTGATAAAAGAAGATGAAATGGCCGGGTACTTTCTTCAAGCTCAAGAGCCTACTTACTTTGGGCATTTGATCTCAGTTGTGGGTAAGCCTTTTAATGATGTGGTAAAAATGGGAGAAATGGTAGAAGATGGGCTGAAGTCAAGCAAGATCATTAGTTATTCTGCCTTAAAAGCCACAACACATGTAGTTCAAAACGACATAGGAAGCTTACTTGATCAGAAGAAATATGATGATGTTGCCATGGTTGTCTTGGGATCACGACATGGCCCAATGGGTCTGCCTCACAAATATACTCAGCCTCAACCCCGACCCTAACCCCAAACCTATACCCGAGCTCCATATAATCCACATTGGTGCCATACTCTTAACAGCGCCTGGTCCTCTGTCCAACCACGAAGCCATCCCAGAAGGCGAGCGCAAGCACTGCAAAATCTCCACCAACCTCCATAAATTTTCAGGTGCCCTATAACCCAGATCCAAGCCAGGGTTATAGAGGTAAACAAATATTGAAAGATAATTTTACACCGATGAGAGAGTCCTATGCAAGCTTGTTTGAGAAAGTAAAGCATCATGACCTGATTGCACCTATTCCTCCGAATCATGTGGACCCACGTGCAAAAAGCTTTGATCCATCAAAAAGGCGTGAATACCATTTCAATTCCCAGGGCGACAATGTTGAAAGTTGTGGGGATTTGAAAAAAATAGAAAGAGTAATTCAAGAATGGATAATTGTGGTCCAGCACAGTGACACCCAGAATATCGAGCCAAAATCCTTTACCTATACATGATGATACACACTTTGTGGGGAAGATGCATGGTAACATGGAGTATGAGAATCCTCTTGGAAATTTGCTAACTGAAGTTAATAATATTGAAATTGGTGGAGGTCCTAGTAATTTTGATGTGCAGTCTAATGGCTAAGATGTCGAGCTTGGTAATTGGAAAGATACTCCTTTCTTTGCTAGCAATGGAGGAGTTTTAATGGTTTATTTTGTTGTCATTTCTGTTGGCGGGGTTATTTTAGGGCTATAATTCAAATATTATCTTGTGGCTCAAACTCTTCTTCTTCTCATTTTGTCTAGTTCTTTTAGTTGTAATAACTTGTCTAATGTTATTTAAGATTGCTCCGGGGTTGTTACCCATGTCTATTTTGCTTTTCTTGTTCAAACCATTTTCACCATCTATCTAATGCAATCTCCTATGTTCTATTAGTTCTTGTCAGTTTTGTTTAGGTCATTTTTTCTTTCATAGTTCTTTTCATGTCGACTCTAGTGACATGACATGCATGCATAATTCTCAGCCTGATCTTGAAAGTTAGTCTAATCATGAAGCAACAACACAGTTTTGAATATGATAAAAGGATGCGTTTGAGGAAATAAATAAAGATTCAGGCGTTCTGAGATGACCTAAATTTTAAATTGAGTGAAACTGAGGCAGTAATTTTGGGTATCAGGGGGTTGATAAGAGCATAAAATAAGGAAATATAACTCAAGAAGTTTGAGGTAAATCAATCATTGCTGCAATGCATTCTTCCACATCAAGATAAGGTTGAGTCAATTTGCTTCGAACTAGCAAGGTTCGTTCATCAGGATAAAGGTATTGCCCACTGGCACTTTTGTTTGTGTTGATTAAATCAATAGATACCATGTATGATTTCTCTTCCTATCTTTAATTGCAAGTTTGTACTTGGCATTTTTAAAATTTGGTATGACGAAAATATTTTATTCTTCTACCTAAATATTTTATCTTTTGCTACCTTTTTTTAGCCTTAATTTGTTTTGTTTCATACCCCTCTTTTAGAATCGAAGCAGAGTTGTGAACTAGAAAAGAAAAGAAAAAGAGAAAAAGGAGAAAAGGAAAGAAAAAGAGAGAGAAAATAAAAAAAGAAAGAAAAGGAAAAGAAACCAACAAAATAGTCCAATTTTGTGTTTGAACTACGTTCGACCTAATTCTTGTCACCACAAGATATGTAGGTAGCTTTACGGTTCGGTCACACCAAATAAAATATTTTATAATCCCCAAAGTCAAGAGTGGGCAGTTTTTCTAAGAAATTCCATCAAAGAAAAAATTCAAAAAAAGAAGAGTTCCCCAACTCCAAGAAACTGGGGTAGAGGTTTTAATTTTGCCAAAAGACCTGATTCCAAAAGTTTGTAATTTTGAACCCTCATCTTATATAATTTTGAGCCTTCATGTCACCTTTTTCTTTCCAACCCTGTCCAAAAGCCTACATTATGGTCCAAAGAAAGACCTTCCGACCAAACTTTGAGGATGCCAAATCAAGTGTGGTAAAAGTCTGATCTTCTTGTATCATGGGTAATACTTTTTTCTCAGCACCGAGAGAGAAAATGATAAAATGAGAGAGTCTTATTGGTGAAAACCCTCATGGGAACCGTAAGGCGATGGTGAGTTGAAAAAAGAACAAAATAAGAGAGGCTTGATCGTGAAAATTGTTCAGGGCACTACAAGTTGACTGAGGATTGTGGATCGAAAAGGACAATTAGAGCACTGATGCCCAGTTTCACGGCTCAGAGGTACAGCAAAGGTTGAACATTAGACTTTCTTGGCAGATTAGGCCATTTAATCCAAAGGTGCAAGTCATGATCCTTAGAGTTGGTATCCAAATCTGATAAGTTTCTACTTTGTAATTTTTTATTAGGTATCATCTCTTTCCCTTGTCCCTTATTTTGTTCCTCTTATATTGTTTGAGGTCCTTCTTGAGTCTATTTGGTCAGAACAAGTGAAAAATGACTTCAAAATTTGCTACCAACTTTCCAATTGCACAAAATAAATTTGGATACCACATCGAAGTGGCATAAGTCAGGGAAAAGTGGTATACGCATTGAGTTGGTAACAATCAAAATGCTTCGGGATTCATGACAAATGCAAGGGTTCAGTGAATGTCAATTCATGAGAAAAATGTAACAGATAGAGGATATTGAAATCGAATGGAGCAGAGGTATTTTCTTTGATAAGGATTGAAAGAAAATGGGTAGTCGATAACAGTAAAGGTCGTCCAAGTTGAAATCAAAGTTATCTTAGCAAGTTTAGAAGCAACCGCCCTCAAGGTCAAGGCTACAAACTAACCACCACATTTAAACTCATAAGTTTTCTTTAATTAAAACAGGAATAAAGCAGTGCAAGAAAGTGGGTTCAAAAACAAGAATTAAAAAATAAATAAAAAGAAAATAAAGAAAAAGAAAAAAAGGAAGAAGAGAAGAATCAACAAAGGAAAGTTTCTTAAATATTTTTCCTTACCTGTCTTGCTAGTGTGCACAAAATGTTGCTATTGATCTTCACATTTTTTCTCCTAGGATAAAAAGTCCTAGTCTGATGGATTTTCCTCCCAATAAAAATCTTAGTTTGAATGAATTTTTCTCCTAAAATAGAAAACCTAGTCTGACAAATTTTCTCCTAGGATAGAAATCTTAGTTTGATGTATTTTTCTCCTAAGATAGAGTCTGATGAATTTTCTCCTAGGATTGACGTCTTAGTCTGATGAATCTTCTCCTAAGATAACAACAACAAAAAGATACATAAAAGAGACCTAGTTGATGAATTTTTTCCTAGGATCAAAATCTTAGTCTGATGATCTTTCTCCATGATAAGAGACATAGTCTTATGAATTTTCTCCTAGGATCAAAATCTTAGTCAGATGAATTTCTCTCCTAAGATAGAAGACCTAGTCTGATGAAATTTCTCCTAGGATCAAAATCTTAGTCTGAGGAATCTTTCTCCTAAGATAACAACAACAAAAAAGAGACTTAGTCTGATGAATTTTCTCTTAGCATCGAAATCTTAGTCTGATGAATATTTCTCCTAAGATAAAAGACCAAGTCTGATGAATTTGCTTGTCAAATATTCTTGGTTTTAATCACAAGAGATGCACATCCCAATCAAGTCATTAGTTCTGTTCTCATCATTGCATCAATAACATAGGTGATTTATAGTTTTGCTAACAACTTACAAATCTTTCTAGAGCAAACTGGGGAAGAAAATTTTGTTTGTTTTGTTGTTTTGATTTCAAGCATCTACCTAATGAGGGAATTCTTTTTAGAGTTACTTCAAATTTTAAGTCAGTAGCAAGCGCCCGCATGAAGAACAAGGAAAAGTCATTTCAGAATTCAATTCAAGTTAGAAGTAGCAGAAGCTCGCGGCAAGAATGCGAGTCAACAGTCCGAGATGACCAATAGAAGTAGTCTCAATCCAAAAAAAAAATAAAAGAAAGAAAGTGAATCCAAAATACAAAAGAAGAAAAAGATGTGAATTGCTCAAGACGTGGTTGAAGTCACGAGTGCAATATGTCGGTCTTGATCCGAAAAGCTGAAGAGTAATGAACTAGAACCTACAGATAGCGAGCGTCAAGGTTCAAACCTAAAGTCTGCATGAAGAACAATTCAAGACTCAAGATCAAGCTTCAGAAGACTTATATATAGGAATTTTGTAACTCATAGCTGACAAGCTTAGTTATTCTTTTTCAGTTTTTGATTTTGATGTAATAATAGGATAGCGGACTGCAACCTCGACAGAACGACAGCTCGACCGGCTCTCCACCTCAGTATACTCCGTCATCTCACTCACTTCTGAACTACATGTGGCCTGATTCCTTTATAACCAAGTATATGTAGGCAGCTCAGATACCAGGGCTCGGTCACATCGTCTTTCTCTTAGTTTTGGTCTCTCTAAATAAGAGTCAGGTCAAAAATCATGTTAGTCGTTCTTTGTCCAAAAACTCTTCGTATTCCTAGTCAAAGAGGGACAAATGTAGACATATAATTTTTGACCCTCCCCAAGATTTTACACATTTTAGTGTTAAATATTTAGTTTAGGTCTAGTATAATTATTTCAACTAGTTTTGACTCTTTTACTTTATTCTATCATAAGAAATAAAAATTACAAAAAATATTTTCTTTTTATTTAGGTAATTGATATGTTATATTGTTACTTTTATTTTATCTACCTTATACAAAATTCAAAATTACAAAAATAGTTTCACTTTAATTTTCGAGGATATTAGTATTTTCGGTTGTAGTATTATTTTAACTTTACGATAATTTTAATTTAATCCTATTATTATTTTATGTATGACATTTGAAAAATATCAAAAATAGTTTCATATTTTATATATAATTTTGTTTAATTAATTATATAGATTTTTGAATTATGTAGTATATTTCGCTTATATTAAAAGGTATTTAGCTAAGGTTTGAATATTTTTCTTTAGTCCAATTTTAAGACACAAATATGAAGCCAAAGCCCAAAACCCCAATAACCTAATAAACCTAGGGCTTTCTTCTTCTTCAGACTTGGAACAGAAAACCCTAGAGAACCTTGAACACACCCTAGCAGAACCCTAGAGTCCCTAATGAGAAACCAGTCGCCTCCTCCCTAATCTCCCTAATCTTCTCCACATCTCCAAACCCCATTGTCCACCCCATCTCTCACACACAAGACATAAGACCAAAACCTGAAAACCAAAAGACAAACCCTTCACCTAAAATTAATTTGTCGTCGCTATTCTATACACCACCACAGCCACTGCTCCCCTACCGCTAAGCGCCGAAATCCAGCGAGTTAGCAGCCACCGACGCAGCTGCTGTCTCACTACCCCTCATTTCTCTCACTCACTTTCTTTGTTACTGTCGCGCACCCCTCCCCCACCCCCACAATAGCCCGCTAAAAACCGGCGGTCATACACACGAACGAGAGAGAAAATCAGAAGCGTCTCTAGAAACCCAACCAAATGCCATATCTGGTTGCAATTCCTCTAGTGATTTCTCCATATCACAATTCTTGAATTTTTACTAACTCAAAGATAATCCAATTTTACTGTACAATTCTGCTACAAATTTAACTATAAGTGTGACCTCTCTAACAAGTGTTGGAATTGGATCCGAGTTTCGGTTACGGTTCAGTCATAATTCAATTGGAGCGGATTATTGTTGTACATCTTGCTGAGTTCTTAATTAAAATTAGAGAAGTTCCCACTTTAATCGAGGTCCATTTCTCTTTCTCATCCTAAATTTGACATTATTTCAGCACGTATTTTAACTAATTTCTCTACTATGCTTATTTGTGTCTAGTTTACTTACTACTTGAAATTCATGTGATAAATGTTTAGTTATAGATTGTCTGTTTATCTCATTCTTATTTGTACTTGTTGGATAAGAATTGAAGTAGGATAAATTTTAGTGACATGAATTATTAAAGCAGATGGGCAGGGAAATACCAAATGTGCATAACACGTGTTGGTCTTGGTTTAATTAACAAGGAAAAATTATTTTTTTATGTTGATGAAGCCAATGAACTTTAGATATTGCATGGATTCTACGTTGTTTCATCTATTTTAGTTAAATTAATCGATAGGAGTATGCCTAGGCCGACCTCACTTGGGTAGGCAAGCTTAGGATTTTTTTCTAGTTTAGAGGTGAGAAATCGTTCCCTTAGTTAAATTTATCCGGGGAATGCCCCACGTAATTTGTATATATTTTATCTGGGGTATGCCCAAAGTACTTGTATTTGGAGGTCCAAAGTGGAACTCGTAGTATTTTTATTTTTGTTTTTCTTTTAATTATGCGGGAATGACCTCGAGCATCTCTCGTGTTTGCTTTCCCTTTTCTGTGTTTATTACCTTAATTGAATATTTTAAGAACCAACTAGATCGAGTACGTAACCGTGACTTTCAAGGGACTGAGGGAGTGTCCAACAACTTCTTTATGAGTCAAATGAACCCCCTTACCCAAATCTCTAGTGTAGACTTGGTTTTGGAGTACCAAGTGTTTTAAAAGGAAACATCATTTCAAAAAAAAATGGTGACCTGACACACACAAATCAAATATCAGGTGGCGACTCTGAGTTAATCCTTTTGAACACATATTTTCGTCACTTTCTAATAGAAAAATCCTTTCGAGCTTCACTAAATATTTTTTTAAGAGGGTTAGTAAAGGTTGTAAAAAGGTGTGTGATAGGAGAGATGCAGTTTTAGATGGTAAAGTAAATGGAAACACACTTTCAATGAAAACAACATACATGGAAGTGTCTAGCTTTTTAGTGGCAAGATTTTAGGACCTTGTACCCTTTGACTCCATAACGGTAACCAATGAATACATGTGGTGAAGTTCTGGGTTCAAATTTGTCCCTATGCACCTTAGGTATGGAAGGATAACACAGATACTCGAAACTTTTCATATGGGAGTATGTTAGTTTTCTTTAGTAAAGTAGTTCAAATGGGGATTTAGGGTGACTGTGAAAAGAGGGTAGTCTTTATGATTTAGGTTCCACACAAAACACATTCACCCCAATACTTCACAGGTTATCTGATTGGAACAAGAGGGCTCTGGCAGTTTCCAAAAGGTATTTGTGTTTTCTCTCCACTACACCATTATATTGTGGTGTGTAGGGACAACTCATTTAATGGATGATGCCTTTGGATTGAAAAAATATGTATATTTCATTACTAGTGAATTCTGAACCATTTTCAGATCTGATAGTTTTGATTTTAATGTTGAATTGAGTTTCAACCATGGAGACAAAGGTTTTATAACTTGTAGGGTATTGCTTTTGCAAGTTAGAAAGTTGGTCCAGGTGCACGTCCTATAATCATATACCATTGTGAGAAAGTATTTATAGTTGTCATGTGTAGTCATATAATAAGGTCCCCATATGTCTATGTGAAGTAATTGAAAATTTTCAGTTATGAAGTTTCTCCTTTGTGGAAGTGGTAGTCTTCCTTGTCTGGCCATTGGGCAAATGGAGCAGAGGAAGGGTTGTTTGGATGGGAAGAAAATAGGGATAGAGGAAATTCCCCTCATTTTGACAAAGGGTACATTCCATAATCTATAATGCCACAAAATATTCACATCATAACCAGGAGATGTAAACGAATTCAAAATCGAAATAAAACTCTAATTTTTATTGCTTGAACTTGGACTATTTACAATGGGAGGAAATATACGCTTATTTGTGGAAACTAGAGTGTGTACAAATGAATGATTATGATAGTGTGAATTGTGCGTGCAGTGAATCCTATTATTAGGGTAAAAAGCTAAATTATTGACTACAGAATTATTATACTTGTTCCTTAGACACTTTGGACAGAGAAAGTACATACCATCATAGGCCTTACCAATTTCCAGAGGCCTCTTCGATGAAGGGGCTTGCAGAATGCAAAGATGATCAGTAAAGGCCACTATACTTTTGGGATTAGAACTGGCTAGACAATGAATGAAAATCATAGAATATCTAAAAGAATGTATAAATATTACTCTATACAAGATGATGTCAGGAACAAGTGTCGCACAACCAATTTATGTTACTTTTAGTTTATAGCCATTTGGAAGGATAACTAGAAGAGGGTAAGTTAATCTCAATATTAGTAAGGAGAGACTTATTAAAGGTCATATGATTTGAGGTTCATGAGTCTAACATCCAAGAGTCAATCTTGTTTTTGAAACACTAACGGGACAATCTACAAAAATCAATAGAGGAAGTGCAGACCATTATACCTGCAAAGTTCATAACTCCATTGGTGGAATTTCCAACACTCATATGTTCTGCTCCATTCCAAGATTCGAAGTATTGCAACAAGTTCATGATCTGTCCATATTGTTCTCTTGACAGGCTGGCACTTTGATCTTCATCCAAATCAGTGGTTTCCTCTACCTTATTGCAAGATGTGTCATTGTGAACATTTTCCACTACCCTTCTTCCTCTATTGAAGTTGTGACCTCGATTAAAACCTTGACCCTGATTGAAGCTTTGGTTGGGATTGTGATTTTGATTGTGTAAGTGGCCAAAGTTATCAGGATAGCTATGTAATTTATAACACTTATATTTAGTGTGACCAGGCCTTTTGCATTAGTCACATATGGGTGTTCCCCTACCATAGCCACTGTAATTACCATTGTAGGGGTTAATAATTCGTCATATAGGCATTTGACTTAGAAGTGGTGGCAGTCAGTGATGTGGAATCGATGAACAATTGAGTGATTGGCTTGATTTGTCTCTGTTTCTCATCTTGTATCAGCAAAGAGAAGGCTTGGGCCAAATTAGGCAATGGATTCATCATCACGATGTTTCCTCGAATCACAGTGTTTGTCTCATTTAAACCCATAAGGAACTGAATTAGTCGCCTATCTTGTTCGACTTTGTAAAGACTTTCCTTGGCACCACAAGTGCAATTGCAGCTACACTGGGATCTCTTGCTCAAAGCACTTAATTTCTCCCAAAGCTTTTTTAGTTCAGTGTAATAGTTGGTGATGTTTAGGGTCCCCTGGGATATATAATTGATTTCCTTCTGAATTTGATACAATATGGCTCTATTTGTTTATTCGTATCGATCTTCTAATTCAATCCACAACTCCACGACGTCATTTGTGTATTCAACACTATTTGCGATTTCTTTTGAGAGAGAATTGAGTATCCAGGAGGTTACCATATCATCACCCATTGACAGAATTTAGGCGAGTGGGGATTAGGGTGTTTAAATTAACCATTTATGAACCCTAATTTATTTTGACTGAAAGTCCTCGCAATATATTGTGCCTCCATGATCGATAGCCAACTCTGCTGAAAAGAGTTGATACAAGCATCGCACCAGGGTTATCCAACGGGTGTAGATACAAAGGATCGCTAATGTCGATTCCAGAATTTAATTGAATTCCTACATTCATTGTTGTAGTATCAATCTCGTTCAAATCGTTCGCAACCATGAGAAGTTGAAGCTAGAAATGATAGTATTTCAATGTTGGAAGAAGAAGCCCTTTGATTAGGAACTCAAACTAGGGTAAAATCGAACAAATTTCAGAGGTTGGACAGAATTAGGGCAAAAACGAAGTTTTAATGAATTGATGAGAGTAATAGAACGAGAGAGACGATCGTAGTGGGATGGCCGGGCTCTGATACCATGTGAAATTCAAATGCTCACCTCACTCGAGCTCAAGGTGAGCTGCAATGGAGATTGAAGAAAATTCAGAGAATGGAGAAGAATCTGGAATGGGCCAACCGACCTTTTCTTACAAATTGGGTTTCAGTAATACAAAATGTCCTAACTAAAAGAATTAACAAAATATCCTATCTAATAACAAATTAGCTAACTAGTCAATGTACAACTATGTAGTCACATTTACATAATTAGCCATCTCAACAAAAACATAGTATAATACTGTGTTACATGTAAAATATGGTATTATACTGCGTTTTACTTTAACGGCTAAAAATTCGTTAAAGTAAAACGCAATATAATACCACATTTTAGGTAGAAAAGTAACTTTTTTAAACTGTAAAAATGTATTTTGAGTCCAAAAAATTATTATTTAGGTTTCGAACTCCTATATATGCTGGCCAGTGACTAGATTCCCATTTCTCAACATGCAATAAAGAAAGACCAGTAATTTTCAAATGCTTATTTCAATGTAAAAGAAGTTATTGTCGAGTAGTGTCTTTCCTTATTTTTAAGATTTAAAGTGTAGCATCCAAGTATGTGATCCATGAAATAGTTTTAAATTTTCAAGATTAGAGTTCAAATCTTAACGCGAAAAAAACAAAAGAAGAACAATACTCGATTTATCTATCTACGGTAGAGTTACTCGACACCTTTTCGCTTTGCAACCTCTCAAATGGAGTTTCAAATTTTTCCAGAATTTAGAAGTATTTTGTTAAAAAAATTTAAAAGAACAATTCAGACAAACAATGTTCCAAAATATAAAAGAATTCCTAAGGAAAGTTGGTAAAATAAAAAAAAAAAAAAGCAAACCAAACAAAAGAACTGCAAAATTAACAATTTATATTTTTTTTTAAAATGTGGAAAAGTGAAAATATCTTTTATAACCCTTTTTTAAAAAAGAATTACAACTCTTGTCACTTGACCTAACAGCCCAACCGAAAATGACCGACATTTGAAATCCTTACATAGTTTAATCCAGATTGTAGATAATCTGAAAGAAAAGTTTCAACCTTTAGCCACCGTTACAAATATACTTTTCGGACTTCTTTATTTCGTCTTTCTTCATTTCCACCACACTATACTCTCCACACGCCTCTCTTTTCTTCATTCTTTCTTTTTCTTCTCCCCCTCACATAGATCTAAATATTTATATAACTCAAACTTGATTTAGAGTATTTTCTCTTCTAAGTTGCTTAATTTTCCTAAGTTTTTATAGATATTAAATATTTGAATCTCGATTTATGGGTGTCCAAATTTAAAATTGAAGTTTTGTTGCATCCATATTAATAACTCCATTGAAGGAGCTTTAAAGCTCTAAGTTCAACTCAGATTTGCAAAATATAACTCTAACGTGATATGGTTAAGTTCAAAATTATTGTAAAAATTTGTAATGATATGAATCTTGAGTGAAAGGTTAACCGTTTTTTATTAACGTTGGTTTTGGGTACTATACTAGTTGGAGAAGGAAGTTGAAGATGAAATCCAGTTTTGTATACACAGTTCTATATCATTATACAATATTATATAATATTATACAAAATTATAATAAGAAAATAATGTTGTATAATATTGTATATTGGATGTGGAAATATTGCTATACAATATTGATTTTTTTTAAAGTAAGTTTCTCTTTCACGGTAGTAATTTTAGTTTTATTGCATGTTTTTTATTTTTTATTTTGTCACAATTCCCTTTTTGCTTTTGTTTTGGTTACTTGTGATTTAGATTTTTCTTTTTGCATTTACTTCCTATTCTCTATGTTTCTATTTACTCCGATTTTGCTTTTCTTGCTAACGAAATACTGGTATACATTATACAATTATACAAGTTTATACAAATTTATACATCATTATACACGTACAGTACAGAAATAGTTAAAACTGAAAACAATTTTTTTGTATTTTTCTCAATTTTTTTGAATAATTTATATATAAAGTTAATTTTTTCGTTGATTTTTCTGCTAAATCATGAACTTTCAAAGTTTTCTTTTCTTGTTAAGTTTTCTGTCAAATCAAAAACTTTGGAGCAAATTTATCTATATAGACTTGGAGAATAAGAGATTTTAGGTCTGTTTTTTGTATTTTTATAGTTGTGATAGGAATGTGTAAACTTGGGTAAGAAAGAGAATAAAAACTCTGAAAAACTTGCATCAGAATAAAAATGAGAAAATTTTCATAAATAAATATCTTTGAGTGATAATTAGCTCTTTATATATACTATTTGTTATATTACAGCCTGTAGACACATTTTTAGATGATGTATTTAGGGTTACTATATTCTTGAATACATTAGAAAAAAGCGGCATGAATCATGGAAAATCTGTTAATAAGATGTTGTATTCAAGAGTTGAATCATTGAATATAGTAACATATATTCCTTAAAAAGGGACCTTTCAACTGATTAAAAACGGAAAGAAAATCAATCTAGCAAATAGTCTCCTAATATAACTCAACTAACACAATTTAGCACCCATAATCTGTATTTTCCCCTCTACCAACGATTTTCCATCCGACAGTATCCAAAAATAGAGGATTCTGTCAATTTTCAAATCTCCCTTCTTTCTTTTTATGTTCTTTTGTTACAGTTCGTAGAAATCAATTTCCAGCCAAGAAAAATTGAGATTGATACATTTTATACAGAAATACATTCAAATTCGATTTTGCATACGACATATGTTCAAGAAGCTCTTCAGACATACACAATGCTTGGGAAGAAATACCAGAAGATGCTTACCTTGAATGAGGCAATGTCTACACGAATGATTGCAAGTTGCCTTTTATTTATGTATTTGTTTCCTATATATATCCATGGTACACGATATTTAACTGTATATATTTCAAGGTAGCAATGAAAGTTGTATCCTATATTCAGTCAAGACTATTCGAATATTCTGCCAGCATTCATGTAGTATGTATTCTAACATATTCAATGTATTTACATGTATATACATGTATGTCTTTGAATTTTGTATGTACAAATATAGTTGTATCTACTATAATTGTATTTTAATACAAAATATATTATGATTCTTAAAACTAAATAAAATTATAATATTATATATGAAAATCATATTTAATACGTCTATTCTAATATATATATATATATATATATATATATATATATATATATATATAGTTTATTTTTTTTAAATGTAGGTGGTGCCATCAACTGAATATTTGCATATGGTGAATGATGAAGGAAGGCATTACACAGTATGCCTTTTAGAGAAAAAATGCAGTAGTGGGCGGTTCCAAGTCGATGAATTACCGTGACCACACGTTTGGGCTGTCATGAAGATCAAGTTTCTAATGCCAGAAGATTATTGCTCTGATTATTACAAACCAAAGTCTGTTGTAATAACATATGGGGTGCCCGTATATACTTTGCCGGACCGGAAATAATGAAATATACCAGCATATATAGCAAATAAAGTTGTATTACCACCCAAATGGAAAAGACCTCTTGGAAGACCAAAGAAGAAGTGTGATAAGCCTATCATTGAATTGCTGCAGAAGAAAAATCAACATTCGTGTCACATATGTGGCTAGGAAGGACATAATAAGCGTACTTGTAGAAATGCTCCACGTTGAAATTAGTTCACAATCTGACTTGTATTACTGAAATATAATTTGTTATAGATTCCGGCGTCATTTCGAATATATTTTGAATATACTTAGTTGGTGTATTAAATTTGAAACGTAATTAAAATACGACCATTATATCTACATTATATGAATATAGATGAATATAATCATTGAATACATTGAACTGGTGATTCTTTTTGGAATACATATAGTACATCAGAGAGTTAATATGATTTATGAATGTTAAATACATGTATTCAAATACATTTGAATACAAATTATTACAATCTGTTATTACAATTAGTTATACAAAAGTCGTATTCAAAATACAACTGAATACATATCAATGCAATATATCATATAAATATGAAGGTCTAAAAACACATGTTGAAAATATGTGAACATAACCTGGTGAATACATATAAATATAACTTAATGAATATAGATAAATATATCATGTTGAATACTGACTGATAGAATAAGTTGAATACATATCAATACAACATGTTACATCCATACTAATACAAACTGATATAAACATACCAAAACCCAATAGGTTGGAGGACAGAATAATTTAGAAGCACAAAAAACAGACAATACATCAATTGGATACTTGAAATGATAATATATAAACACTATTGATACGGTCACTAACTTAATTTTTTTTTGCTAAACTAACACCATCTTTACCAACACACTATCTTTCACCTAAGGCTACTCTAATATTATTTTCTCCGATGTATCAGAATCTGTGATGTGTCTAAGAATCTTTCAAGGTGCTTCGCTCTCGCTTACGGCATCAGCGTCTATCTTCCGCATAGCATAGTCCCAAAGGAGTGCACCATATCTTTGCGGAGTAAATTGGCATCAAATTTTACTTGTGGTACCAGCTAGATGTGCCAAGAAAATCTGCGTATGCCGCAACATGCACCCCACAATCCCTGCAAGTAGAACTTAATAGTTTATACTGTTTTGGAGTAAGCACCTCTTTGAGATCGGATACTATGTTTGTATTTCTATACGAACAAATATGCGGTGATAATCTTGGCGGGTGTTTCACAAACAGTTTAATTTCCTGCATACAAACACGAATTTTAAAACGATTTCATATTCATCATCAATATATAAACTCATTAAGTGTTATGGATATATATAAATACAACAAGATACAGTTAGATATTGAAATACATATTAATACCATTTAGTACAAAACAGTAAATATATACATATAACAATCAAGAAAAATTGTATAAGTAAGGAAATACATTGAATGTAAATTAGAATATATCTAAATACACTTAAATAAAACATATAATATTCAAGTAAGCACAACTCAGTTAATGATATTATAAATGTGTAAATGAGTTCTAGATTATTTTAATGCTTATGAATACCATTAAATACATACGAATACATCATTATACATATAAAATCACATGAATAATTATGAATACACCAATGTACCCCTAAAGCACATCAGCAACTTTGGATGAATATTGATACGATAACAATTACCTTTTCGTGCCGTGTATCCGATGTTTTTTTTTTTTGCATTAACTTCTTTAAACGACACATGAAGAATCATTCAAAGTTTTTTCCCCTCTTTTTTGACTTTTTGTTTGTTTTGAAAATTTCTCGACTAAGACTTCTTTTGATTTGTCATTGAAAAATTTAGTTCTTCTTTATGAAGTTATAGTTGCTGATACACCTACAAATTCTGACTCTGTTTGAGTTATTTGCAACGAGAAAGAGGGTCCATCAAAATTGAGAATTTTGGTGGATATACCTCTTATTACCATTTTGTGTGACGTTGAATCTGACATTGGAAAGAAAATCGAATGCTTTGTGATGATAAACAAAAATAATGGTTATTATTTAAGAAGCAAAGAAAATTTGTTCCAAAATCGAAGATACTAAATAATTGTATCAAAATCTAAGAAGCTTAATATTTACCCCCAAGTGTTGGAAACACGTTCTCAAGGCCTTATACTAAAACGTGTGTTCTTATGTGTAGGTTTTGATGAATGACAAACAAGCGCAAATTGATATATGACGAAGTTCAAGTACAAGCGCACAATTGGTGGATAACAAGATTCAAGCACAAGACAAAGTTCTATAGTTTAAATGAGTCGTTCTTAATTGTGATCTTGATCCGACAACTTGACTCATGACATGGCTTCTCTCGTAAAACTATTTTTTACAAAATCATGCATATTTAATTTAATGCTAAATGATTTTAAATCATGCATATTTACTTCAGTCAAAATGATTTTTAAACATGCCTCTAAAATCTGGACTAAGATAATCGATTATGTACTTATGATAATCGATTATGTTAAGCCAAGACTGCATGACAATCGATTGTGAACTAATGATAATCGATTGTGTTAAGGCAGTGAGCACCAGGTTTTTCAAAACCTGCATGACAATCGATTGTGAACCTTATGACAATCGATTGTGATGAGGCAGTGTCCATCAAAGTTTTTCAAAACTCAGAATAATCGATTGTGAAGCTAATGACAAACGATTGTGAAGAGACAGTGTCCATCAGATTTTTAAAAGACACAAAATAATCGATTGTGAACATATGACAATCGATTGTGTTGAGGCAGTGTCTTCCAGACTTTTTCAAAGTTATTAAATAATCGATTGTGAGTATATAACAATCGATTGTCACGAGGCAATGTCTAAAATGATTTTTAAAGTCTGATAAATAATCGATTGTTAACTTTGCACAATCGATTGTGAAGCTGACCATTGTCGTAAAGTTTTCAAATACCGTCAGGTAATCGATTGTTGATTTGTACAATCGATTGTTGATATTAAAATCTAGAAAAGATTTTTTGAACGTTGCTGAATAATCGATTATTGATTTGGTATAATCGATTGTTTTACGTAAAATCTGGAAATGATTTTTTGAACGTTGCCAATAATTGATTGTTGATCTTGGACAATCGATTGTTAAGCGTAAAATCTGGGATTGATTTTTGGTACGATTGGCAAACAATCGATTGTGGCTTCCTGACAATCGATTGTCACAGAGTAAAATCAGCAACTCTTAATTGGCAATTAGGCAACGGTAATGCCAAGTTTTTCAACTATAAATACAGCTTCATTTCAGTGTTTTAAACACAACAACACACAACAACTGATCATTCTATTGCTATAAGCTTGCATACTATTGTTTATCATTTTATATTCATTCCATAAAGCTTTTGAGAGCCAAAGTCTAGTCCATAGTTGTTGTGATCTTGAGCTTACTTCTTTTACTCATATCTACTCATTAAGGAGTATTTTGTTTGAGTGTTTAGTGTTTTGTACACTTGTAAGAGAATTGTGATTCTCTTGTTGTAAGGAACTTGTGTTTCCTTGGTTGAAGTCTTGGAGTGTTATATCTCCGAGCAAAGGTGTTAAGGCTTGTGTCCTTAAGTTGTAGAGGTTTGTTGAGCACCCGTAAGCTTGACAAGTTAGTGAAAAATCTCGAGAGAGTCTCTCGGGGACTGGACTAGCCACGTGTTGTGGTTAACCAGAATACATCGGTGCGTTCTTTCCTTTTGTTTATTTAACGCACTTAATTATTTCCTGCAAATTTTAATTTTCGCAAGTTTACGCTAAATTTATAACGCTATTCACCCCCCTCTAGCGTTAAGCGTATTATCTAACAATTGGTATCAGAGCCCAACTCTCTGAAGACTTAACAGTTTCAGAGAAACTTCCATTGCTTCTACTCGTGACTCTTTTGCAGGAATTGATGAAGGACAATGCTCCACACGACCACCTCTATTCAACGGTACAAACTACACGTACTAGAAGGAGAGGATGAAAATTTTCGTTCAAGCAAACAACTTTCATCTCTGGAAGGTGATAACGAAGGGAAATCAAATTCCAACAAAAAAGGTTGAAAACGAATGGGTTCCCAAGTCCGAAGAAGAATATGACGCGGATGATATCCGAAAGGTTCAAAATAATGCTAAAGCAATTAATTTATTATATTGTGCTGTAAATGCTGACGATTACAGGAAAATATCGTGTTGCACAACGGCAAAGGAAATGTGGGACAAGCTGGAAATTATGTACGAAGGTACGGACCAGGTAAGGGAAGCTAAAATTGATTTCCTAACCCATGCTTATGAATTATTTCACATGAAGGAAGGTGAAAAGGTGGATGAAATGTTCGAATAATTTTCAATAATCGTAAATGACCTACATGCCCTCAAGAAGACATTCACGGATAGAGAACTTGTTCGAAAAATTCTTTGAAGTCTCACTCCGGCATGGCAATCAAAGGCCGACGCAATTCAAGAATCCATAGGCGTCTCAAATGTCACAATCGACGCATTAAGAGGTAACCTTAAGACTTATGAATCTACAATACTTAACCCTCTTGTTGATGATCAAAGGAGGCAAAGAATAGCGCTTAAGGCAAGCACAAGCCAACCTCAAGTTGATGAGGACGGAGACAACGAGTTTGGACTCGTTATCAATAGATTTCAAAAGTTCATGCGAAAGGAGTATGAACGAAAGGGCAAAAAGCAAGGCGAGCAAATAAAGTGCTATGAATGCGGTGAAACCGGGCACATCAAATCAAATTGCCCAAACATCAAAAAGGAGAAGAAACCTTTTAAGAAGCAACGCGCATACATTTCTTGGAGAGGAGACTCCGGAGATAAGTCAAGCGAAGAAGAAGAAGACGAAGCGGCAAACCTTTGTCTTATGGCGTAAGAAGACAAGCAAGATGAGGTATGTCAAATCCTTCTAAAAACTTCTTTACTCTTGAAGAAATGCGAACTGCTTTTGATGAGCTATATACTAAATTTATTAAAGCTTCAAAAACTGTCAAGAGCATTAAAGAAAATGCTTCTCTCAAAGAAAAAGATTTTCAAAAACAGCTTTCTTTGAAAGAAAAGGAGTTAGAAAAACTGGTTTTAGAAAATGAGAAGCTGAAAGAGGAAAACAAGTTTTTCGGAAAAAGAAGCGCCGACAAGCCCGAAAGTTCTATTAAAAATTGCTCTTCTTGCATGCATCTCGAAAATGAGGTAGATAGACTTAATGGTACCTTAGATAAGTTTAATTCTTCCCACAAAAATTTGAATAAGGTCCTTGTTAATTTGAAATCAACCAAGCATGGCATACGCTTTAAGAATGAGCCTAAAGAAAAGGTTGACGCCAAACCCCAACCACCTAAGGCTCAACCTAGGATTAATAAAATAAATGCTTATCGTAGAAATAGCAATCCTAGAACAAATATGCATGCTAGACCAAGTGTTGAACAATTTAGAAAACCTAGAAATTACTACCCTAGAAATGATGCATATTCTAGGCCAAACACTAGAAAGAGTTTTGAACCTCTTAGAACATCTAGACATGACCATTACTCTAGAAACGCTGCTCATTTTAGAACTCATAAAATGTGCAATAGTCATAATGAAAATAGAGTAATTCATTTTCGTCCATCAAGTTACTATGAACCTAGAAGGATGCCTAACCCCAACGTGACTTGTCATTATTGTAGACGCATTGGTCATATTGCCCCTGCAAGCTTTACACGACATAGACATATCACTCAAGCGCATCATTATAATATGCCTAACCCTCAAGGACCCAAAATGGCATGGGTACCTAAAACGCATTAATTTTTTTTGTAGGTGTGTTTGAAGGGATCAAGTGTACTATGGTACCTTGATAGTGGATGCTCCAAACATATGACGGGAGACGAATCCAAATTCCTTCAACTAGAACACAAAGAAGGCGGAAGTGTGATTTTTGGGGAAAACAATAAAGGAAAGATTATTGGCATCGGATCGGTCGGTAAGGATGATAATTCCTCTATTAAGCATATATTACTTGTTAAAGGTTTAAAGCATAATCTCTTGAGCATAAGTCAATTATGTGACAAGGGAAATCTTGCCCTATTTGATTCGGATGAATGCTTAGTGTTTAGACGTAGTGATCTTAAAATTATCCTTCGTGGTTTTAGAGTGGATAATATTTATATGGTTGATCTTGCTAATTCCTCACCCGAATATGTTGATTGTCTTATGAGCAAAGAGGATGATACTTGGCTATGGCATCGTAGAGTTGCTCATATAAACATGCATCTTTTGAACAAATTGCTTTCTCAAAACTTAGTTATTGGCCTTCCCAATTTGAAATTTGAAAATGAATCTATTTGTGATTCTTGTCAAAAAGGGAAGCAAACAAAAGCATCTTTTAAATCCAAAAATATTGTTTCAACTTCTAGACCATTGCAATTGCTTCACATGGATCTATTCGGACCATCTCGCATTGAAAGTCTTGGAAGAAATCGTTATGCTTTTGTGATTGTTGATGATTATTCTAGATTTACTTGGACTTTATTTCTTGCCAATAAAAGTGATGCTTTTCAGAATTTTAAATATTTTCATAAGCGTGTTCAAAACGAGAAGGAAACAACCGTCACTTCAATTAGAAGTGATCATGGGGGAGAGTTTGATCACAACCTCTTTGCGGACTTTTGTGACGAACTCGGTATCGAGCATACCTTTTCCGCTCCACGTACACCACAACAAAATGGGGTGGTGGAAAGGAAAAATAGGTGTCTCGAAGAGATGGCTAGAACCATGCTCGAAGAGGCCAAGATTCCCAAACATTTTTGGGCGGATGCCGTGAGTACCGCATGCTACATCTTAAATAGAGTAGTCATAAGGCCAATACTCATGAAGACCCCTTATGAACTCTACAAGGGAAGGAAACCAAATATCTCCCATTTTAGAGTATTCGGTTGTAAATGTTTTATTCATAACAATGGCAAAGATCAATTGGGAAAGTTTGATGCTAAGTCCGATGAGGGAATTTTCATTGGTTATTCCTCACGTAGCAAAGCATATAGGGTTTTTAATAAAAGAACCGAAACTCTGGAGGAATCCCCTCATGTTGTATTTGCCGAAAATAATGCTCGCTTGGCAAGAAAGGATACCAGTTTTGATCTTGCAGGTATTTTAGATAGCTTGAAAGACAAAATACAAGAGGAAACGCCTAAAGAAAATCAAGACGAAATTTTGAAACAACCAACGGAGGAAGCGCCACAATTGGAGAATGAAACGAAAATGCCTAACGAGTGGAGGACAATTAAAGATCACCCTCTCGAACAGGTAATTGGCGACGTCGGAGAAAAGGTAAGTACCCGAAACTCCCTTAAGAACACCTTAGGACATACTGCTTTTGTGTCTCAAATTGAACCAACAACCATCTCCGAAGCAATTGGGGATGAATTTTGGACCTTGGCAATGCAAGAGGAGCTTAACCAATTCAAACGGAATGACGTTTGGGATTTGGTGCCAAGACTCGAAAATCATACCATAATTGGTACGAAATGGGTTTTTCGAAACAAACTAGATGAAAATGGTGTAATCACTAGAAACAAAGCTAGGCTTGTAGCAAAAGGCTATAATCAAGAAGAGGGTATTGACTATGAAGAAACATATGCTCCCGTAGCTAGATTAGAAGCTATTCATCCATTGCTCGCTTTTGCCTCTTCTATGAATTTCAATTTATATCAAATGGATGTGAAAAGTGCTTTTCTAAATGGTGTTATACAAGAAGAAGTTTATGTTGAACAACCCCCCGATTTTGAAGATTTTAAATCTCCGGATCATGTTTTCAAACTCAAAAAAGGCTCTCTATGGTTTAAAACAAGCTCCCCGAGCTTGGTATGAAAGATTGAGTAAATTTCTATTGGAAAATGATTTCATTAGGGGGAAAGTTGACACCACCCTTTTTGTTAAGCATAAAAACAATGATATTTTATTAGTTCAAATATATGTGGATGATATCATATTTGGTGCTACTAACAATGTCTTATGCAAGGAATTTTCCGATTTAATGACAAGCGAATTTGAGATGTCTATGATGGGTGAGTTAACATTCTTTTTGGGATTACAAGTAAAGCAAATGAAAGAAGGTACGTTCATTTGCCAAGCCAGATATTGCAAAGAATTGCTGAAACGATTTGAAATGAACAATGCAAAAGCAATGGCGACTCCCATGAGCACATCCGATCATCTAGACAAAGATGAGAAAGGTAAGGAAGTCGACACTAAGAAGTATCGAGGTATGATCGGCTCTCTTCTCTATCTTACTGTTAGTCGTCCGGACATCATGTTTAGCGTGTGCTTATGCGCCCGTTATCAATCGTGTCCGAAGGAGTCTCACCTTACGCGGTAAAACGGATTTTGAAGTACCTTGTTGGTACTACAAATGTGGGTCTATGGTACCCTAAAGGTTCTTCATGCCAACTCGTTGGCTATTCCGACTCCAATTTTGCTGGATGCAAATTGGACCGCAAGAGCACTAGTGGCACTTGCCATTTGCTCGGTAGCTCTCTCGTTTCTTGGTTTAGCAAGAAACAAGTAAGTGTTGCGTTGTCCACAACCGAGGCTGAATATGTAGCCGCGGGGAGTTGTTGCGCTCAAATCCTATGGATGAAACAACAACTCTTGGACTATGGCCTAAGTCTTGATCATATCCCTCTTAGATGTGATAATACTAGTGCCATATGCTTGACGAAGAACCCCGTTCTTCATTCGCGAACAAAACACATTGAAATTAGACATCATTTTATAAGAGATCACGTTCTCAAGGGCGATGTCGAAATCGAATTTGTTGAAACTAAAGACCAATTGGCCGACATCTTTACTAAGCCCTTAGAGAAAGAGTCCTTCTTCAGAATTCGTAGTGAACTCGGGATTCTCGACTCCACGTTGATCTAAGTCATGCATTGCATCTTTTTATCTTACATGATTTCTAACTTGAGCGTCGGAGACGTCTAACGAATTTTTGCAGGTATCGCCCTAAAGGTAGGGGGAATTATAAAGCATGACACGCAATAATCAAGTCTTCTTCAGAAAAATCGGTTTCTGTCGTCTAAATAATCGATTATCTCGTATCAATAATCGATTATTACTTGAGTTATTGTACTCTCTTTAAGTAATCACGTTTTCTTTCCAATAAATAAACAAGTTTTATTTACATCTTTGGCATCTTCTTATATTATTTTTGCTAATGGCAAAAGGGGGAAGATAACGGGTATGCACTCTCAATATTCATAAGCTTAAATTGAGGGGGAACTCATATATTAAGGGGGAACTAATCGCATACTTATTGCATATCTTTACTTGTCTTGAATCGTCATTATAAATTGTTTAAGTTGCATATCCCGCTTAAAGTTTGCCATTATCAAAAAGGGGGAAATTGTTGGAAACACGTTCTCAAGGCCTTATACTAAAACGTGTGTTCTTATGTGTAGGTTTTGATGAATGACAAAGAAGCGCAAATTGATATATGACGAAGTTCAAGTACAAGCGCACAATTGGTGGATAACGAGATTCAAGCACAAGACAAAGTTCTATAGTTTAAATGAGTCGTTCTTAATTGTGATCTTGATCCGACAACTTGACTCATGACATGGCTTCTCTCGTAAAACTATTTTTTACAAAATCATGCATATTTAATTTAATGCTAAATGATTTTAAATCATGCATATTTACTTCAGTCAAAATGATTTTTAAACATGCCTCTAAAATCTGGACTAAGATAATCGATTATGTACTTATGATAATCGATTATGTTAAGCCAAGACTGCATGACAATCGATTGTGAACTAATGATAATCGATTGTGTTAAGGCAGTGAGCATCAGGTTTTTCAAAACCTGCATGACAATCGATTGTGAACCTTATGACAATCGATTGTGATGAGGCAGTGTCCATCAAAGTTTTTCAAAACTCAGAATAATCGATTGTGAAGCTAATGACAAACGATTGTGAAGAGACAGTGTCCATCAGATTTTTAAAAGACACAAAATAATCGATTGTGAACATATGACAATCGATTGTGTTGAGGCAGTGTCTTCCAGACTTTTTCAAAGTTATTAAATAATCGATGTGAGTATATAACAATCGATTGTCACGAGGCAGTGTCTAAAATGATTTTCAAAGTATGATAAATAATCGTTTGTTAACTTTGCACAATCGATTGTGAAGCTGACCGTTGTTGTAAAGTTTTCAAATACCGTCAGGTAATCGATTGTTGATTTTGTACAATCGATTGTTGATATTAAAATCTGGAAAAGATTTTTTGAACTTTGCTGAATAATTGATTATTGATTTGGTATAATCGATTGTTTTACGTAAAATCTGGAAATGATTTTTTGAACGTTGCCAATAATCGATTGTTGATCTTGGACAATCGATTGTTAAGCGTAAAATCTGGGATTGATTTTTGGTACTATTGGCAAAAAATCGATTGTGGCTTCCTGACAATCGATTGTCACAGAGTAAAATCAGCAACTCTTAATTGGCAATTAGGCAACGGTAATGCCAAGTTTTTCAACTATAAATACAGCTTCATTTCAGTGTTTTAAACACAACAACACACAACAACTGATCATTCTATTGCTATAAGCTTGCATACTATTGTTTATCATTTTATATTCATTCCATAAAGCTTTTGAGAGCCGAAGTCTTGTCCATAGTTGTTGTGATCTTGAGCTTACTTCTTTTACTCATATCTACTCATTAAGGAGTGTTTTGTTTGAGTGTTTAGTGTTTTGTACACTTGTAATAGAATTGTGATTCTCTTGTTGTAAGGAACTTGTGTTTCCTTGGTTGAAGTCTTGGAGTGTTGTATCTCCGAGCAAAGGTGTTAAGGCTTGTGTCCTTAAGTTGTAAAGGTCTGTTGAGCACCCGTAAGCTTGACAAGTTAGTGGAAAATCTCGAGAGAGTCTCTCGGGGACTGGACTAGCCACGTGTTGTGGTGAACCAGAATACATCGGTGCGTTCTTTCCTTTTGTTTATTTAACGCACTTAATTATTTCCTGCAAATTTTAATTTCCGCAAGTTTACGCTAAATTTTATTATAACGCTATTCACCCCCCTCTAGCGTTAAGCGTATTATCTAACACTCTTGTATCAGGAATAAAATCGTAATTTTAAAGAGAAAATAACTGGGGAGTGATAATGAGGTAAACCTAGGAAATTTGGATGGGAGAAGAAGTTTATATCATGGGTTTGTAGGAGAATAGAGTAAAGTGTATGCAAAAGTGAGACAGAGAACGTGGTTCGATTTTGCTACAGATTTTACGGTGATTAAGTGAGAAAAAATTCAAAAAAGGAGAAAAAAAATAATATTTAGTATATATGGCGCCTTAAGTATAAGATATAACTATAATTAGATATTTTGCTATAAAAGATAAAAAGTAGCTATATAATATAATATTTTAAAATATTATTTATTTAAAATAAATAAGGTATTGACTTTTTATATGATTTAAAATTTTTCAATAAAAATGGCATGAAAATATTTTTCGAATCTGAACCTACTAATATTAGGCAATATATTTATAAACTTAAATCTGGATCATTTGATTTGCAAGGTTGACCCGTAGAGTATATTATTATGTAATTCTCTCTTTTCTTTTCTTTTTGTTTTTTGGACTTTTTCCGCGAGATTCCACCTTAAAGTTTGTCTAGAGAACAAGTCAAAAGAAAGTTTGAAGCCAATTGGGAAAAGGAATGTGGAGTTTTTGATCCCAAAAGAACAATGGATCTCATCCTCTAATTTCCCCAAACGATTAACCCCTTCTTCCTCTTTCATTCCTATCAATCATGGCACTTCCCCAATTCCTCCAAACTGTCTCCACACCATTCACTACTACAACTACTTGACATGTCTTCTCAGCCACCACCACAACAACCGCATCAGCATCAACATCACCTCCACAAAAAACCCACCTCCTTCCCTGACTTCATCTTCACTGCTTTTTCTCTCTTCATTTTCTTCTCTTCTTCTAACCCCACTACTTCTATTATCCGCAAATTCACCCCACTTATTTCTTTCCCTTTAAACCCCCGTCGATTCGTCAGAAATCCCACTATGTCCAACCCCTCTTTCACCGGCCTTCGTAACCCTACTACCCACCCTTTCCCTAACCCACAGTCCCTCTCCGATTGGTTAAGGCCGCGTTTGCCTTCCGATTCTTTTTCCTCTTGGGGTGTTAAACCAGGTACCAAGAACGTTAATAACCTCTGGCTCGAGTTATCTGAAGGGGAGACTTTGCTGGCTGATTCCACCCCTCCGGTTCGAACCGTTGAGGTTATGGTTGTTCGGGTTATTGGAAAAGACAATAAAGTCCTTGTTGAATCACACCAAGAATTGTCTAACGGCGTCATTAGGCAACGGGGCCGGCCGTTATCTGAAAAGATGAAGCCTGGTGAGACCGTTGAAGATGCGGTGTTTCGTGCAGTAAAAGAAGAGCTTGGTTCTGCCATTGTTAAGATTTTGCCAAATTCATACTCGAAGAAGGTGGAAGAAAGGGTTTCAGCGTCGTATCCTGGATTGCCTGCTTGTTATGTGTTGCATACAGTGGATGCGGTAGTGGACGGTCTACCTGAAGAGGAGTTTTGCACGGAAGAGATCGATGAATATGGAGATTCTAGCGGGAAGATGCTCGCAGATGGTGCAGTTTCATGTAAAAAGCATTACTGGAAGTGGGTCGATGCTGATTCGTTGTGATTACTTATGTGGGAGGTGAGTTTGAGCTCTTTTCCTTCCAAGATTGAATTTTGATTACCACATGGTATAATAATAAGGATGGGTTCTCAGGACTTTGGGTTGCGTTTGGTATACTTTATAGGATATTTTGATACAGTAACATAGAAGAATTCTTGATTTAACATTCTATATTAATGTTGATATCCATGTCAGTTATTGAGATTTTAGTACTTAAGGCGTGCATATCTTTCTAATGGCAAGGGCTCCTTGTATTATCCTGAGAAAAACAGGATGTCAATTGAAACTACAGTTGCATTGTACTTTGTGGTGCGTCCAAGTGGAAGTAACTTGACATTTAACTGCTCACTGACAAGATAAATAGACCCGTGCTTGTTGTAGTGGGTGAGCTTGTCTCCTACCACTTGAGATGATTTCTTTTTCTAGTTTTTTGGGTTAGGTACCCATGATCACTTTAGGATTATAGGTGGATTTTCCACCTATATTCTCTTCTATATATGTTTCCTCTATGTAATTTTTTTGGGTTGCGGATTTTGGAGTCATTACTGAATTCATGGTAACTCCAAAATGTGCTTAAGGTATTATGTCTTAGAGCCAAAGGATATAACGATCGTTTATGTTGAATATACTTTGTCTTGCAAATGAGGGGATGTCTTCAGGTAGCTGGGAATTCTAAACTAGATGTTGCAATTTTATGTCAAGGACTTTAATTGCAGACGACCTATTTCAATTTCCGTGGCACACTCTCATCTTGATCCAGGAAGTTAAAAGTTTGGGGGCCTAGCTCTGACCTACAACCTGCATCGAATTTTTTCTTTACGTGTTTTATATTGCTTCTTGTTTAAATCTGCCAATGTAGCTGCAGCAGGAGTTGAAATCTGCAGTAGCGGATGGTTCTTATTAACAGCAGAGCTGGTGAAAGAGTGATTTTCTGGTGGGTAGAATACTGAATCTGTCAGTACCAGGCAGGTTTACTAGGGAAAATATTATTTAGAGAAGATGTTGATAGGGCATCGTCAATTCATCATTTATGTTTGATAACATAAATGAATTTTATTAATGTCTGGACTCGTACACAAGAGGTTGATAAGGCCTCATCATAATGTGTGAGCCCTAGAAAAGTAGGGGCCGTTTGATTCGCCATATTAGGGACACTAATCCCTATAAAAAATTCTGTTTAGCCAGTATAACATTTTGTTTGCAACATAATACACAGCTAGTAATTTCATCTCTGCATAGTCTATATGACATTTGGTTTCTGTTATATTTTTGTATGTTCAAACCACATGGAGTGTGTCGCCTGATGATAATATCTTGCAGCCACTCATTTGGTGCCTATTCTCTATGTTTTTTCTTGTTTAGGAGGTATCAGAAATGATGAAGAATTGAGTTCTATGTTCTTTCATTATCTGGGTTTATTGGTTTTCAGCAAAACTGAATCATGGTTACTTCTAAGTCCTAATATATTGCTGGTGCTAGTGATAAAATATGAGAAGGATTAAAACCGAACTTTCAGTTCACATCTTTGTCTTAAGGTTGTAACTCTGTAGGTTTTTTGAATCCCTTGAGAAAAATATGGTTTGCCCCTTTTGTTGTTTTTGAGTATCATGCATTCTTTTCCCAGGGTAGGAAATTTAGTCTAATCATCCCCTCGACTTCAAAGTTTCTTTCTTATGACATGCACTTCACCAAACTCCTACTATGTTGGGCGGAGTATGTAAGGCATGCACATTTTTAAACCTTTTCTTTTGCTCAATAGAACACCATCTTTGGCTTGTAAGTTGCAAGTACCCCTTCAACCATGAGCTAAAAAGAAGTTGCAATCTGAACCTACTTAGAGGAAAATAGGCATCACAAGAGTGGAGAAAAGGCTGGAGTTAGGGAGAAAAGGAATGGGAAATAAACACTCAATTATTGGGGTGCAACCATCCTTCACGATGCTTCATATACCGGGTTGCCCTAGTTTTGTGGCTTAATTAGCATGAAAGTAGATAATGTTGCTGATGGTGTATGAAAAAAATTAGTATTAGTTAGGCTTGATAAAATCTTTTGGGTGTGTCGCTCTAATTGACACCAATTCGAGGATTTAGAGTTCTTCAAGGCTCTCATGGCCTTAATATGTGGTGATCAATAGGTAAATCATAAGCATTTCCTTAGCTGAAGATGCCCCCCGTTTCCTAGTTGTTGTAAATTGGTGCTGTAGGGCAAGTTCTCTTCATTCATGTTGTAAAATTTCCTTATTCTCTGTTATGTAACACGATGAGGGTGGAAACACATACTGGAAAATTTGATTAAAGTTCACTTTCTTAAATGCTTCTCCTGTTTAGGCTGATTCAGGTTAATATCTTTGGGCATCTTTCCGACTTTTTCATTTGTGAATCTCTACTTTTTTCTAAGGACTTTGGTAAAGTGTAGGATGAGTTATCCTGGACTGTTAAACTAAGCCGTCATTGTTAAGGTGGCCTTTTCTTCTCATTTTTCTGCCCTTGCATTTTCTTCTGCTTATGTGACCCCTGAACTCCTCACTCTCATTCTTGCTTACTTTGTCATGGCATCATTGATATTTAACATTTGAGGGAATATTTTGTGGAAGTATCTGCCGCTGGTCCTGATTGAGATGAAAAACATTGAACATTTTTTGTCCTGAATTGGATAGACCGGGAATTGATTAAATGAGTAGTCACATGGATTTTAAGGAGCAGAAAATGAGTGTGAGGAATTAGGAATAACTCTTAGGGGTTGTTTGGTAAGGTGCATAAGAACAGTGCGGAATAAGAGGTATTAGTAATGCATAGATTAGTAATGCATGTGTTAATAATGCAAGTATTAGTTTTGCATAGAGTAGTCATGCATGGGGCGGAGTGCTGGCCAGTGAATAACTCTCATGTTCAGAGAATGAAGGTTGCGGAGATGAGAATGCTCAGGTGGATGTGCGGGCTCACCGGGTTAGATAAGATCAAGAATGAGCTACTCGAGAGAAGGTGGGGGTGGCCCCGGTGGATGAGAAGATGCGAGAAGCGAGGCTAAGGTGGTTCGGGCATGTGCGGAGGAGAAGTCCTGATGCCCCGGTGAGGAGTTGTGAGCGGCTGGCGATTGTCGGCGTTCGGCGAGGCAGGGGGAGGCCTAAGAGGTATTGGGGAGAGGTGATTAGGCATGACATGGATACTATGCGGGTTTCCGAAGACATGACCCTTGATAGGAAAGTGTGGAGATCTAGCATCAGGGTTGTAGGATAGGGGCTCCTAGAGTTTTTCGTACTCCTCACCCGGGGTTGGGTGATGCTTGACAGGGCTATCCATAGATGATTTCGGTTTTGGATTGTGCCCCCCTTATGGTAGTTATTTATGGTAGTTCTTTATGATAGCTACTGTATGATATTATTGCATGCTATTTTATTTCTTGATTTTATTTATTTATTTATGGTTCTTATGTTTAGATAATTCTTTACGCTATTCTTATTGGAGTTACTAATGCCCCTTTGTTGTTGTCTTTGTTTTTCTCTTTCCTTCACTGAGCCGAGGGTCGATTGGAAATAGCCTCTCTGCCCTTCGGGCAAGGGTAAGGCTCGTCTACCTATTACCCTCCCCAGACCCCACTTTGTGGGACTATACTGGATAGTTGTTGTTGTTGTTATTGTTTAGAGTAGTCATGCATGGGTTAATAATGCAAGTATTAGTTTTGCAGATATTATTTCTTATCTATTGTTTGGTGTGGTGTATTAAAATTATAATGCATTGCATAATTTTTAAGAAAATTAGTTGTTTACAAAAATGCCCTCCATATTCTCTAGCTTTAAGGATAGTTTTGTATTTAACTATACTAATGCATGCATTAATAGCCTTGGTATTTCTAATGTCATTCCTTATATATAGGAAATAGGATAATACCAAGTATGATATATAACTAATAGAAGTATTAGTAATATACGGGTTGAAAACATGTACCAAATAAGGTATTAGTAATACATAGAGCTAACGCTTGCATTATTTTTTCTAATACCTCCTATCAAACGACTCCTTAGTGGCTTGAAGAGCTGAAGAATTTGAGTTTTGTATTCCTCCAATTTTAAAATAGTGAAGTTCTCTCTTATGCTATTTGTGTGGTCATATGAATATAGTGTTGTTATGAGCTCATGTCTAAACCATGGAAATGGTTACGTGGATTATTGATTGATATTTATTTCTTTTTGGATTGGCGAGCTACTCTGCCAATGCTAAACCGTATATCATGAGTAAGAGGTATGTTGTCGGGCAGATATGCATTGTGAGATCGATGTGATGTCCCAGACACAGGACTACAATAAAATTATACCTAATGGTAAACCTGTATCAAACGAATAACTTTAGTATTGGAAACTGAAGCGGTTAGGAGGAGGGAAATGCTTACATTTCTGGGTCTTCATTCAACTGGGCAAGATGTCTTGCAGCTATTTGCAAAAGGCACTCGTTGTGATTGCCATTTTCTGTTTGCTGGGTATTAACAACTAAAAAAATACACAGTACTTGCTGGAAATGTTGCCTGATGGCTGTTCTATATATCAGCATCTTATCTTTAATCTCTTCAGTATTAGTATCACACGAGTTTACGTTTTTATTGTGTCTGGATCATGAAGTGCAGTGCCATGCAACATTATAATAGTGTAGTGGTCATAGAACGCTTCCCTTCTTTTCCTTGCTGTAGTTTCAAAATTGTCACGGAAAACCTTTCCCAATTCCATCTCAATATAACTAAAGAAGTTCCAAAATCTATCTTATTGTACAAAAAGATGTACATGCCTGGCCCGTAGCTTATCCAATTTCACTGCCAACAACTAGAATAACAATCCTGATATCAAAGATACTGATTTGTAGACCAAACAAAGGAAGTGACTTTAATATGCTATTCGCGACAATCAGATTTTGGGTGAGGTATAATCAAAGCTTAAAATCGCAAAACAATTATGTGTTGGATATGTATCCATGTCGAAGATTTAATCGCTAATCTGAAAGCTTGGAGTAGTCTCAACTGCATAGGCGAGGTTCAGTATTTCGTCCAAATACAGCTTCTTGAATTCTGTGGTGGTTCAATTTCACCGCAATATGTCCTCGATACACGGCCTGCATGCATCTGATATTTTGAATGACGGAAGAATTCCTTCATCTGCTTACTGAATAACCAAAATTCAACGTAGAGCTCTTAATTGTTTCCTTGATTGGTTTATTTATTGGGTGCATCATTCCAACCATCATAAATCAATGAGTAAACCAAACAGAAGAAATGTAAAAATACTATTGAAAAGAGACAATATGTGTATGTGGCTTTTAGCCACTTCGATATCAACGCCATGCATGCATGATTGGGGTGACAGAAGAAGGAAGGTGTCTAATGAGGTCCACATCTCTGGATGCCCCCTTTTACGTACTCTATATCGCTATATTCACTCCCCAAGTCCGTGTCATCTTTCACTTTTATCAAGAATTAAATTCCTCATAAACAAACGAAATTAGTAACTTGTAAATAAAGTTAATCTACCTGCTATGACATGTTAAATATTCATGTTAAACCTTTTACTTATAGGTAGGGATGGGATAAACGTTGGGCTTTTTAAGTTTGGTTTAGCTTAAAAGATGGTGAACAGAAAATTGAGGAAAAATGAAATATTTGAGTTTTTTTCCTTAGCAAAGGAGCATTATCCCATATTGAAATAAGAAAAGATTTTTGATGGGTATATATATAATTGTTCTTCTTCTAGCTTTTAAAGAGTTAAGAAGAAATCAAACCTCGCATTATCATCGTTCAATCCTTTTTCTTTTCTGGATTATTTTAAATTTCTCAGAATATTTCAAACATAAATATTCCCAACACCCATGGTTATTCTGAAAGATTGCAAACCTTTTCAGAAATAGTGCCAGGTTGTCTCTAAATATGCTTTAAATTCCAAAATCTTTCCTTATGAATTTTTTGATCTTCTTCTTCTTCTGAACAAAATTTTCAATGTGCTTTACAGCCTTCGAGTGGTTTGCTTTACATCGGCGTTTTTGGTACCAACACTCTAGTGAGTTAAATCGTTCTATCCTGGGATGATATATTTTAGCACCTGGGGTACTTGAGGGGAATAATTCCTTAAGGACACACTGTGTATTCAATGGGTTCGATTTATTCCGAAATTATTTTTCAGATATTATTTTGACATAACGGTTCTACTAAATTTCTATTTTTGTTTCTATTTTCAGAAAGTTTAACTACTTTTATTATTTATTACAGTAATACAAATTTATTATCAATCTTAAGAAAATTATTTTTACTGTAATCTATATTTTGTTTTGGACGTTAGAACCTGTGTGGTTTTGTACCCCTTCTAAAATTTTCTATTCTGATTTGAAGATATAAAAGCTTCATCGGAGTATTAAAATTCAAAAATGATTGGAAGAACATAAAAATTTTAACCTTTTATGTGAAACAATATATAATAACTTTGATTTTGATTTATTAAATGCACTGTTTATCATTAATTAAAGAATTGTTTACTATTCTAGTTTTTGTCATTCATTGAACTCTTCCGTTGTTGATAGTGAAAAATGGCATTAATAACGAAAATTCTTCTGCAACTGTTGCGACAACGACAATAGCTTTGTCAAACCGAACCGTTGTTCCACCTGTCGTGAAGCCGGAATAATTTTCTGGAGCCAGCTTCACATGATGGCACCAAAGGGTGTTTTTCTGGCTTACCACACTTGGTATGCAGAAATTAACTAGTGAAGACCCTCCAGTCCCTACTGCCAACATGCCAGGCAATGAGAAGTTTATGATAGTTAAGGCATGAAACTAGACAGATTTTCTTTGCAAAGGCTATATCCTAAATGCTTTGGAGGATGACTTGTATAATTTTTACAATGCTATGAATACTTCAAAAGAATTATGAGACGCACTTGAAAAAAAAAAGTACAAGACTAAAGATGCATGCTTGAAGAAGTTTGTGGTTGCCAAGTTTCTAGACTATAAAATGATAGACAACAAAATTGTTGGAACCCAAGTTCAGGAGTTTCAACTTATTTTTCACAACCTTATTATTGAAGATATGGTCGTTAATGAAGCATTTCAAGTGGCTGAAATGATTGAAAAATTGCCTCCTTCGTGGAGAGATTTCAATAACTATGTTAAGCAGAAGCGCAAAGAAATGAATTTGGAAGATCTTACGATTCGTCTAAAGATTAAGGAAGGCAACAAAACAACCGAGAAGAAGTCTCGTAAAAATTCAACGATTACGGGAGTTAATATTGTTGAGGAGACTGCCCCAAAAAGTAAGAAGAGAAAGAGGTGTTCTGGGCAGACTAAAGGCAGAAAAAAAAAGAAACTCAAGGGCCACTGCTACAATTATGGAAAAACTAATCACAAGGCCCCTGACTTTCGTCTCTCGAAAAAGGGTAAGAAAAATGGACAAGCCGACATAGTGGAGAAGAATGATGACATTGATTATCTATGTGCAATGCTTTCGGAATGCAACCTAGATGGAAATCCGAAGGAGTGGTAGATTAATTCTGGAGCCACTTGACATGTTTGTGCTATCAAAGAAGCATTTGCGACTTACTCTATTGTTGGTCCCGAAGAAGATCTTTCCATGGAAAATACTGTAACAACCAAGATTGAAGGTTATGGGAAGATATTCCTGAAGATGACTTTTGGCAAAATGTTAACGCTCAACAACGTTCTTCATGTTCATACTATTACGAAGATTTTAGTTTCTACTTCTTTACTTATTTAGAATGGATTCAAATGTATATTTTTTTTTAAAAAAATATATATTTGTTTCTGAAAAAATTGTTGTAAGCAAAAATGAAATGTATGTTGGAAAGACCTATCTCACAGAGGGCATTTTCAATTTAAATGTAATAATTGCTGATAATATGAATAAAATTTCAGCTCCTTCTTATTTATGGAGTCAAATGATTTATGGCATATTCGTTTAGGACGTGTCAATCACAAAATCTTGCAGAAGATAATTAATTTAGAAGTATTACCTAAATTCGAGTGTAATAAATTAAAATATCAAATATGTGTTGAATACAAGTTTGTAAAACATCTTTATAAGTTTGTTGAAAGGAATTCAAATCCTTTAGACTTAATTTATACTGACATTTGTGATATGTAGTCGACATCATCTCGAGGTGGGAAAAAGTATTTTATAATTTGTATTGATGATTGCACTCGATATTATTATTTTTATTTGCTTAATAGTAAGGATGAAGCAATTGAAGTATTTAAACAATACAAGAATAAAGTAGAGAATCAATTGAATAAAAGATCAAAATGATTACCAACGATAGGAGTGGAGAATATGAATTTCTGTTTCCAGAAATATGTTCGGAATATGGAATTATCTATAAAAAATGCTGCACCTTACACATCTCAATCCAATGAAATTGAGGAAATAGAAAAAGGGACATTAAAGGAAATGATGAACTCTTTATTAATAAGTTTCGAATTACCGCAGAGTTTCTGGGAGGAAGCTATCCTTATAGATAACTGAATACTCAACAGAATATCCCATAGCAAAATGAAATCTATTCCATATGAAAAATAGTAAAAAAAATCTGACTTGAAGTATTTAAAAGTATGAGGGTATTTCGCAAAAGTACAAATATCGTTACCCAAAAGGGTAACATTCAGACCAAAAACTATGGATTGAGTTTTTATTGGATATGCTACAAACAGTAAAGTATGTCGTTTTTGGTACATATATCTGATACTCCAAAAATTCATGTTAATACAGTAATGGAATCAGATAATGCTGAATTCTTTGAAAGCATCTACCCATATAAAATTGAATATGAGTTGGTAACTGAAAAACCTAAATGATCTCGAGAAGAACCAAAGGAAAATACTCCAAGTGTAGTAGATCCAAGATGTAGCAAATGTCAAAGAACATCTACTTCCTTTGGACTAGATTTTGTGACATTCTTGATTGAAAATGAGCTTTAAACGTTTAAAGCAGCTATGTTATCCTCTGATTCAACATTTTAGAAAGAGTCAATCAATAGTGAGATTCAATCAATTTTAGATAAACATACATAGGAATTGGTTGATCTTCCTCCGAAAATAAGCCTTTAGGTTCGAAATGGATGTTTAAACTGAAAAAGAAAGCTGATGGCACTATTGAAAAATATAACGCAAGAGTTGTTATCAAAGGTTATAGACAAAAGGAAGGCCTTGAATACTTTGACACTTACTCGCCAGTAACGAGAATAACATCTATTAGGGTGTTAATGGAACTGCCACCCGTGCATGGTCTTGAAATCCATAAAATAAATATTAAAACAACTTTCTTAAATGGAGAATTGAAGGAAGATATTTACACGAAACAACCTCAGGGTTTTGTGGTTCTGGGTAAAGAAAAGAGAGTGAGCAAACTAGTCAGTTTGCTTTATGACTTAAACAAGCACCCAAATAATGGTATGCCGAATTTATCAAACAATATTGGCAAGTGGATTCAAAATCAATGAGTGTAACAAATACATTTACATTAAGAACATTCCAGGTCATAAAGTGATTGTTTGTTTATATGTTAATGACATGTTGATAAGGAGCAAAAATATAGCAGATATAAATGTTATTAAGTGTATGTTGGTTAGCAAATTAGACATGAAAAACTTAGGAACTGCTGACGTGATCTTAGGAATCAGAATTCATAAGACTCCACAAGGTCTAGCATTATCACAGTCTCACTGCATTGTAAAAGTACTTGACAAGTTCAAGTATTTGGATTTCAAGATTGCCAAGACTCCAATTGATGTGGGTTATGCACTTCAAATAAATGATTGTGAAAGTGACTCCCAACTTGACTATGCAAGATAATTGGAAAGTTTGATGTATATAATGAATTGTACTCGACCAGATATAGCATGTGCTATTAGCAAACTGAGTCGGTTTACAAGTAATCCCAATCAAATACATTAGATGGCAATGAAATAAGTTTTGGGGTATCCAAAATATACCCAAAATTATGCTTTGCATTATAACAAATATCCCTTAGTGATTGAGGAATATAGTGATGCAAGTTGGATCATCGGATCATTTGAAGTTAAATCTACAAGTGACTAGGTTTTCACAATTGGGGGTGGAGTAGTGTCTTGAAAATCATCAAACCAAACGTGCATCGCCCGTTCTACAATGGAATCTAAACTCATAGTTTTAGATAAGGCCGGTAGAGAAGCTAAATCACTCCGAAATTTCTTGAAAAATATTGGCCCAAATCTTTGGCACCTATTTGTATACATTGTAATAGTCAAGTTGCAATAGGCAAGACAGAGAGCGTTATGCATAACGAAAAATCTCGTCATATATGACGGATACATAATACCTTTAGACAACTACTCTCTAGTGGTGTTATCACGAATGACTATATAAAGTCAAGAAATAACATGTTAGATCCACTTACAAAAGGTCTATCTAGAGGGGCAGTTAAAAGATCATCAAAGGGAAGGGGGTTAAGGTCTAGGACAAATCATTATGGCGGTAACTCTACCTAGCGTACTGGAGATCCCAAGAGCTAGGTTGAAAGAGATCAAACAAAGTTATGAATGACAGTTCAACATTGTCAAATAACTCTATCCATTCTCGTGATAAAGACAATGTTTATAAATTGAGGTAAAGCGTTAAGACTTTTTGATGAGTCAATAAAGCTTAAAGTTTTTTAATGATTTGCTAAATATGGCATGATATGACCAGATAATGTATCTATAGGATTACACATTTAGAAATTACCTATATGAGTGAAAAGTATAAGCCGCTTCAAGAGGAATGAAACTAAAGGCTCATTCTCTAAGAACTCATGAAACCAGGCGGTATTCATGTCTGAAACGAACATAACCGTGAGAAGCATAGATGGTTAAGGGTCGATTGTGTAATTTATATTGTCTAGGTATATGACGAAGCTCGACGGTTCAAAGGTATCAAATCTACCACTTGACCGAGTATATCCGATATAAATTCACTACGGAAAAGTTTAAAGAGATACCTACTTATCCAGATGAAATTAATTCTTGCATGTAAAACACACACGCGTCCGGTGTATTCCTTTCATTTTATAGCCATTCCCCGTTCAAGTGGGAGATTGTTGGGCTTTTAAAGACTGGTTTAGCTTAAAAGAGAGTGAATAGAAAATGGAGGGAAAATAAAATATTTGAGCTTCCCTCCTTGGCAAAGGGACATTTTCCAATATTGGAGGAAGAAAAGACTTTTGATGGGTATATATACAATTGCTCTTTTTCTAGATCTTAAAGAGTTAAGAAGAAGGCAAGCCTCATGCCGTCATCGTCGTCGCTCGGTTCAGCTTCGTCTTCGGATTTGGTCAAAGACTGATTGATAAATCTTTTTGGACAAAATTCCTTTCAATTATTTAATTAATTAACAAAAATTCAATCCGAAATAACCCATGACCCGCGGCCTGGCCCGGTCCTTTTTCTTTCCCGGATTATCAAGGGGTTCGTTGTTCATCGACGTTTTTTGTACCAACACTCATGATGAGTTAAATCACTCTATCCTAGGAGGATCCAGCACCTCGGGTACTTGAGGTGAATAATTTCCTTAAGGACACATCTTGTATTTAGCAGGCTCGATTTATTTCGAAATTATTTTTAAATATTATTTTGACATACTGGTCCTACTAACTTTCTGTTTTTGTTTCTAATTTTTAGAAAGTTTATTGATTTTATTATTAATTATTACATTAATGCAGATTTATTAACAATAATTTCTATTGCGTGTATGTGTACTTGTCAGCACTGGCACAAGAATTTGAAGCAGGAATAGGTAAGGAGATCCCTTGGCAAAAGGAATCGATAAATTTCCCTCACCCTTTTCTCTTTCTGCCTCTGGTATCTGGTTTCTTATCATCAACAACACAGTCAGCCTATGATATGATTTCGTCTATTAGCTTTCTACTGTAAATATTATTGAAGCGGCAAATATATATATGAGACATATTACACTACAAAAAAAAACTCAATTACCAACAAAAGAAAATGTTGGTAAATTGATCAAATTGGTTGGTATTTTGACTTACTAACCGATTACCAACGAAAATTGGCCTGTTGCTAAAGGCTCGATGGTAAATTTTACCAACCATATTGAATTGGTTGGTAAACTTACCGACTAAAAATTAGTTAGTAAACACCAATAAATTTGTTGGCAATTTTTGAATCTTGAGTCCAAGATTTTCGTTGGTAAATTTACTAACAAAAATTCAGTTGGAAGTTCGTTAGTAAATTTACTAACATATAGAAATTGAGTTAGTAAAATTGATTTTTGATTATTTAAATTGTGTTTGTAATTGGTTGGTAAATATAGTAACAAGAAAAATTCCATTAGTATTATGTTAGCAACTATTCTAATGGATACCAATTTGGTTGGTAAATCCGATAGTATATTTTTAAAAATACATTGGCAATCGGTTGGTAATTTTGTCTATAGAAAAGTTCTATTTAGTAAATTGTAGACAATTTACAAACAAATTTCAAATTCGTTAACAAATATGATTATAATAATTGTATTAATATTCATTTGCAGGTGATGTATCAAGAACTCTGAAAGTGTTCTGTACCAAGAAGATGGCAATCAGTTCAATTGGATACTGCGCATGGGACATTTTAAATGCTGCATATGTACCACATTTAGAAAATCTGTATCCATTCTATTTTGGTTACTGTATTTCCTATACTTCATCCGAATCATGTCCTATAACCTTATGAGCTGCAGGAGAACATCAACCACATTTTACACAATGCAGAAACAACCTACAGAGTTTGAGATCAACAGAAAACCACTACTTGAGGAACAGAGAAGCAAGCCTATATGGTCATGCTGTATAGTTGCATCTGATAATACTCATATCTGCAGGTATAATTGTGTTTAACTCTCCAAGTGTAGTTTCCATAAGTGGTATTAGCACTTATGTGCTCAATCTGATGAAACTGTACCATTTGCACCAATTATTCATCCATACATGCCTCCAGGAATACAAAACTACTACTGAAACAGCATAGCAATCTCACCAGATACTACTTTGAATTACAGCTACTAAATAGTGGTTTGAAGGAACCTAAGAAACATACTGCAGTGCACTACCAGCATTCAACCTTCATGGAGCCTTTCAAGATGGGCATCTGTACAACATTATCCGATTTTCTTCCATATATAGAGGGATGAGCATCAATCCTATAATCTGACAAACCAGTTATATTCAAAAAGATAACTGGAGTCTTCATCTTCCCTATCATTTGTTCCACTATCACATTCTTCTCCGGGTATTCGCCTTTGTAAGTCTCAGGAAGAGGTTGAGAAGCTTCTCTGCAGTGGCCACCAGTGTTCCACTGACCTCTGCTATCCAATTTAAAAAGTGTCATGAGCCATACGAAGATTTGAAGCCAATACTTAGTTCAAAGCAAATTAAGGCATACCTGAAATGAGAAGGAGCAGAGCTAAGGAAGAAAACTTGTGTTTTGGTTGGATTGACATGTCTATCTACCCATTGTGCCCAAGTAGTCAGGCCTTTTCGAAAGCTGTTGAAACATCAAGGTGAGGAAGAACTTGATTGCTTTCCTGGTAGTAATTTTTTCTGTTATGACACTACTGGTTAGAAACGAGTTTTCAGAAGAATATACCACAATAATAACAAGGACTAAAATCTATGTTCATCACAGAGTGTTGTATCAAAACTCTATGATGTGAATCGCAAGATGACATAAGAGGTTGGAAACTAATGTGATGGGAATCCAGAAAATTGAAGAAGCCAAGCTTCGCTCTTCTTTCTCCAGATTGTAATTTACTGCCTTCGATCACTATTTTTGTTAAAAAGACTTCAGAATTCATGGTATGCTTTTTGCTGTACTGGATTATGAACCAGGGAGTCGAGCGACCTGTTTTTGTTTTGCAACTCTCGTTGGAGCTTCCTCGTTTTCTGATTCTGTATATGAGTTGATAAAGCAGACTTGTTTTGACGAACCGCTGAAAATTGGTTCCACGATTGGCTTGTTTGTGAATTATATTATGCAAATATGTCTATATTCTGTGACGCAATGTCAAGAGTTACTGTTTTATTGGCCATCGTCCATTGTCCATCTTCACTTGAATGTTGTTGATTATCCGTTGGTTGTTGAGTTAATACATTGACCTTACTGGATGGCCTCCTTTGGTTTGCGACTTCAACTGAGCTTTTATATGCTGACTCATTCTGTTCTAACTTTGTCGTCGCTGCATTTGGAGTTACTGCTTTTGTTCTTGGAACAAATAGTGGAGCGTTACAGTTCATATTGCTGTTTGGAGTTGCTGTTTGTTGCAGAAGTGTATGACAGTTCTACACTGCAGATTTTCCTTGACATTTTTGCTTGACTGGATCTTCATAAACTTCTCCAGAACTATCTTGATCACATTTTTGATCTTTTTCTGACGAAAGTGTTGACATCTCTGTGTGCTTACTGTTAACAATCTGTAATTTTTCTTCCAAAAGTTCTCCTTCATCATCATTGGAATTGGCAATTGTGGATAATGACATTGAGGTTGAAGGTATGGCTGGATTGTTTCCTGCGATGTGATTTTTATTTTTGGATTTTGTAGTTACTGCTTTGTTAGCCATCGACCATTATCCCTGTCGATTATCTGTAGGCTGTACAACAACAGTTTCTTGAGGTAAGGCAGCATCATTGACAGCGTCAGCAGAAGCAGCTAGAGCTGTATGAGTTGTTGTTCTGTGAATGTTTCTATTCACTGCTTCATGATTGTCAAGCTGTGATTCAGCTCGATCAATAGAAGCTTCATTCTGTACTGTCCCTTTGTCTGTGTTGGAATCCTGTGTAGTAGTTGTTGTGGACTTGTACTGCTGCCCTTTGCATAAACTGGACTGATTAGCTGCACTCAACACTGCTTCTTTATTTAACTCATTATATCCTGAGTGAAGTTTGAATGATCAATCCTTTTTGGCAATGTCGACTTATCCCCTACTAGTCCATTTGACACTGCAGGTTTTGTTACAGATTTGGGAGAATCCATAGACTGCAATTTAGTATCCTTTTTTTGAAAAATTAGTGCTAGTTTCTTATTGTTGCTATGGTGAACAGTCTAATCAAAAGCATCATTCAGCTGTGATATTAACTGTTTTGTAGGATCATGAGAGTTGGATAGAACAGTAACTTGTTTTGAAGACATCTGATCTATCTCAGCAGCCAGTAATACTTGATCTTGTGCAGTTGGACTGACTGGAACCGAATCCATGTTTTGTCCTGTTTCAACATTCTCTTTAGAAGTAACATTAGTCAGATTTGATGCCACCTTATTACATTGAGCCTTTGGATTGGATGAGGCTGTGGCACGATCCATTACCTCGAACTTTGGATGAGTTCCTCGACATAGTATTGTGGTTTTCTTATTGTTATCATTGTGTACCAATTGTTGCTGCTCACACAATACTTGCCTATCCTATTTGCTTTGTGATCTGCAACCTCATCATATGCACCATTCGGTTTTGCCATCATCTGTTCACTGGATTTTGCCTTACCATCTGTAGATGTATCTGATGCCTCACAATGAGACTGCACTAATGCATTGGACCACATCTTTGACATTACAGGGACTGCCTCATTTGAAGTCAAATTTGGTTCAGGTTGGACCATATCTTCCTTTGGAATTCTTTGGGGCAATTCAGTGACTTTACCCTGTGATCACATTCATTTCGACCTACAAGATAGCATGAAGATGTCTCTGTAGGCAACTTGGACAATTTCTTTTCAGATAACACATTATTTGACAACTGCAAAGTTGGAGGAGATTGCTCCATAAGATGCTGGACAGAAACTGCAACTGGACTTAGGATTGGTGCTACAGTAGTAGCATTAGAAACAGACACTGTCTGTTGGACAGCAGCAATATTGTCTGAATGTGAAACCACCTCAAGTTCAAAATCAGATTCTTCATCTGACAATTCTGAAAGGCGAGCCACAGAAAAACATTTGGTCATTTGAATAGGCCCTCAAAAAGGTACAAACGAGAGAATTGCATCATCGACAGAAAATATAAAAACCTTGTGGTTCAGGTAATGAAGGTTCAGTAATCCTATCACCAGACTTCAAGATCATTCCAGGCCACATATAAGCTGACAGTGCCCCAAAGAACCATTCAACGCCCTGAAAATCACCATCCACAGAAAGACTTGTAAAAAATATTTTTTATTACTGAATTCTAAACAATAGAAGTTAAAAGAAGTTGAAGAACACTTCCATGTCAGCTAGCATCATTGAAAAGGCAAACCAGAACCAGCTCATGAATACAATAAGAAGTGTAATCAAAAGTTATGAAACATAATTGGTTGCAAAATGGAGCAGGCATGACGCCACGATGTGACATCATGTCCCAAAGCTTTGCAGAAACTGATATCACAAAATGTGGTGTCATGGATTTTTCGTGAATGATATTAACATGGACATTTACGCCGAGGGAGTGAACTATTGGGGCATGCAGTTGACCATTACATTACAGATTTTTCCAATTTGCCTATTCAGTAGATGAAGACAGGCAGGGACAAATGAACAGATCATCTATGCCTCAAGCCGCTAAAGTTGTACGTTGGTTGTATCAAATCATGGCTATTGTTCTTCATTTCAGTATTTTGGACTGACTTTGAAAGCTACATTTGGAGGCTCTCAGAAAGGCATATGCATTGTACTACATATGTATAGTTTCCCAGGATGTGATTCATGGGAATAATACATTGATATTATACTGGGCATGGCTACATTCTAGAAAGGTACACTATATAATCATATAGGAAACTCATTGTGCTATAGAACTGGACAACTCGAAGTTTCAAATGTGGGAGGTGATTCACAAGATATTTACCAAATATGGGAGTTAACAGAATACATAAAAGGATGCAATAGAATATCAAGATAAGTTTCAACAGATAGGTTTGAAGGAACCTAAGAAACTTACTGCAGTGCACTACCAGCATTCAATCTTCATGGAGCCTTTCAAGATCGGCATCTCTACAACATTATCCAGTCAACCTTTATGGCTGACATGAAGAATATCATGAGAAGTTCACTGGAGACGCATCAACCACCAGCAACTCTGCCCCTATTTACTCAACTGGGCAGGCAACTCGGGGTGTTCTCAGTTGAGAACACCTAGAATAGAGTCCTTTGAGCCCTAATTTCCACTTAACTTGGCCAGACTCCAAACCTTGGATTTTCGAGGGTTCATACAGTCACTTTTAGGGTTCGACCTTTTCAGGTCAGATTTGAACCAAAACCTTGTTGGTTTAGGTACGAGAGATGTTAGGGGAGTGCTTGGTATTGATTTGGGGTGATTTGGTGTGAGTTGAATCTGGGCTCGAATCTTCAAATGAAAATTCAAGGAGGTTCTGTTTGATTCGAGGTTAGGGGTTAGTGGATTTGGCTTTAGGGTGTATGGGGTTCTGTGGTGTTAACGGGGTGACCGGCGGCGTCGTTGCCGTCGGGTTTCTGGTGCAAATTGCCTAGAGGCGGCTAGGGTTTTGGGGTTCTGGTCTCTAAGGGTTTGAGATGGGGAAGAAGAATGGGGAGGGTAGGGTGCCTTTGTGGGGTGCGGGATGAGTGAGTGAGTATATATATGGATTAGGCCTGGGTCAAACGTGCAATTGGGCCCGTTTTCTTTGCAATTTTAGCCCTTTTCTCTTCTTTCTCAACTAACCAAAATTAAATAAACTCCTATACAACTCCTATAAAAATCAAAAGAAATTAATCAAACACATATTAATTAACACTTCAATAATAAATACAAATTACACATTTAAATAAAATCACATAACGGCAAAGAACAAAAAAATGCACATTCTTGTAATTTCTTTAAACCATTTTATTTTTGATTCTTAATTAAACTATGTTAATACTAACAAAATACATGTATCGTTTGGTTATTATATTATCATACAAATTAATAAATTTTAATTGGACCAAACTATTTGTATAAAATAATAAAATTTTAATTGCACTCATGTTTGAATTATTAAATATAAACTAGGTCCAAACATAATTTAGCTAATTATTTAATATTTGAATATGCAATGGGATTATTTCTAATTAATATTAGAACTAGTATTATTATCCACGCCGATATGCGCGTACACTGACCATGTCAAATATTATGTTGTTTAGGTTATATATAAATAATCTTAAAATTGAAATAACTTCTTGATAAAATTAAATATAGATAATCATTGAATATTAATTAATTAAAAACGCAACGTGAAAAAAGATTAATTGTTTGTCAAATCTCATACTTAATTATTATTATATTTTATTTTTTAGTACCATTCTCGCCAGTGTCATAGATCCTAAAAATAGTGAGAATCGAATAATAACTTATATTTATCACAAAAAATCCGAAGGTTTTAGATTATGAAGGACTCTTATATATGCGACTTGAATCTTTTACTACTACTTAAACTCTTATTGGTGTCACAACCCATTTTCATAATAGGTCACGATGGCGCCCATCAACCTTGCCGGACAAGCCAAGTGCGAAAAATATTTCCAAGTTTATCAAAAATTATAATTATTAAGAAAAGATAAAGGATCCCAATGGGATTTTTGAAACCAAATACAGTAAGAAATGTAGGAAGCATATAATGATATAGCCCAAAACTAGTCTACTAATCTGTGTGCCAGAACCTTGTGTCACAAGCTACGGGAACTAGTAGAATATACACAAAATAATACTATACTATCCTACTGTCTGAATTAGGATAGACAGAAAATAAATTACAAATTAAAGAAGACTATTCTTCGGCTACAGATCGTCATGAAGGGGAAGCAACTCACTGATGCGCACCCGAGTGATAACAGATCCATCTGCCTCAGATCCTCTACATTTAAGTACAAAAGTGTAGCATGAGTACATAAGTAACATGTACCCAGTAAGTATCCCGTCTAATCTTGAAGAAGTAGAGACGAGAGATCGACTTGATACTTACTAAGGGCAAATAATATATGAAATATTTTATAAGCATAGAAAACTACTAGTATCAGCAGTTATGGCAAGATGAATTCTTACAATGATTTACTATTTCTATTTTTGTGTATAATAATGAACAATGTGAGTATGAGTTTTCACACAATAATCATCCGCACGTTATGCCGAGGCGACTGCCCGAACCAATAGAAATAAATTGTGCATTTGCCGAGGATTGACGGCCGCCTATAGATGCATCTATTCATACCTAGGCGATCGGCTCGATCCACAAATATCAAGCAAATATCATGTATATATACACACGAAGGCACATAAATATCCAATTTTGCCATACAAGAGTTCAACAAGTATACAAATTTACTTTTATCCTCTTTCAAGTCCCTAGTATATCCTAGGCGATATCATTGACATAGAGATTTCATAAATTAGGCATGATGTCGTGGGTCCTAAACTACCCGGATAATTAATATAGTAGTAGCTAAGCACCAACTCTCTTCACGTAGTGCACACGTATCCCCCATATTTAGCAACAATTATTCATTTATAAACCCTATGGGGACATTTCCCTCTTACAAGGTTAGGAAAGAGACTCACCTCGCTCCGAATTGAAGCGCACTTCCAATATCAAGAATAAGCCAAAACCCTCAACACGAAGTCAAACGAGCACAAGCTAGTTAAACAACGTAAGAACTAGTCAATAAAGGCTCAGAAGCAACCCAAAATATATGTATACATACAGAAAGAAAAATAGAGACAGATAATTGAATATAACACTAATTAAAGCGTATACTTTAAATTGAATTTAAGAAATAAGTAAAAATAATACCCAAAAATATTATTGATAATTTCAAAATAATAAATGTATTCAGAGAAATCGAATAAAAGTCTAAAAGATATATAATTTTTTGGTTCTTAATTATTGAGATAAAATGATTTTTAATTTATGTTTTTGTTAAAATGTATGATTTGATGTACTCGAACAATTCAGATTGATCATACTTTCGCTTATTCTTTAATTAATAATGTAAGTATCATAAGTAATATTAATAATTAATTTCAATCTTTAATAAATTACAAACCAAAAATCGATTAAGTATTAGTTGGCAAGTTTACTAACAGATACCATTCGGTTGGTAATTTACAAACGCATTTTAAATTAGTTGGTAAAATTAGCAACAAAATCTTTCTGTTGGTAAATAATTGGTTGGTAATCCGTTACTAATCTGTTAATAAATAATACTTCATTTTTTACACCATATTTAACAACGGATATGTACTCTGTTGGTAATATTACCAACAAAAAATATTTGTTGGTAACATTTGAGTTGGTAATCCATTAGTACGCAGTTGCTACATTAGCAGCCTATTTTTCCCGCCATATTTACCAACTAAATTATTTAGTTAGTAACATTTTGGTTGGCAATTCGTTAGGAATCTGTTATTAAATTCTGAAAAATAAATTAGTTACCATTTGGTTAGCAATTTGTTGCTAATACCTAACAAATTCGAGGCGTTGGTAAAATCCGTTAGCAATTGGAATTTTTTTTAGTGTCACTCTAATCTAGGTCATCCACTTGCCTCTGTTACTACTAATTCATTTATCTATCTTTCCACCATCACCAATCTACTCAAAATATGTAAAAGCGTGTACAATCAGAGGGCCTACAAATTAAAAGAGAAATTACGTGATAAGATAAACAAAGATGGGAAAAAACCCTTTCATTTCTAACTTCCCACTTATCTTTGCATTACTTTTACTAGACTGATTCACAAAATATTAACATCAAAGTAACAATAACTTTCCAATAGTACTAATCAAGATTTACAACCATACCCCAAAAAAAAAAGAAGGAAAAAAAACGATATTGAGCAAGGGCTTAGCTTTATATGTTCCCCGGTAATTGAGTCATCAAGCTTCCGGCCTTTATTCGGACCCATGTGGCTCGACTAATTCGGATTTGTTAATTGAGGTTTTAGTGCTTCCTACCAAAGAGCACTCCATATTTCAAGCTCGAACCCGAGAATAGAGTAGTAATATATTATTGCTTCTAGCTTCAAAGAGTTGTAGAACATTGAGCTCCTTGTCTAAAACTGAGAGGACCAGCTGGTAAGGAAGGTCCAAAAGGCATAATAGCAACACAATCTACATTGAACCTATACCTTCCAGAAACCCAAGTTCCAACTTTCCATCTTAACCTACCACTTGCTTTCAAATTCATTACCAATTTTCCAGCACTTTGGTCACGTTGCATTTCATAACCGAAAGAAGGATCAACTGGCAATCCATTCCCAATCAAAGAGGCAGACAAAAAATTACTATCTTCATGTCCTTGATAAAATGGAGGAAAAGAAGTGTAAAGAGTAATTTGTTGGCCCTTATAAGAAGCATACACGTGGAACTCGTCGTAGTAAATTCCAACTTTCTTGTTTGGATTCTTGGATACAAGTGTCAGTTGAATGGAGGAGTTGAGAAGTTGGCGTGGACCTGAGAGGTTTAGCTGATAAATGTCAGCTTCTCTGAGAGTGAAGTTTGGCTTCGTCGGGTGGAGAGTGAGATATAGAAGAAAGATAAATGATAGAATAGAGAGGAAAATGGTAGAGAAGCCAAAGAATAACTTCTTAATTGGGAGCACTTTTTCTACGTTGAAGTTATACCCTTTCTCGTCACAATGTTTTGGAGATCTTACATCAATTGGAGACATCAAGAATATTAGAAAGAGAGAACCAAAGAAAGAAGTGTATGGAGTAAGTTCACAAGACTAAGGAAAGGAAGTGAGGAGGTTAAATATAAGGAATGCTGTTACAAGTAAAAAGATCGAGCAGCAGTTATTTTGTGCTTGACTAATTAAGTGATTGGAAAGTAGCTGAGAAATCCTACTAACTTCTGGAATGTGCTTTCCTTTCATCTCTCCTAATATTTTTATTTATTTTGAATGATTTCTGTAAGTTGATGGTGTAAAAAATACTTATACCATTAAATCACTTAAAAGATAATTACAAATACATTTATTTTAAAAAAATTGATATAAATTTCTTTTAAAAATTACAGTGATTGTGATTTTTATTTATTTATATTGTCCATGCATATAACTTGCATCATTTAATTATTTATTAATTTGTGTAGCTATTGGTTATTGTTACTGTGATTATCATTGGAAATATTTCTTTTCCGACTATTCTCGTCACAACATCTTTACTCCTGTATTTTCAAATTTATTTTGAAAATATATTATTTGAGTTGTGTCTATTGAAAATAACATTCTTATTTTACACAAAGTAAGATAAAATTTGTGTACGCTCTCTTCTTCTAGGACCCCACCTATGGAATCACTTCAAATATGCATAGCGTGCTTTTGAAGAAACTCCCAAAAAGTTTATTTCTCCAAAAGTCGTCAACTACAAGACTTAAAAGGAAATTAAAGTAAATTTTTCTAAAAAGACCTCCTTTCTCTGGGATAGGGTAGGAGGGAAATATTATTTTTATCCTACGTATCATGAATATGCATGCATTTTGGTATCATGCATGCTTTACCAAGTATATCTTGAAGCTTTTGTTATGTCAATTGATGGAGTAGCTTAGGATGGCTGAAGTATATTGGGATATCTATCTATATCTGAGATGGAATCTTTATTACACCTTTTAGCATTATTGAAAGAAAAGTTAAGCTTTTTTAAAGTGTGTAATGATTGCAGTTAAAATGATAAATTATCAGGGTCCCTCAATTCTGACCTCTCATTACCAAAAATGAAAAACAGAAAGAAATAAATAGCTTTGAATATTTTCCTAGTTTCAATCGAAGATTCCTTTATGAAGTACTTGGACTAGAGAACGTTCAATATATATATAGAGAGTACAGAAAGGAATTATATAAGTATATTACTAGCTTGCTTCACATTTATGGCGTTTGTGGTTGATATACGTATTATATCTTAGGGTACAGCATATATAAGATCACTTGGTCTAAAACTATACACGATTCTATAAAAGAAAAATACTCAAGCATAAAAAAGAGAGTATGCTTATCGAATTTCCAGAAGCGAATCAAACGATGCCTCCTAATTAATAACATTGAATAAGGATTTTTTACATCTTGTATAAAAAAAATAATTAAAATTAGCTTATACTACTATATATGAAAATATAAAACAGCGTTCGAGGGTGCCTGTTATAGTATATACCGAAAACTCAGTTGGGTAGCTGGTTTTGTTGCTTATTAAACTGCGGATATGCTTTTCCAAGTTATGAAATGTAAATTATAGTAGCAAAATAAGTGTGCGAAGAGAAAAGTTCCATGTCTCTAGTCATTGCGTAATGTTATTCATTGAGCTCGGTGGTTAATAGTTGAAAAGAAGAGGAAGACATGGAGAATATAAGATACGGACTTTTGGAGCAGTAACTTCAACTCATTCGGGGTGCATATATATAGAGGTCGTTGTTACTTCTGCCTTAAAGGGAACTTCCCACCTAACTACCCCCTTCCCAAACCAGTGTGGACACAGGCATGCAGCTATCGAATATATCTATTTAAGTGACAAATAAATTTGATAAGTGGTTTTAAATATATGTAATTTAGTTCAATACCAATTACTAATAATAAAAAAATATAAAGTAGAAATATAAGATAGAAGTGAGTTACACCAATGTTACTTTGCAGCAGTGAACTCAAGCTCGGTGATCTCGTGGTGGCTTTGGAAAGTAAGAACAATTAAATAAAAAATAAAGTAAGAATGGATCTAAACGACAATGCTCAGGAATAATGGGCAAAAAAGTTGAGAGTATATTCTTTGCTTAGTGATAGTAAGATGATCTTACAAATGATTGGGGTTCCTTTTATATAATAGGAGAACCCTAAATAAAGAACATTTTTATTTTATGATAAGGAATATTCTTGGTACAACTATCTAACAGTGTAGTACAATCATATTCCGGAATTTGCGCCATGACTTTGAGGACATGGCAGGAATCTAACTTGTTCCGGTACAAATCCATAATGATACTATTTTGGGGTCGAACACACTCGACCTCGATATGCATCGTGCTTCGCCTTCAAACTCGGGTCTGGTCCCTCGAACTCGAACCTCATCTTTCCTGGACTTCGAACTCAGGACGAGACCCCAAACCTATAAATTGGAGGATTATGATTTCGATCATATACAGATAGTCCCCGCGTTTCTCAGAATAAGAAGATAAGAAACGATTTGAACCTCAATTTTCTCAAACCTCTCACGATGAAGTCATGCATGTGATGTAGGCACTTGAAGTGATCGGAAATGTCATGTCAACACGCTTCCCCAAAACATCAAATGCGTTCCAGCATTGGTCGGCCACTTGCGCCGTTGATTCCATCATCGATTTCTATAAATATGAGGCTACTTTGTTAAACAAAAAACTGTACTTATCCCATCTTCATCTACTTTTGATCTTTTCCTTTCTTTACTTCTTTAATCATATATTTTCATGGTTCGAATCTATGATCACAAGATTCCATTGCAGCAACTTTAGCAGTTAAGCCAAGGTTCCCTTTCTCAAAGCTTCGATTTGAGACAACGAGAGAAGGGCGCTGAATCCTTCCCGCATTAGAAGATATGTGAACTTTACATTGATTCTCATCTCTCTTAATTTCAACTTGGTGTGGCACTTCATTCCTTTTTCTTACTATGGAATGAGGTGACACTATCATCTACTAACTTTTGCATCTACACCGGAACAATGTTCCAAGGATGAACACTCTTAGATCGTTGCTCGTGCATCTTGCAATCCTTTTGGTTTTTCTTGTAATAGAAGGTGAAGCTACATATTCTGGTCTTCCCTTCTAGTCTTTTTCTTTTGTTGTTCCTTTTTAATAGATTTTGGTTTAAAATCTCAATGGAATGCTCAATCTCGGTTGTTAGAGATATAGTTACATTTATCGAGGGCCCTCTACCCTAAATCTCTTCGGGCATACAAATGTTTCTAAAGATAAAAATAGGGTCCCTGGGAAGGAGGTTCCCAAAGACGACACTCTCGAGGATGTGATTTTAAAAGTAGATTAGGTTCTTGGCTTTTGTATTTTGATTCTTTGTTCCTGTGTAAGTGCCTTCCGCGGATGTTGTAGTTATATTTTGTAACCGTCTCTTGTAAATATAAAAGGATCCCTTTGTCTCCCTGTTGGCTCGTGTTGAATTTCATTCCGTTTTTACTTGTGGAAAATATGATTATATAACTTTTAGCGACTAGTCCAAATACCAGACTCATGACATAATAAATCCTTAGATCTTTAATCGATCAATATAATATCTCTTAAGGTTCTTGTTAATCTTCGAACTAAGCTTAAATTGATTTGATGCGAGTTTGGAATATCGAGACTCCTAAGTCCGAGCTGAGTGAGAGCAAGGTCTCGACTTTGAAATAAATATTTCCTTTTAATTTCGTAAATAATCACCAAGTAAGAACTTTCCCAAATTCGGGTATCCCTTGGGCTTAGTAGTCGAACGAGTACTTATTCAAACTCAAAATAGAGTTAGCCCATAGGCTTTTTTATAGTCTCGGAGTGAGAGTTTTTTCGAACTCAGGTAACCCTTGGGCTTAGTAGTCGAGTGAACACTTTGCTTGAACTCGAAATAGACAGATAAAAATGAATTAATCTCTAACGCCTCGATCTTTAAAAACTCATGACATCAGCGGTTGAAGTGACTGAAAGGTTGCTTTTTGTGTGGTTCCCAAAACTATTAATTAGAGGCGGCTTAAATGACCTTTTTAAATAGATAAACATAACATTCTTGCAAACTTTATTCTCATATAGTTTTCGAGGCCTTAAAAATTGCTTTTTGTCTCATCTTGATTTACATGCACAGTTTGTGCATGTTTTCGAAAAGTTTTAATGTGAAATCTAAGTAAAAAAAGAAAATTAGCTTTTAAAATTTCTTAAAATTGATTTTGGTCAGTATTTTTGGTAAGCAGAACTAGACCCGTGATGCTATGGTCTCGTAGGTCCGTAGTAAAATATGGGACTTGAGCAAATGCCCAGAATCAAATTTCGAGGTCCCAAGCATAAGAAATAAATTTTTAAAGAATATTGTTTGCTGGAAAATATAAAGGCTTTTAGAAGAGAATTTATGTAATTTCTTGATGGTATCGGGCTCATATCTTTGTTCCAGAGCTTGGTACAAGTTTAGAATAATAATTATGTCATATTTGTAAAATTTGGTAAAGATCGAAATTAATTTGGTATAAATCGGACTTATAGTTGAGAAAATATAAATTTTGATATTCTTGAGTAATTTTATGAATTTGAGGTTTAATTCATAGTTGTTGATATTATTTTGATGATTTGATCGCACAAGCAAGTCTGTATGATGTTTTTGGACTTGTGTGAATGTTTGGTTTGGAGCCCTGAGGGCTTGGGTGAGTTTTAGATAGGCCACAAATGTAATTTGGACTTAGAGAAATGGTTGCTGCAGGTTCAGTTGTGTTGCAGGCTCTAATCTCGCAATTGCGAACCCAACAGACTTGGCAATTGCGAAGGCTTGATCGCATTTTCAAAGAATGCCCAAGCCTGCCATGTTCGCAATTGCGAACCTTCCTTCGTAAATGCGAAGTCACTAAGGGAGGGCCAGTACTGCAATTGCAACGATTTGTTCGCAATTGCAAGGTAAGCAGACCATGCACATGTTCACAAATGTGAGGCCTGGTTCGCATTTTGGAGATTCGCAACTGTGAAGCTCTCGTCGCAATTGCGACATCTGCGACCAATTAATTTGGATTTTAACGGGATTTCATTCATTTTTACAACTCTTCAAACCCTAAAAACAGCTTGGGCGATTTTTCAAAGGGACCAACTTCTCCAAATTATTTGTAAGTCATTTCCAACTCATTTTCTTCGATTCATAACATCTTTTCATATGATTTCAATTCAAAATTAAGGATTTTCATGAGAAAATTGAGTATTTTTGGGTAGAACTTATGATTTTTAATTTTTGAGGATTTGGACCTCGATTTGAGGTCCGATTTCAAAATAAATTATATATTTGAGTTTGTGGGTGAACGAGTGATCAAATTTTGATTCGAACCTTGGGTTTGTCCATATGGGCTCGGAGTCGATTTTTTACCTTTTTGGGAAAATCACTAGAAAAGCTATTTTAATGTATTAGAATCGATTCATTTAGCATTTATTGATATGGTAAAGTAAATTATGGCTAGATACAAGGGAATTGGTGATGGAATCGACGGGTAAAGCGGTAATTGAGGCTTGATTGTGTTCGTAGAATTAAGGTAAGTGTTTGATCTAACCTTAGCTTGAGGGAACGGGAATCTTGGTCTTATTTGCTATGTGTTAATTGTTGAGTATGACGTATAGGTGTGGTGGCGAGTATCTATACGTTGGTATCAAGCATGTCCATGAGTCTTATACTATGATTGATATGAATCCATTTTGTATTGTTCATGCTTAATATGATGATTTTTAATGTTGAACAAGGTTCATGGAAGTATCCTTGTTAATTGAATGTTGTAGAGCATTGGCTTAAGTTGAGTATTGAGTTGTGAAGTAATTGTGGAAAGAGAAAAGGTTTATGATATTGTCTCCCTTGTCAGGATATTATTGCTTTTGATATTGTTTCCCTTGCCGGGATGTATTGCTCATGATATTGTTTCCTTGCCGGGATATTATTGTTATTCTATTGTTCTCTTGCGGGATTCAATTGTGATTTATTGATTCCCTTGCCCGAATTTCTTTGTGATTGTTGCTTCGGGTAAGGAAGAGTATAAAAGCACAAAGGGTGATGTCGTGCGTGATATTTATGAGTGACTGTTAATGCACAAAGGGTAATGTCGTACTGATATTGTAAAAGCACGAAGGATGATGTCGTGCCATGGTACGAGTGACAATGCACGAAGGATAATGTTGTGCCATGATTATGTGAGGTAAAAGCATGAAGGGTGATATCGTGCCAAATATGTGGATTCTTATGGTAAGGACGCGAGTAAAAGCACGAAGGGTGATGTTGTGTACTTGTTATTGTTCTCCTTGTTCTTGGTCATAGTTGAATTTTGGTGTTCCGTATACTTCTTTATTGAAATTTTGTTGTATATGATGTTTCCCCCGAGCATGTTTTCCCCTCCTCATCTTTAACTGTTAAATTTTGTCGTTATTATTTTCTATATATGATATAACTGCACAAGTTTATTTGGTAGCCTTGTCCTAGCTTCATCACTACTTCGTCGAGGTTAGGCTCGACACTTACCAGCACATGGGTCAGTTGTGCTGATACTACACTCTGCACTGTGTGCAAATCCCGGTGTTGTAGCTTTTGGAACACAGTGAGGTTGTTGCCTTCAGTCCAGTTGCAGAGATTGGAGGTAGTCCTGCAGGCGTCCTCAGGCCTTAGCGTCTTTTCTATCTTTTCATTCTGTTTTTTATGTGGTTTAGAAACAGATTTGTATCTTTCCATTTAGACCACTACTTTGTATTATTCGTAGATAGTCCGTGATATTGCGACTCCAATCCTGGGTAGAGTTGTATTTTGGATTTTCGTATTGGTATTTTGTGATGTTATCAGGTTTCGTCTTCTGCATTTATTTTATTATTATGGCTATCCCGCTATTGATCGCCTTTTAAATTGAATTGTTAGAAAGTCTGGGAAAAATGGAAATAAAATTTGTAACTCTCAGCTTGCCTAACTTTCATGAGTATGAGCCATCACGACTCCCGGGATTGGGGAATCCGGGTCGTGGCAGAAATCTTCTTCTCTTCCCTATCAACATTCTCCATTTTCTTGAACTTCCATAGTATAATGGCTACGACCTCTAAATCGATTCCCCAAAAGGAAAATGCTTCTTTATCTTCTCGATTGACTAAGGGAAAATCAGTAATGCCCTCTTGTATTGAGGAGTGTATTCCCTCGCCATGCAAAATAATATCTGATTTTAAGATCGAGAAACCTGTATCGATGCCAGGCTGATGCGAGCCCACGTCTCGATATGTTTGTTTGATAACTTAAGACGACTTCGTGCAAGTCAAGAAGAATTGCAATTGGGTGACAAAGATGTAATGATTCCTTCATCAGAAGAGGAAATCACTACTCGTAAAGTGGGATACTTAAGCGTGTACACCTACCCATTCATGCTGGAGGCTGGTAAATCAAGTTTTGGGTCCCATAGACCTGGATATTCTCGACTTCTTCCAACGATACCAAGTGATGCTTGGCCAAATCTACCCTTCATTCTGGCGGATTATTCATTTGATTAGATTTTTCTTGAGCCAGGTCGAGGGAATGCCTTTCACCCTCAACAACTTAATCATGTTGTACAGACCTCGACTGTACCAAGGTGGTTTGATAAAATTGCAATGCCGATCCTTGAAATCTCTTTTCTCCAACATTGAAGAGGACAAACACCAAGGGTGGATGAGTTGTTTCATCCGAGTCAGGACCTCTGACCTTATTTTTGATAAGAGGATGCCATTCCCCGAGGAATGGAATATGAAATGCAAATAACTTCATATATTGCTTCCCTTTTCTTTTCCTAGTTTTGTCTTCTTATCGATGTAATCCCTTTTTGATGGTGCAGACATCGCTTAGTTATATGGAGTGGTATAGGACCTCGAGGGTTGGGTCCGCTAACTAGCTTCTACGTCTTCATATGCGGAGCGTTGCTGGCGCAATTTAGCCAAGGACCGATGGGAGGCAAAAAAGCATGGTGAGCTTTCTTATTTTGTTACTCGTTCTTCTCAATGCAATACTTACTTTATCTTTTATGCAGGTACCGAGGAAGCTGTCAAAGTGCGGCCATCCCCACCTGGTGAAGAAGAGATCTCAAAGCTCCCAAAGAAAAGAAGAGAACGAGGGGGTCGCCTGCAAATACCCCGAGGCAAAAGAAAAGCAAAGCTCGAAAGCCCAAGGCTAACACTGTGGCCCTATCTTCAGAGATGACCCAACATCTAAGGGATTAGGAGGAAGAAGAAGAGGATGATGATTGCCTCCTAGTAACTCGGGAAAGAGGAAGTCCTGACGCTTCGAAGACTGATGAACAAACAGTGACGGAGGCGGTTCAATCTCCTCGCTGCAGGGCCCGGTGTTTTCTGAAGGGAAACTCCGAGATGCCCAGGACACAGAGACACTACATGTGGCAGCGACTCACAAAGAGAATGATATTTTCGGGAGTGTCTCACGGGAATCGAAGAAGTTCCCGATCTCGATACCTCACTTATTCTTGAGGAAGTTGAGAAGCTCCTTAAACAAGTATGTTTTGTTTTTCATTATATCGGGTTTAATCTCCATCTTTCTGATTCTGACTTCTTTTCCTTGTGAGAAGGTAGTGTCGCTTCACCGACAAGCATTCGCCAAATCTTGGGCTGAGCTAGCCCTATGTGAGGCCGAGCTCAAGAAAATCTCGAAAGAGAGGGACAGTCTTAAAATCCTCTATGTCAAATAAGAAGGGGAGGTCAGCGATCTACGAGTTAATTTAATGAAAGCTTGCCAAGAACATGCCGAGTTTTTTGACCATGTAATATAGTCTTTGAAGGTCTGTTATGTACTTGTTTGTTTTGTCGATTAATACTTTTAATCTCGCAATTTCATCAGAAGGGCGAATTGGTGTTCCAACTTCGGGAGGAGCTTAAGGTGAAGGAGGCCGGGACCTTTGGGTGAAGGCAAGGCATGGAACATCTTGTCTCTTAGAACAAAACTCTTCGAAGGCAGTTGACTTCACTTGAGCGCCAACTTCAAAGTGTGAAGGAGGACAGCCTAGCTTGAGGCCGCAAAATCGATGATCTTAAATCTAGATTCTCTGCTGAGCTGGCCAAGTCCAAATCTGACACTAAGGCAATTATGTCTTAGTACCGAGCCGATGCTGAAGCAGCTAATACTCTGGCAAAAGAGATCTCTTCTACGGCGGAAGTCAAGCTATCAAGTGCACTTGACCGTGCTAGGCGATAATACTAGAGGGTAACCCTCGAGGAGGTACATGTTCGCGGCTTCGATCTCTTAGTCGATATTGAAAGGGCGAATATTTTGGAAGAAGAGGCTGCCACTCTGCTTTCTGACGAGGATGATTTAGCTAGTGGCTCCGAGATTGGAGGTGACGAAGATGAACTCCCTGAGGGCGAGGCTCTTGGAGATGCGGCTTCTGAAGATGCAGCTCACGAAGATATGACCCCGAAGTAGTATTAGGTTTCCTTATTTTGTTTTCGTGCAAGTTTCCCTTGTGTAAATATCTCCCTGTAATCATCTTTTGGACTAGAGGAACCTTTTACCTCATTTTTGGTTTGTGCTAGATTTATGTTGTCTTTATTTATGGAAAATTTGTTTGAATGATTGGTTTAAGAATTGGTTTGGGTTTGGGATGTGATAAACCCTTAGATCTTTATCGATGGATAATAATCCTCGATCTAAGTTTAAATCGATCCAATGTAAGCTCAGGATATCGTGACTCTTGCGTCTTGATCGAAGTGAGAGTTGAGTCTCGAACTATAAGTGTTTGGCTCTTAAGACTTTCGAAGTTGGGCCCTGGGATCTTATATATCAGCCCTTAGGCTCTTTAAATTGGGCCAATTCAGCCTCCAGAATGGCTATATAATTTTCCCCTCATTTTGGCTAAAAGATTAGCATGTGTTTTTTGTTCCCGTTGTGTTTTTTGAAGGTTCGAAGTGTCGGGACCTTATTTGTGTACTGATAATTGAGTATCTCTTGAGATTTTATCGAGATCTCATGTTATCGAAGCCTTTAAATTTATTCTAGTACTGAATTTATCGAAGCCCATTAAATTATTTGAGGGCTGAATTTATTAAAGCCCGTTATTTTTTGCTTTTTCTGAGGGTAGCCTGATTTAACTGGTTTTTACAAAGTGTTTGAAGGCCTTTAATTTATGGCAAAAGTCAGGAGTCTCTGAGCAGTATTATTTTGGCTGTAGTCTTTATATGACCAAATTCTTTAGTATGGTTGTGGCCTTTGGGTATGTCACTTGGACCTGTTTTCCGATAACTTTCCGAACTTGTTTGAAAAGTTAGTCCCCGAGTATATTGGCCCTGGCCTTTGTTTCAAGGGGATGCCTCTGTGAGGTTTTATAAGTTCAAGTTTTCGATGATTCGGATGTACTGACTATCGATGACAGTTCCTGAGTATTCGGGGGTGCTTTTATGATTTGGCTCTTGAGCCATTTCCAGTAGGATTATAAGTTTAGAGCTGGTATAATAGTAGACTTCTTTGAGACACAGTTTTTTAATATTAACAAAATACTTCTTCAAATAATTGATACATGGGTACATGCTTCGCCATCAAGGCTTGACTATTCTATATGGACGCGGTTCGCCTGACCGTTTGGCCCATTACAAAGTTTTCCTTTCAAGGCCTTCTTAGGCGTGAAGTATTTTCCGTGAAAATATGACCTCCGAGAGTAATGCCCCCAAGTATTTGAGATTGATTAAAAAGAATCCATGAATACTGTAGAGTTTTCCTTAGGTAACACATAGTTGTTGCCTCGTTAAAAATCTTGCCGGTAAAATCCAATTTGGACAAAATCAGATCTAAGAGAAAAAGAGCGCAAGAAATACTTCAAAACCTAAGGCCTTCATGTAAAAAATGATTCCTTTAAGATCGTATGCCTTCGATCAAAAATCTGTAATGAGTTGGTTTTAAACCCAAATAGTCAAAAAAGGATAAAAAAAACATACCTTGGTAGTAGTATTGTTTGAGTAGTGATATGTTCCAATCGTTTGGCAGTTATTCGTCTTTTATCTTGTTGAGTTTGTAAGGATTTCCACCAACGATTTCGAGGACTCAATATGGTTCTTCTTATTTTGGGCCAGTTTTACTTCATTCGAGTCTCGAGTATCAAAGGTGAATTTTCGTAGAACTAAGTCCCCGACTATGAAATGCCATAGGGTTCCCTTATTGTAGGATTTTTCGATCCTTTGCTTTTGCACAGCCATTCAAACAAGTGATGCTTCTCATTTTTCATCTACTTTCGTGGTATGAAGCAAAGATGGGCTCGACGAATATCGCTTTAATTCTTCTAAGGCTTGATAACGTTGCGAAGTCCTTTTTCTTTCTGAGCAAAGAGAAGGACTAGTGACTTTGATTCAACGACCTCGAAATGAATCGACCCAAGGAAGCTACTCGCCCCGTTAGCGTTTGCACAGCCCCCCTGTAGCTCGAGCCAATTCCGAAGGCACCTTTCTCCAGGTTAAGCTTCACTTTGCATTTCCTCACGATTGCAAATATTTCCTGCAAATGAACTAAATGGTCCTTTGTGCACAGGGACTTAACCAAAATACAAACTTCCATTGTTTTGTCTATTTTGGTTATCTAGGTGTTGGTATGTAGTTTCTACATTTTTCAGCCGGAAGGGCATTACGATGTAACAATAAGTTCCAAATTTAGTAATAAACAGTGTCTTCTCCTGGTCCTTCGGGTTCATCAAAATCTGATTGTACTCGGAGTAGGCCAAAAGTTAGGGTCACGTGGCCAGCTATGTCGTTGATCATGTGATCGATGCTTGGTAAGGGGAAATAATCTTTTAGACATGCTTTGTTCGAGTCTTTATAATCTATGCACATTCTAAGTTTGTTTCCTGTTCGAGTCCTGGCTATTTACTGGCAATATTATTTCTCCCTTTGTTGTTTCGCTTTCCCTATTGAATCCATTAGGACCCAGGAAGCAAGTATAATCCGATCTTGTAGACCGAGTTATTCCACGAACCTCGATCTGATTATGTTCGCTGAGCTACCTAGATCCATAAAAACACGTTTAAAATTGAATTTTATTCAAAAGGATAAAGATTGCCAAGACGTCGTTGTGAGGCTGAGATATGTCGTATGCTTCCTCGTCAACAAATGATAAGGCGTCCTTGGGCACATAGCTTTGAGTCCGTTTTTCTCTTGTAATTGACACTTTGGTGCTTTTGAATATATCTCGTTGAGGAATATCCACTTCGCCAATTATCATGTGGATTACATATTATGACTATTGTTGTTTAATTTTCCTTGCATATCTTTCTTTGAGGTGATTCTTAGCTCGATCACTTAGGAATTCTCGAAGGTGGACCTCGTTGAACAAACGAGCCACTTCTTCCCTCAACTGTCTGCAATCTTCTGTTCGATGACCATGTGTGTCATGATACTTGCACATAAAATTCGGGTTCCTTTAGGATTGGTCTATATTATCATGTGCCACTTGGTGTCTTTAATTCTCCTAATACCTGAGATAATCCCTTATGCATCTATGACGAAGTTGTATTTTGATAATTGAGGGGCCTCGGCAAGGCCGGTGTGCTTATTAAACCTGCTTTTACTCATGAGTCCCCGAGAACTTTGACCTCGATTGTTTCTCTGATTGCTCCAAGGAATATTACAGCTCGATCCATTGTTCCTCCAATTGGCATGGCTGATACTATTCTTTGTTGAATCTCGATTCCCGGTCCGTGTCATTTAGGGGTTTGACTGCGAACCTGTTAGGATGAACCGAACCTGAGGAGGCTCCCAACTTGTCGTCCTCGACCCTGATCTTCGATTGATAACAATTGTGCACATTCGCCCATGTCGCAACTGGATATTCAATCAAGTTCTGCTTCAACTGCCGTGACGCGATCGAGCTCCTTTCATTCATACCCTGTATAAAGTCCTCTACTGCCTAATCATCGGAGATCGGTGGTGATTCCATTCTTTCCATCTGAAACTGTGACACAAACTCTCTTAGCATCTCGTCGTTCCTTTATTTTATTTTGAAGACGTTCGATTTCTCATGGCCACCTTTATGGCCTTGGCGTGTATCTGTTGACATAGCAAATGAGTCAATAGAGTTAGATGCTAAGTTGTGATACCAAATCATGGCTCCCTTTGATAGTGTTTCCCCGAATTGTTTCAACAAAAATGACTCGATTTCATCGTCATTCAAATCATTTCCTTTAATCCCACAAATGTATGAAGTTATGTGCTCGTTAGGGTCAGTTGTTCAGTTATATTTTGATAAATCGGGCATGCAAAACTTCTTGAGAATGGGCATCACAACCACACTCGGTGGGTATGGTTTTTGTATAAACTTCTTGGCGTCTAGACGTTTCAAAACTGGAGGTGCCCCTGGTATCTGGTCTATCCGGGAGTTATAAGTTTCCATTTTTTATCATTGTCTTCAATTTTTATTTCTCCAGACTCGATACTCTTACTTAGTTCCTCGAGCATTCTCATAATCGTGGGGTTAATCCCCGAGCTGCTTTCATTGGGCCTTTCAAGCGATGGTTCAACTTGTCGGATGTTCACTCATTCGGCGATGTTTGGAGTTCTATTCTGACTCTGAAGTTGAGCGATGGCGACTTGCTGGGCTTGCAGCATTTCGGATATCACCTAGAAGCTGACTCCTCCTTCTTCCATTCCTTGTGTTCTTTGGCCACCGCCCCAGGATTCCCTGCGTACATCTTCACCGGGGTCCATGCCTAGATCTGCGTTCAAAGAAATGTGTGAACTAATATCAACATGTTCCACGTTCGCCACTTCCCCTTGGTTTATTGGTGGTACACCGACTCCTGCGTTGTTATTTTTTCAAGACCTTCGTTGTCATGAATGGGTGAATTTTGTAAGTTAGACATACTTTAGCCTGAGAATCAAAATATCTTTGATAAGAAAAAGTGTAAAAGCAACGTATGTAATGAAAATCAGTAAAGAAATAATTACTATTATCTTTAGCCCCATGGTGGATGCCAAACTGTTTACCTCGAAAATCCGAGTAACAATTAAACTTGATTAGTGGTTTTGAAGATATGTGATTTAGTTCAATACCAATTAATAATCAAGAAATATGAAGTAGAAATGTAAGATAGAAGTGAGTTAAACTAATGATATTTTGCAGCAGTGACCTCGAGATGGCTTAGGGCAGTAAGAATAATTAAGTAAGAAAAATGGATTTAAAGGACAATATTGATGAATAATGGGCGAAAAAGTTGAAAATATATTCTTTGCTCAGTGATGATAAGGTGATCTTACAAATGATTGAGGTCTCCTTTATATAATAGGGGAACCCTAAATAAGGAACCTTTCTATTTACAGTAAGGAATATTATTGGTACAACTTTCTAACCTCCTAGTACGGAATAGTACAATTATATTCGGGGATTTGCACCATGACTTTAAGGACGTGTTAGAAATCTAACCCATTCTGGTACAAATCCATAAAGACACTATTTCGGGTCCGAACATACTCGACCTCGATATGCATCGTGCTTCGCCTTCGAACTCGGGCCTGGTCCCACGAACTCGAACTTGATCTTGCCCGGACTTCGGACTCAAGACGGGACCTCGAGCCTATAAATTGGAGGATTATGATTCGACAGTATACAATATCTAAACTTAATACTTTCGATGTGGAACATAAATTTATGTATAAATTTTTGTAAAATTACAAAAAAAAATAGAAGATAGTATATTAAAGTCAATTTTAATAACCTCAGTTAAAAGTTAAACCCATTAATTTCTGAATCCTCTTTTGCCTCCAACCTTTTCTTTTTTCCCCTTTTCTTATTTAAGTGTCAATTGGAAGATCATAGAGTTTCGATTATGTAACTTACTGGTAATTCTTACCTACACGTGTCAAGATGTTGAGCAACAAGACATCAAACATAAGTCCCATGATATCCGCTTTTGATTTTTTTTTTTAAAAAAAAACTAGAAATAGATAATAGTAATATGATAATTATTGAGAAGTTCTATACTAAATGCAAAGTAAAAGAATTTACAACAGGAAATAGTGACATACATATACATACTAAGAATTGAAATAAACATCCTAAGGAAACGTGTATTGGCAGACGGGTTCCAATTTTGCCTTCTAAAACATTTGATTGTTACTAGAATGAGAATTAATACAGAAGCTGCAAATAGATCCAGATGAAGCTACACAATGTTATTAATAGTTAAAAGACGCTATCTTTGATTAGGGAAGGAGGAAAGGCGTAGGACATACACGAGAAAAGTATTACAAATTGTAAAAGTAAACCCAGTTTGAACTAATTGATTGCTTTTAGAACTTTTTTGAGTTCAGTTACGAAGGCCTTTCAAACAATCGTTAAGTGCTTTCTCTTTGTGAATGGAGCTTTCTGATTTTACTTTGAATAAGAGAGGCGATGGACCACTATGTGTGATATTACCCTGAATTTTGTAAAAAGATATTTTGCTTTTTTGAGTAGCTTTTTCATCATGATAAACAGCGCAGGGTATAGTGTGAATCTCTAATTTCTTCTTCCTTTTTCTTGTTCTTTGTCCTCTCATTTCTGTTGTACAAAATTTCACGTAATTTTATTCCCTCCTGTAATTTCCCCTTTTCAAGTAAAAGAAAAATGGTAAATTAGATAGTAAATAAAGTATTTATATTAAACATCAACACTAATAGACAACATTCATATCAACTTTTTGCAGCCAATAAAGTAGAAGGTTCTAGGCCGCAAGCAATTGGCAGGATATACAACCGCGAATCTTGAAAAGAATGAGACATTTGGCCTAACTCAACCCCAAAAGCTAGCTTATGAGGTGAGATTGCCCAAGTCATATAAGGAAACCAAGGACCTCAAATCCCTCCAATGTGGGACAACTCAACACCCCCTCATGCCCAGATCTCTGGAGCGTGGACAACATAAATGGGGGCCCAACATCGGTAACAATAATTGGGACGGGCCTGGCTCTGATACCATGAAAAGAATGGACCTTGGGCCTAACTCAACCCCAAAAGCTAGCTTATGAGGTGAGGATTGCCCAAGGCATATAAGGAGACCAAGGACCTCAAATCCCTCTGATGTGGGACAACTCAACAAATCTAGTTGTCAACTTCTCGTCGAGCTTTTGTAATTTGGTTACGAAGGAGCAAAATCCATGGCCCATGTCACAATAACGTAATGCCACTCAAGCTCTGAGTAACCCCGCGGCGGAGGCAAAATCTTTTCTAAGGGTGGGAATATTCAAAACCGAACTGAAGTTTCGAACTGAAATCGAAGCTTAATAGCTTATTGGTATCGAGTTAACGATTCAGCAAACGGGGAACAGATTAAAATCTTTTTATTAACGACTTATCAGTTTGGAGGCGGATTATTCAATTTTCTTAACGAATAATCCGTTAACCCATTAAAAATATACATAAATCCCTTCTACTTCCGGTACTCTATCACTAATCCTAGTCTAGGGACCATATCAACAAATGCTCATGCGATCTAGTTATCAATGATAGAGTTCCCACTTAGATTAAAGACAAAAAAATTATAGTCTTAGAGCTTTACGGTAACTTATTCTCACTCGGTCATCCTGTCATATCTTTGCTACTCAGCTCTTCTCATAAGCTTATGTGATACTAAGCTTAGCGCCTCTCGTGACAGTTGACAGATGTACACTTTAACCTTAAAATAGTCGTGTCACCTTACTTGAACTATTCAAACATTTTCTATAACACACCTATTCCACTAAATAGAAGGAAATTTTTAGTAATTAGTACTTCATAAGAAGTCATACACCATCAGACCTCCTTAAAATATATAACTGTACCTATCTTTGTCCTTGTCCAACATCTTACGGTAACCTTATCATGGTTGCCACTCTCAATGCAATGTGTTCTGTTTTTTTTTTTACTCTACAACATATGACACACTACATGGCGTTAACAGACATGTATGGTTGGACTCAATGTGTAATTTCCTATTCTGAATTTGTATGCTAGTCTGTCAACAAACAATTAATGCACGTAAGATTGAATTGGTCGATAAACCGTCTGATAACTGTTCAATAAGAGCTTAACCGATGCCTGTTCCGATATCCTATAGGATGGCTAGTGGATTAATATATTTAAAAGTCGATAACCAATAAGTCAGACTATTAAGAGTAAATAACCGTCCAATTAGCCCGATAAGCAGCCCTACCTAAGGGGGTTAAAAAATAAAAAAATTTAAAAAAGTTGTAGCTAGTGGGACCAATGACCTCACAAAGGTTTTGAAGCCCCTTAACCATTAAGTTATGCTTTTGGGTTGTATCAAAGGTATAATATATAGAGGTAAAAATAGATTTTGTCTTATATATACGGTAAAAAATTTCGGCTCCCTAGATCAGCCCCCCCTCCCCCCTCCCCCTTCTTTTATTTTCTTGAGGTTGTTCCCGAATCAAAGTGAAAATATCCTTTTAAAGTTTCAGCATTTCTTTTTTGTCTGGAGCAAGTAATGCCAGCCCTGCTGCATTAAGATTTGCCAAATTGCTCTTAAGATAGATGCAATTAACCTGAAGTCGTCATAACTCCATTCTCTCCTCAAAGGTATTCAAGCAATTAGAAAGAGACGAAAACACACATAAAAGCATAGGCCGCCGATTACCATTTATACATGTGCCATAGGCACTATATATGCACATTGATAATTGTCATTACAAACACTGCTACCATAAGATAAGCCAAAAAAGGAAATGGAAAGAGAACCCAGAGCCTGAGTTAGTAGAAGACTGGCAAAACATTCTTCAAAAATGAATCTCGTTGGATGACTATATGTGTCGCATCGGTCATGAGAATGAAACCAATCCTTTGAGATAAATGCTCATATAGTATTATTTCAATATATGTACTGATGTTGCAAGAATAAATTTCTTCAAATAAACAGAAACGTAACAATCCATAGCTGGTCTCACGCATCACTGCTAATTTTCTGTAAATAGGTTTAGAGCTAGTCGTGGTATGCTACATCAGATGATCGAGAAGTACACTAAGGGACTCCAATATTAGCATTGGAAAAAGGATCTTTTCAACTAACCAACGATAACAAAAATGTAAAATTGATCCTTTTCATGAACATAAGAATCGATACTGTGACGTTACTAACCTATATGTTAATTGAGATGTACTATCCTATATATCATCACAAACAGAAGGCAGGGGTGTCCACTTCACAAAAATGGATAGAATTCCTCATCAGGTTGTAATTCCTATTAGCAAGAAATCAGACTATCAGTGTGGGATGCATAAGCGAGTGACCATAGCATCATTAAACTTGGTCATCCTCTTGTTTGTTCCTCGAATTGTGGAAGTCCGGACTTTCAAGTCGTTTGACAACACTTATATCTTCTCTGTTTCCTCCTCTAGCAGGATGAAGTAGTGTTCCTATATTCCCAAACATCCTATGAGTTACCCATTTGAGGCTCATTAGGAACTTGACGAACAAACTGCCCTTTCACTCTGGGACGCTGCTCTGCAAGTTTTTTCCTGCTTTCATATCTTACCTGCGGCCAATCAAAAAGGGAAAATGATCGATAAGCAACGAGAGAACCATATCCATCAAATTTTGCATCCTTCAGACATGAAAGTAAAGTGCCTCTGTGATCATTCATCAAATGGCCAGTGGTCTTTAACTGCTAACAAAAAATTTGCTCTATTTATCAGGAGTAACTGTTTGCCAACAAATCTTGTTGATATCTGCTTCCTTTTCCATTGGTTAATTATGATGATAAAAGGGTAGCCCAGTGCACTAAGCTCCCGCTATGCGCGGGGCCCGCGGAAGGGCCGGACCACTAGGATCTATTGTACACAGCCATACCCTGCATTTCTGCAAGAGGCTGTTTCCACAGCTCGAACCCGTGACCTCCTGGTCACATGGTAGCAACTTAATTATGATGATAATTGTGCTGATAGAGTCTTCTGTTGTTTAGTTGAGATAATTTACTAAATGATTCTGTAACCAGTTCATTTGAAGATGAAGATTATGATACATCAATAAAAGACAACTTTTATTAAAACGCCGTTGGACCTGACATACCTTCTTTTCAAAGCATCTGTCTTTCCGCTTCTGACGAAATTTTGTAAGAGCTGCTTCTCTTTGAGATCGATTGGAGTTCCCATCAGGAGTGTGAGAGCTTTCTTCTTTCCAACACTCCGCCGGTGTTTTGACTACTGGAAGTGAGGAGTTTCCACTGCTTCCAAAACTCATATGAACCTGGTTTAAAGCACCATTGCAGCAACTGCTATTTGTACTTTGATCGGTTGCAGAGGGTAAATATTGACAATCAATTTTGGGTTCTGACCAGTGCTCTCTTTTGCCCTCATTGTAGGTTGTGGAACCACTGTTGTTTTGAACACTCTGTGAGTGCAATTGCTGAGAGCTCCTACTTTCACTATTTGATGTAAGGAAAGGATTCGCTTGATAGGAAGATTCCCGAGGGGTAGCCGAACCTGGACATTGCAGTGGCGAAATTCCTGATGGCATGCGAAGTATTGGAGCTATCATGGAACTGTAGGCACTGCTTGGTCCCTCAAACCTGATACCTCTCACTGGTATAGGGAGAGACGTCACTCTCTGCTGCAGAGAAGGATGTCCAATTTCAGCTGGTCCTGGTTCCCTGCAGCTAGGAGGGGCAAAACTGTGAGGTCTAGTCATTGCTGCATGGGCATCTGAGTTGTAATCAATGGCAGGACCAGGAAACTGCTTATCAGAATCAGTTTCATACTCCTGTTGATTATAAGTCCTAGACGACGTTGACTGTCCAGATTGCATTGCCCTGTTCACATACCTGCAGGAGCATTTTCCCAATCTTTAGTTGACAATCTTCATTGGATTGGAGAGATTACATCAGAATAACACTACTCATTTTAGAGAATTCAGAATGATGCTTTCACTCAAATAATCTTAGAGACTAGAGTTTCACAAGTTTAGCGGCTCAAACTCAAGGATGAGATGCCTTAAGTAACTCAAGGTCTTACAACCAAGTGGTTTCAGGATTCATATTTGCAGATGTATTATCTTTGATAGATCATCTCATGTTACAGTTAGACAAATGTAAAATAACTTATTATTCTTCAAGTTGTTTAATCTCTCAAAGTTTCATGGGCTTATAATGAGGCTTTTAACAATTCAAAGTACAACGATGGAGACGTTTCCTTTTCAGGTGATAAGGTATACTTTATCTTATATTTTATTATTACTTTATTCTAAGAATAATCTGCATCAAAGCATATAAAAGAAGAGATTATGAAATTAAGACTTACCGTGTGAAGGCTGAAGCATCAGAATGGTTCAATCTCTGCTTCTCATTTGTAAATTGATTTACAGATCCACTTTGATGGGGTCTTGTCAGTGAAAGATCCAGTTGTGGAGAAGAATCAGCCTTATTTGTCCTAACGTTGGAACCAGAAATTGTGAAATTACACTTGAGGTAATTATCAAACGCTCCGATCAAGTCAATGGCTTGTTTAGTTAGAGGACCGGGATTCTTATCAGAAGTTTGATCAATTGTACGAACATGACCCCAATTATCATCAGAATCTATATCTTCTCCCCCGGTCATTGTATTCACATCTTTTAAAGGAGCTGCACCAATTAGTATGATGGCATAATGTTAAAAGTTTAGAACACGTAATTATACTCCTAACTGATTCAATAGAATGAACTTGCTTTCATAATCATGAGATGGTTAAAAGAATTTTACCTCCAGCATCATTTTTGGACATTATCAATCTATCATTTGCTTCAAGAAATAGTTCTTTCCTCAAATCTGCACCATTTGGAAGAGATGCAGTCCTATTTGGTTGAATAGACTCCTGTAAATCTTCTGTGTTCTCTCTTTCATTCTCCAACTCTGGCTTTGTGCAGGAGCTCTGCATAAACGAGAACACGGTTAAAAATCTCACCCAGTACAAATTATGCAGCAAACATCTCAAAAGGATTTTCATCTATTAGAAACTAAAAACATTTCCACAGAAAAAAAATGATGATAAGTTATATTTGTGATTCTTGACAAACGAAATTCCATGATGGGGAATGCATATTACCTGAGCATCACTTCCTTTCTCAATGCATTCGCGGTTTCTCTGAACGCACGCCTTATAGCCACTCGAATGATTGCTGGAAGCATTGTTTTCAGCTGTGGCCTCAACTTTTTGTTGTGCAACACTTTCATCAAGAGGCCCCTGGGAACTTACACTTGCCTGAAAAAACAACATTGTAAATCAAGTTAATATTTAGATAATTGGCACTATAATTCAGATAGCAAAAGAGCAAGTTTGGGTTATGCTTACAGCTCTTCTCCTCCAGACGTGTTGCCACAAGTTCTTTAATTCATTCTTCCTAACAGGCTTGACAAGAAAGTCTGCTGCACCTCTAAGCATGCATCTATAAACTGTACTAACTGAGTCATTAGAGGACATCACTGCAGATTTAAAAAAAAGAGTTTTGAGTATGAGTAAATTTGACATGCTGACAACTTTTTCTGCAACAATAGCTGCATGGAGGAAGCAACATACTTATTACAGGGATGTTCTTGCAAGTATCGTGCTCCATAATCAAGGAAAGGAGAGCATATCCAGAGATTGATGGCAGGTCAATTTCTGTCAGGATAAGGTCTATGTTGTGAGGTCTACCTTTCAACAACTCCCATGCCTTTAGACCATCAGCAACTGCAGCGACTGCACAAACATAAAGTTTAATGCATAAATTGCTGATAGTCATAAGCAAAGAATATAAGGCATCATCACTTTTTCGTTATTTTTTTTCTTTATAACAAGTCAATACAAATTCAAAGGTGATCAGGCGCGCTTTCTTTCTTCCTTTATTCTTTTTATTGTTTTCCATAAGGGAAGACAAGAACATAGATCTAAACTTGTTAAGATGAAGTTCAGCAACATATACCAAAATGTAACAAGAACCTTAAACTGAAAAATCTACCATACACTACTCTTAGCTCAAGTACATTTGACGCTTCTCCATTTCATTCTTGTGGCCAAAAAGACTCATTCTTTACCAATAAGTTATCAAGTGTGTCGCAGTACGTATCATTTTATCACTTTCAATAAGAAGACAGTACTAGTCTGCTAAAGGTTGTTATTAACAGATAATAGATGTAATTTCCAGGTTGTGCAACCAATCAACTAGCCCTCAATCCCAATTTTTTTGCGGATCAGCTATAGGAATCCTCTATATCTGCTCTATCCAGGAATCCAAATCTGACTTTTACCACAATAAGGAGGTTCTACGTAAAAGAAAACCCTTAAGGAATCCCAAAGATACTAAACAGATTATCAATCTGAAGTTATCTCAATCCTCAAAAAGAATGATCACAACGTATGTATTCTGAAAATCTATCTGGATTTAGGGAATCTTCACGAATTTCCAGATTCAACTTAATTCTCAATACTCTCTGCCTAACTTTGTTGAAAATGGGGGAAAATTATAAACAAAACCTATTAGTCCTAATTTCTCAGGAAGCTGAAAAATACGACCAATTGAGTTCACAAAAACAGATCTTCATCCAATTCAAAATTATTGGAATGAACACGTTTATGAGCTTAGATTACTCACATCCATTCTAAAGTTTCAATCTTTTTCTGTTTTCTCAAATTCTTTGCCAGGAAAGAGTCACAATTAAATTCAACAAGACAGCCCAAAAAGGGAAAATCAAAGAAATTGTTGCAAATTCAGGATTCGTGGGGTAAGAGAAACACTAACCTTTGTAACTGCATTTCCTAAGAAGGGCAGTAATAATCTGTCGCGTAGAATCATCTGCTTCTACTAACAAAACTCTAAAAACCATTTTAGGCAAAAATCTTTCCCATCTCACAATTGAAGAAGATGCTGCTGCAGCAGCAGCCCCTGTTTCCTTATTCTTTTCGCCCGCCTCTATTTCTGTCTGCAGTTCCATATCATCTCTCCCTATAACTTCCATATCATTTTCGCTGCTTATAACTACTTCACCCATTTTCTTTCGATTCTAACTTTTGATTATTACGAAATCCTCGTACTTCTTGAAAGTGGAGCAAAAAAAAAATATAGTAATGAAGCACTAGTATTGATAGCGAAGCTAGAAAAGAAAAAAAAAGAAGTTATGTCACATTTCTCAACTCTTTACCACTTACTAAAACAATCTTGAAAAAATATCTGAAAATTTAGTGGGTGAGTTTGATCCAAAGGTGGTGAATTAAAGTACATATGTTTAACCGCCTAATATCTAATGGTCCAAATTGATTGAAATTATAATAGTGGGTCATAGATACTCTAGTCTTGCGATAAAGACATAAAATATCTAGAAGAGTCATGTGTATGGCCCGAATTGGCCACGTTGCAACTTGCCTCAGAGATCAAAAAGTAAGGACCCATTGGCCATTGGATGAAATTGTTGAATTTGTTTGGTGGTCCTTATTTTTCTCTATACTATTGCTTAAAGAAATAGATTATCTTTTAGATATTTTTCAGTGGGTCCCAATAAAGAAGATATTTTCATTTTTTGGGTGGAGAAATTAGGGTCTAATGGATAGGAATTCGACACGTAGATTGTTCACTTATTGATCTTTTCATTTGTGGTTTCGAAGATACTTTGTTTTCTTCATCGAGTGGAGAAGAAAGAGTGTTTGGGAATATTATAATTATATATAAAAAGTCTACTGATTACTGGCTATTGGCGAATGGCGATGTAATTAGTTGGGGAATCAAATAATTTAAGAAACGGTTCTTATTGATAGATGTTAATTCACCCATTAATTACGAAAATGTCCTTGTGGTGTACGTGGCAGCAGATCTTTGTGGTACTTTTTCTTTTTTCGTTTTATATTTTTTATTTTTGAGGAGAAATATGCTTATGAGTTTTGAATAAGGGGAAGCAGAAAGGGAGCAAAAAGAACAAAAGTATCTTTGGTCAGATTTATCCCCAACTCACATAAGTTCAAACTACAATATCTAAGATTAAAGTTCTAATTCTAGATGGTTTTACACTTAAGAAAGTGCATTTAGGGGCAGTTTACATTATATTACGATAAATATTTATTTAACTTTGATATTTATATCAACCCAATGATATGTCTTAACATATTTTCTAATCAATATATTATAATTAATTAGTACATAATTTTAATAACTTAACCATGATTAATTAATGTGATTTGGTAAACACCAAGTATGTGTATGCTTTTTTTCCATAATTACCATTCCTGTTTTTATATCATGCAATTACTCCCGATTCACAATAAATGTTCAATCTATTTTTAACACGTCCATTAAGAAAATATTAAATCATATACAAAAATATCTAGTGTGATTAAACTATCCATAATTAAATATTTAATGTGACAAGTAAGAAAAATTTTTAGGAATATATACATAGGAGTTATTTTGTAAAAACAAATTAATTTTTTATTACATAATTAGACACTTATTTTAAACAAAAATAAAAAAGTAAATTTAACACTTATTGTATCAGAGAGAGTTTTATTTAGAAAAAAAATGAATTTTAAATATCTTAATGGGGCATAGATATTTGTCTTCTTTTTGGACACAGAATAAAAAAAATATCTTCCATGATTTTTAATTTAGTGGTGGACATTGCATTTACTTTTCTCTCTCTTTTTCTTTTTCATTAGTTTTCATATGTTGGATTTTTGCAGCTACAGTACTAGTACAATTTTTAAAAGTGCACGCCTGGCCGCCAAGCAACCTTATCCAATCAGAGAAGTTTAGCCTTTCCTTCAGAATTGGGACCTGTTGGCTAGGGATTGGTGTACCCTCAATTAACCCAAAATTATGTAGCGCCAGAAATTAAGGACGAGCTTCTTTCATGATCACCATTAAAAAATGGGAAGATTAAAATATATTAGTGTCGTAAGATAAATATTTTTTGCCAAAATATCTCTATCTCTTATCTAATAAAGTCAAGCTTCTATGTAACAAACTGGTTTGTTCTGATATTTTCTTTAATAGATATACACATATAACAATATTTATTAGTTAAATATTTTTTGGCTGCTATACATAAAAATTATTTAAACTCTAAGGCAGACATTTAAAATCTACTTAAAAAATAAATATTTTTAAGATTGATGGAAAACTTTGAAATTGTAGCTTCTTTTGTAGATTTAGTTCTCTTACTAGCGATATAACGTTTGAATTGACAAAGATTCGTGTCCAAATTTTTAGCAAAAAGGTATCCAAATTTTTTTCTTGAGGACAATTTAAGAGCTTAACTGTTAATATTTCTATCTAAATATTTTGTAGGATTTGTCCAGTGAAAAAGATATTATGTGCAAATCTTCAAATCGAATATCTTATGCAAGATAAAAACTTTAGAAACGACTGTGTGTATATTTTTAAAATTATTATTAGTAGTCTTAAAGACTCTATGTGGTTGTTATAAAAGGGTAATCTTATTAAAAATCTGCTATAAATATAATTATTGTTGTTATAGATAAAATGTTATTATAAAAAAGTAAAGTATAATAAACTTGACTTTTATAGTGAATAACGGTTATATAAAAATATTACTTAGATAATTCATAATTTTCTTTGTTTGCCTTTGATTTACTTGAAATCTTTCGTGAGGCAATGATCTATGTTCACTTCATTCTATATTGTTATGGGAGACAAAACTGTCACCAACTTTCTTCTTCCCTTGCTCTAACTGAATTCCTTCTTTTCATTAAGTTAGTTAAAATGACATAAATGTCCAATTAGAGAATTAGTTAAGGATTCTACTCAAATCATTAATGTATTATTCTTCATAAGTTGGGGCATAAAAGGAAAGAATATTATGTTGGAGTATTTATTTGGAGAACTAGCACAAGAAGCTGTTTTCAGAGGAAATATTTGATATGAGAATATGAATGTGTTTTCTTAGAACAGTTTATGAGCCGAACTAGAAAGAAATTCAACTTTTTTGCTTAAATTGATATAATTGAAAAGTTGGGGGAATTATTGTATGATTTAATTTGGGAATAGGGAAGGGAACGTACAAAAATATCTGTCTGCTTGCTTGGTCTAAGAAAGGAAAAAGCAAAAAAGGAAAAAGATAGATATTTTGTTCAGAGCCAAGTATCTTTTCTTCTATTCCTCCAATCCCTACGTGTGTCTTTTCTTATTTCCTTGGTGGAAATTAGAGAAAGTGATAGATCAGTAGACAGCTTTAAAGCCTCCCTTTCTTTGGTCTGAGTAGAAAATTAGGAGAGAAAATAAGGAAAATAAACAACTCTCCTTTTGGACCCGACAGACAATGAAAAAAGTCCTTCGATTTCCACCCAAACCAACAAAACGGCTATGCGCGAAGTTTGGGAAAAAATCGGACCAAAAGGATCTATCATACGCAGTCTTACCTTATATTTCTGTTAAATGTTATTTTCAGGGCTTGAACTCGTTCCTGATCACATAACAATAACTTTACTAATTACGTTAAGGCTCCCTTGTTTTTCTCATTGTTTATTAGTTCTCAACTTCCAAATTTGGAGCTCTCAAACGATTCACTTTTTACGTAACATGTGTATGTGAGGGGCTTGAGCGCCCCCTATATATATAGTATTAATAAATTTATAAAATACGTATTTTTACTAAGTTTAATCTCATTATTCCCAACAGCATCAACAATTGTCAAGTGTGTCTAGCCGATTTTGAACATGATTTCTATCTGGAAGTGCTTGAATTATTTGTGTTTATACATTGGTGTGTGATAATTTAAATATCTAGCATGTGTCCATTAATATTGGGTAATTGAGAGTTCTTTCTGCTACAAGTGGATGAGATTTATTGTCCATTACTGTTGTTGTAGAACCCAAACACTATTCTCAGATGCCATTATCTTGTTTGCGGAAGAAAAATAAATTAAAATAAAACACATAAGTTACCCCTTAAGGTATGGATTAAATTTTTGTTATGTAATTTTTGCGGGCAAAAATTGCCATATATATTTAACCTTTTCAAAGTATATTTAAGACGAACCAATTTTATTAACCATTTTTTCAAAATATGTGTCATATCACCAAATTCGACTCAAGCACGTGCGGGACTTAAAGCCAAAGTGTAATATGAGGCCTATATTTTTTTAAAAGAAGTTACAAGATATATTTTTATTTGAAGTCTAGTCTTCTAATTTTTTGAGACACAAAGTTGTTAATAATTTTTTTTATAATCGATTTTCTCTAATAATTTCTTTTCAATTGATAATATAGCGAACTTATTTATTCTTTCTTGAGATATTGTTGATCTTAGACAAGATTTTAGAGAGTAATCGAGGCATATGTTGAAGAAGTTGATCATGATAAAGATAAATTTGAATTGATAAGCATATGTATTGTAGAGTTAGAACTCTAACTCAATGTAATAGTTATACAAGTAGTAGAACTCTAAGTTCAATTGTAGTAGTTGTTTTGTGACTTGTATGAATTCATTCACGTATGGCTTTGTAATACATCTTAAATACACGATTCTTCGATACAATTTTCCTCTCAACAGTGTGACTTTCTACATGGTAGCAGAGCTTCTTGAAGCTACGTTACCCACACGATCAAACATGGTCATAACAATACCCTCAACCTCTTTGTGTCTATCACCTGCTTCCCTGTACCATCCGATTGCCTCTTGTCCAGTTAATTTGAAGCCATCAAACTACTTGATTTTGGAGAACACAAATACTCCAGTTGATTCAGGTAAAGAAGCTGATAAACCTGATCCAGGAAGGCAAGCCAGACACATGTAGTTCATCTGCTGTTGATGGTGCTGACAAGATTGTCGACTGGAAGAAAAACGATATGCTTCTGAGGAGTTGGATCTCAGCTACAATGACTGAAGAAAGTATGTACCTCATAGTGGGATGCTCAACTGCCAAGGAAATGTGGGAATGTCTGGAGGAAGTATATCTGCAGGCAACCAAGGATAAAGAATTTCAGCTTAAGCAATAACTACAGAACATCAAGTTAGGAACCAAAAAGCTTGATGAATACTTGAAGGAATTCAAAGGCATATGTGATGGTCTCTGAGCCATACACAATCATGTTGATGAAAACAGCAAAGTAATCAACTTTGTTAGACGACTTGGTCAAAAGTACAAAACTTTTGGGACTGTCATATTGGGAATGACCCCATATCCTACACTGAACTAGTTTGTAAATGTTATTAGAGGTTTTGAAATGAGAGAAGATGAAGAATAAGTGGTTCAAAAAGGCTACAATATGGCCTTTTCTACTAAAAGAAGAAGAGGCCGTGGAGGTTACTCTAACAGAAGAGGAAACTCAAACTTCTCCTCAAGAGGAAGAGGTTTCAGATCTGCAGGACAATGCAACAATAAGAATAATCAAACTAATCAGGACACTGCAAATTCAAGACCACAACAGGGCAATGAAATTTTCCAAATATGTGGAAGAAACAATCACATAACCTTAAAAATGCTTCTACATGTAGGACTATTCTTACCAGGCTATAGAGGATCTGCTACAGGTTTTTTCTGCTATTAATCTGCAAAATACATAGGCTAAAGATGAAGCTATGTATTTTGACTATGGTGCAAGCAGTTACATAACCAATTCAACAGGCAATCTATCAAACTTTCAACCTTATAATGGTTCTAATAAGATAATAGTTGGGGATGACTCTAAAATTGACATCACACATATTGGAAATACAATAATATCTGGACTTAAAGTAAAGGAAATCCTTGTTGTTTCTAAGATTAAGAAGAAGTTGTTGTCAGTTAGTAAACTTGCTAAGGACAATTCTTGTATACTTGAGTTTGATGAATCTAATTTTGTTGTAAAAGACAAGAGCTCAGGGAGACTTTTGGTCAAGGGATCTAAGAAGAATGTTCTATATGCACTGGAAGACAATAATTTTTATGTCTTATCTGCATCAAAGGAGTGGAAGAATACATATAGTATTTGGCATGCTAGATTAGGTCACCCTAGCTTAAAGTCTTTAAAGACTCTTAGTAGTAACAAGTGTATTGATGTCAAGTACCAGAATAAAGTTCCTACTATTTGTGTCGGTTATCAGTTAGGAAAAGGATGTAAGCTTCCATTTGAATTGAGAAATAAGATTGAAAAAGAGCCTCTATTTAAAATCCATTGTGATCTTTGGGGTCTAGCTCATGTTGAATCATCTTAGCACTTGATATACTATGTAGTGTTTGTTGATGACTGTACCAGTTTTACCTGGTTCTATCCACTAAGAAGGAAATCCGAATTCTATGATATTTTTGTTAAGTTTCAAAAGATGGTTGAGAAACAATTCACAAAGACTATTAAGATTTTTTAGTGTGATGGAGGTGGTGAATTAATAGCACTGTATTTGTTAAATATCTACATAACTATGATATTGTTAGACATATGTCATGTCCTCACACACTTGAGCAGAATGGAGTCTATGAGAAGAGACACAAACATATAGTAGATACTGGTACGATCTTGTTGTTTCATTAAAAGCTGCCACATTTTCTTTGGTTAGAAGCCTTCTTGATAGTTGTATTCTTAATTAACATAATGCCTTTATCAGTGTTACAAATGGTAATACCATTCTTTAAGCTCTTTGGGGAGTATCCAGATTATAATAGCTTAAAGGTTTTTGGATGCAGATGTTTTCCCTACTTGAAAGGAAAAACAAAATTCTCTCTAAAGACCTATCCTTGTGTGTTTATTCGATACAGTTGCCTTCACAAAGGCTATAGGTGCTATCACCACCTACCAGAAGAGTGTTTGTCTCAAGACATGTTGTCTTTGTTGAACATACATTGCCTTATGTGCAACCAGATACACCACTAAACAGTTCTAGTGATTTTACTCACATTGCTACCTTTTATGAGTTTTTCTCTAGGTTGAAGAACTACTCAAGACCATATGTGCACTCCTCTCATTCAGGGGAAGTGTTAAATGGCTCATTATTCATTGGTGTAGGTGATAATCCTACAGCTGATATGAATGCATCATCACCTTGTGATCAGCTCACCCTTGACTCTCTAGTTGATGCTCTTGATGAGGCTGTTGAGCCTGCACCTACAACTGATCATAATGTTGATGAGCCTACTAATTACATTGTTGAGTCTGCTGAATCTCCTTTAGCAGTAGTTCCTACATGAACAGATGATCTCATGATTGTTGAGAGTAAAGAATCAAACAACTCAGCTTAAGACTTTTCTGACTCTATTTTTCAGTTTATGATCCACAGGGAATTCAACTTGAAGTCGACTTGTCTCATTGGTTTAATACTAAACCTAACACACAAGCTATACCAATACAACCTACACGAAGTGATGATATAGAATCAATAGAGCACACATCAAATGCACAAAGTCATCACATGGTCACACGACAGAAATCAAAGCACATGCAAGTGAGACACATGTTTCTGGTAGCAGCTAAGGAGCCACAGACAATAAATGAGGCACTTAGCTAACCAGAATGGCTTGCAGCTATGCAAGAGGAGATAGATGCACTTCACTAAAACAAGACTTGGATACTGGTGCCTAAGTCACCTGGTATGAATATATTTGGCTCTATTTAGGTGTTTAAAACCAAATTAAAAACTGATGGATCAATTGACGGGTATAAGGAAAGACTAGTTGCCAAAGGTTATTCACAACTTGAAGGAGTAGACTTTGAGGAAACCTTCAGCCCAGTTGTTAAAACAACCACAATAAGAGTAGTTCTTTCAGTAGTTGTAAGTCTCCACTAGTATATTAGGCAACTAGATGTAAAGAATGCATTTCTGCATGGACATCTACAGGAGGAGGTGCACACGAGTCAGTCACCAGGTATGTCTCCTAAAGAAAACACTGTATGGTCTTAAGGAGACACCTAAAGCCTCGTTTGATAGGTTCAGTTTGCACCTGCTTCACTTTGGTTTTAAGTGCAGTAAGGTAGACTCCTCACTTTTGTGATGCATTGTAAAATAGGTACAGTCCTTCTCCTTCTGTGTGTTAATGATATAATTGTCAGTGGAATTCCAACTGCACTAATTTCAGAAATTGTTGATGAACTAGTTAAGGAATTTGCTATGAAGGATCTTGGCCCTTTTAACTTCTTTTTAGGGATTGAGGTCAGCTACTTTACCAAAGGTATCCATCTGAATCAAAGTAAAAATGCTGTAGAATTACTTGCCAAGACTAGCATGGCACTTGCTAAGCCAATAAGCACACCTTTAACAATAAGCATAGTCTACAAGAAGCTGTAGATAATCCAGTTGATGGCTCACTATACAGAAATATTGTTGGTAGTCTGTAGTATTTGACTCTAACAAGGCTAGACATAGCTCATGCAGTGAATTTAGCAAGTCAATTCATACAAAACCCAAACAACATTCATTATCAAGCTGTAAAGAGGATCTTTAGGTATGTGAAGGGCACAACTGAGTATGGTCTGAGAATTTGGTCTCAGTCACCATTCAGGCTATATGGTTTCTTTGATACGGATTAAAAGAGTGTCCTATGACTAGGAGATCAACTACATGCTACAATGTCTACTTAGGAGCTAATTGCATATCTTTGACATCCAAGAAGCAACACACAATGACAAGGTCTAGTGCAGAAGCTGAGTATAGAGCACTAGCCTCGACAACAGCTGAAATGACATGGATAACCTACATTCTCAATGATATTGGGGTTCATTTAAAAACTGCTAACCCTGTTCTGTGATAATTTAAGTGCACTATATATGACAGTCGATCCAGTAATGCATGCCAGAACAAAACATGTTGAGATGGACTATCATTTTGTTAGAGAAAAGATTGCTACTGGTCAGCTAGTCACAAGGTTTATTAGATCAAAAGATTAGCTAGCTGACATTCATAATAAGGCATTAACTAAGCAGATGTTTGCTGATTTCGGAGCAAGCTAGAAGTGGTGACTACACCTCTCACTAGCTTGAGGGGAAGTGTTGAAAAAGTTGATCATGATAAGGATAAGTTTGAATTACATAAGCATATTTAGAATATATAGTAGAGTTAGAACTCTAACTAAAATGTAATAGTTATACAAGTAGTAGAACTCTAAGTTCACTTGTAGTAGTTGTTCTGCGACTTGTATAAATTCAATCACTTATGGCTTTGTAATACATATGAAATACATGATCCTTCAATACAATTTTCTCTCAATCGTGTGATTTTCTACAGTGTAGAACTATTGGAAGCTTAAAAGTATTATTGAACATTGAAACTGATCAAATCTTGGAGAAAGAATGTGAGTAATGAAATCTTGAAGAAAGAAAGTGAGTAAAAATATTAAAGAGAAAGAAGGAAAATATGTAGGGGTTTCTAAAATATGAAGAGATTGGGAAAAGAAAATTTGATTAGGACAAATTAAGAAGGGAGAGTAAAATTTGACACATAATCTAATGATAAAAAGTAAAACATTGAAATGTTGGAAAAATTTTATTCATCTACCCATTTTTAAATAAGTCAAATTATTAGTTTATTTATATATCTAAAGAGCATTTTCTAATGTTAAAAATTTTACTTTTCTATTAAAAGTACTAAATATTATTTTTAAATACTTTTTAACCTATTATTTTTTTTAAAATGCCCCCCCCCCCCCCCCCCAAATTTAGGGACCTAAGGCACGCCTTACTCTTCATAAGGTTAGAGCCGGCCTTGCATATCACGCACCAATAAATTTGTGACAAGTGTTATAACCAAAAAACTAAATTTACACCCTAATTAACAGTTCTTTCTTAAAAAAAAAGAAGTAAAAGTCCCCCCTCCCCCAACTCATATATTAGCTTCCTCGACTCCACTTTTAGTCATCTTCTCCATTAAAGTTTTTTCCACCACACTAATTCATCACTGCCACCACTTATCACCACCACCGCAGTAGCAAACACCAACATTAAGTTTAACAAGTTGTTTGGATGATTGTTAATTGTTGTATTGTATCGTATTGTTATTTTAAATACAATATTTTTTTTGATTGTTACTTAAATTTTATTGTATTATCATTAAATCCCTCATTACGTAACAATGAAAAGTCTCACTTTATAGAACGATTGATTTGGTATGGTCGCGTCGTTACCTTATTTTTTCTCTCATCTTGCTCTTCCTTATTATTAAATAATCCTATTTTATCCTTTACCGTACCTTTTTTATACAATAATTCTACCTCGTTCCTTACTTTTTCTTTAATATTGTAAGTTTATTCTTTATATTGTCGGTGTATGACATCATGAAATGACGACAAACAATACAATTTATCCAAAAATTGTATACATAAAAAAATACAATACAATATTGTACGATATATAATGAAACAATCCAAACAAGCTGTAACAACAAAAAACACAAACACCATAACACCCTTTCTTCACACCCATTCAATAAGAAAATTACACAAGAAATTCGGGGAAGTGCAGATATAGTCAATCGAGGATATTTACACAGATAACCGGCCAGGTTAACTATTTAGTTGTTATTATTTACATTTTTTAGTCGATATATATAGATTATATATTAATTATACATATATTACTATACTTGTCGACTACTTTTAGCTTAAGTGATTGGATAGGCAATTATTTGGATTAATTATGTTAATCGATTTAGGACCACATTTAAGCTGGAGCCTAAGTTTATAAATTTTTTTAAGTTTAGTCAGTTCGGAAATAACTTCGAAGCAATTGAAGATGCAAAAAATTGTGTTCTGTTATAAAACAATAAAAGAAGAAGAGCAATATTGCAGAGAAAGAGAGAGAAAATTCTTATTGAATTTTGGGGTGGTTTACAATTGGGTAAGATCCCTCAATTTATAGGAGGAAAAATGACTTAGCCATAAAGTAAAACTCTCTACAAGATAGACATTCACTCTAATTAGAATTCTATTCTTAACACTCCCCCTTGAATGTCTACTCAATAAATAATGTGCCTCGTTAAAAACCTTGCAAGGAAAACCCAGTGGGACAAAACCTTGTAAGGGAAAAAGAGTGCAACGCGCATTAACTCCCCCTGATGAGAGCATCAATTCACATCTTTAAGCATTTGCATTCCAATCTTATGCACCATCTTCAAAACGATCTTTGGTAGAGATTTGATAAATAAATCAGTCATATTAACTTGAATAAATATGTTGCACCTTGAAATCATCACTCGTGATAGATATATAACGTCTTCACAAATATCGTGGAATGACTCTTCAATATCTCCATATAGATATCCTCGCTATCACATAACGATACATATGTGCACAAATTGCACTAAGAAAGTGGTACTTCAAGATCAAGAATTGTATATGCTTCAAGAAACTTAAATCCTTCATAGATTGACATATAAGTTAAGTCATATAAGCTATATTATAGACTGTAGATGAATATCAAGTTTTCATGTCATGCTAAACAAATAACATATGAAAAACTGATTGCACATACCATTGACTTTATACTTTTAAGTATTTGAACTACATGTCCAAAACTACATGTCTTTCATATGGAATCAATTCTACTTGAATTGTATCTCTTCCATTTGGCCAATATTTTGTTTGTATTCGACAAACTTTAAGATCCTCATCGATATTTAGCGCTATCATAGATGTCGTCGACGAACATTTTATATCGGTTCCAGTAAATTTTCATAAAGACATAACATGGAGATCTCTTCATTCATATATTCAGGTACCTGAATCTCTCATGAGATTTTATGAAGTGTTATGTCATGTGATCTTCTAGATCACTTGCCTCCTTATTATGATCACTTTGATCATTTTCTCATCTTCTTTATTAAGAAGTTCTTTTTGAAACCGATTTGTCTATACGCTTTAAGCGTATCAAAGACTTTGTCCTTCTAGGACTTAATATGAGCATTTGCAGTGAGAATATTGTTAGAAAATACGCTTAACGCTAGAGGGGGGTGAATAGCGTTATAATAAAATTTAGCGTAAACTTGCGGAAATTAAAATTTGCAGGAAATAAATAAGTGCGTTAAATAACAAAAAGGAAAAAACGCACCGATATATTCTGGTTCACCACAACACGTGGATAGTCCAGTCCCCGAGAGACTCTCTCGAGATTTTCCACTAACTTGTTAAGCTTACGGGTGCTCAACAAACCTTTACAACTTAAGGACACAAGCCTTAACACCTTTGCTCGGAGATACAACACTCCAAGACTTCAACCAAGGAAACACAAGTTCCTTACAACAAGAGAATCACAATTCTCTTACAAGTGTACAAAACACTAAACACTCAAACAAAATACTCCTTAATGAGTAGATATGAGTAAAAGAAGTAAGCTCTAGATCACAATAACTTTGGACAAGAATATGGCTCTCAAAAGCTTTATGAAACTGAATATAAAATGATAAACAAAAATACAAGCTTATAGCAATGTAATGATCAGTTGTAGTATGTTGTTGTGTTTAAAACACTGAAATGAAGCTGTATTTATAGTTGAAAAACTTGGTATTACCGTTGCCTAATTGCCAATTAAGAGTTGCTGATTTTACTCACTGACAATCGATTGTCAAACCCCAACAATCGATTGTCTGTCAGTCAGACCAAAATTCAATCCCAGATTTTACGCTTGATAATCGATTACTTACAATCCATAATCGATTACTGGCAACGTTCAAAAAATCCTTTCCAGATTTTACCACAAACAATCGATTGTCCAGAATCAACAATCGATTACTCAGCAACGTTCAAAAAATCTTTTCCAGATTTTAATCAAAGCAATCGATTATACAAAATCAATAATCGATTTCCCAATAACGTTCAAAAAATCTTTTCCGGATTTTAATCAAAACAATCGATTATACAGAATCAATAATCGATTACCTGACGGTATTTGAAAACTTTACGACAACGGTCAGCTTCACAATCGATTGCACAAAGTCAACAATCGATTACTTATCAGTTTTTGAAAAATATTTTAGACACTGTCTCTTTGACAATGATTGTCCAAAGTAACAATCGATTATTTAATAAATTTAAAAATCACTGGAAGACATTGTCTCAACATAATCGATTACCATTAGTTCATAATCGATTATTCTGAGTTTTGAAAAACTTTGATGGACACTGCCTCAGTCACAATCGATTGTCATGCAGGTTTGAAAAACATGATGCTCACTGTCTTACTCACAATCGATCGTCATTAGTTCACAATCGATTGTCATGCAGTCTTGGCTTAAAACAATCGATTATCATAAGTACATAATCGATTATCTTAGTCCAGATTTTTAAGGCATGTCTAAAAATTATTTTGACTACTGTAAATATGCATGATTTAAAAGCATTTGACATTAAATTAAATATGCATGATTTTGGAAAATAGTTTTATGAGAGAAGCCATGTTACGAGTCAAGTTGTAGGATCAAGATCACAATTAAGAATGACTCAATTAAACTATAAAACTTTGTCTTGAGCTTGAATCTCGTTGTATATCAATTGTGCGCTTGTTTCTTGAACTTCGTCATATATCAATTTTCGCTTCGTTTGTCATTCATCAAAACCTACACAAAAGAACACACGTTTTAGTATATTGCATTGAGAACGTGTTTCCAACAATTTCCCCCTTTTTGATAATGGCAAACATTAAGCGGGATATGCAAGACAAGCAATTTATATTGACGATTCAAGACAAGTATATACATGCAACAATAAGTATGCAATTTGTTCCCCCTCAATATATGAATTCCCCCTCAATTTAAGCTTATAAATATTGAGAGTGCATACCCGTTATCTTCCCCCTTTTGCCATTAGCAAAAATAAAAGAAGAAGATGCCAAAGATGTAAATAAAACTTGTTTATTTATTGGAAAGAAAACGAGATCACTTAAAGAGAGTACAATAACTCAAATAATAGCAGAACAATCGATTATTGATACGAGATAATCGATATTTAGACGATAGAAACCGATTTTTCTGAAGAGAACTCGAATTTATGCGTGTCATGCTTAATAATTCCGACGCTCAAGTTAGAAATTATGTAGAATAAAAAGATGCAATGCATGACTTAGATCAACGTGGAGTCAAGAATCCCGAGTTCACTACGAATTCGGAAGAAGGACTCTTTCTCTAAGGGCTTTGTAAAGATGTCGGCCAATTGATCTTTGGTTTCAACAAATTCGATTTCGACATCGCCCTTGAGAACGTGATCTCTTATAAAATGATGTCTAATTTCAATGTGTTTTGTTCGCGAATGAAGAACGGGGTTCTTCGTCAAGCATATGGCACTAGTATTATCACATCTAAGAGGGATATGATCAAGACTTAGGCCATAGTCCAAGAGTTGTTGTTTCATCCATAGGATTTGAGCGCAACTACTCCCCGCGGCTACATATTCAGCTTCGGTTGTGGACAACGCAACACTTACTTGTTTCTTGCTAAACCAAGAAACGAGAGAGCTACCGAGCAAATGGCAAGTGCCACTAGTGCTCTTGCGGTCCAATTTGCATCCAGCAAAATCGGAATCGGAGTAGCCAACAAGTTGGCATGAAGAGCCTTTGGGGTAGCATAGACCCACATTTGTAGTACCAACAAGATACCTTAAAATCTGTTTTACCGCAGCAAGGTGAGACTCCTTCGGACACGATTGATAACGAGCGCATAAGCACACGCTAAACATGATGTCCGGACGACTAGCAGTAAGATAAAGAAGAGAGCCAATCATACCTCGATACTTTTTGGTGTCGACTTCCTTACCTTTCTCATCTTTGTCTAGATGATCGGATGTGCTCATGGGAGTTGCCATTTCTTTTGCATTGTTCATCTCAAATCGTTTCAGCAATTCTTTGCAATATTTGGCTTGACAAATGAATGTACCTTCTTTCATTTGCTTTACTTGTAATCCCAAAAAGAATGTTAACTCACCCATCATAGACATCTCAAATTCGCTTGTCATTAAATCGGAAAATTCCTTGCATAAAACATTGTTAGTAGCACCAAATATAATATCATCTACATATATTTGAACTAACAAAATATCATTGTTTTTATGCTTAACAAAGAGAGTTGTGTCAACTTTCCCCCTAATGAAATCATTTTCCAAGAGAAACTTACTTAATCTTTCATACCAAGCTCGGGGAGCTTGTTTTAAACCATAAAGAGCCTTTTTGAGCTTGAAAACATGATCGGGAGATTTAAAGTTTTCAAAACCGGGGGGTTGTTCAACATAAACTTCTTCTTGAATAAAACCGTTTAGAAAAGCACTTTTCACATCCATTTAATATAAATTGAAATTCATAGAAGAGGCAAATGCAAGCAATAAGCGAATAGCTTCTAATCTAGCTACGGGAGCATATGTTTCCTCATAGTCAATACCTTCTTCTTGATTATAGCCTTTTGCTACAAGCCTAGCTTTGTTTCTAGTGATTATACCATTTTCATCTAGTTTATTGCAAAAAACCCATTTCTTACCAATTATGGTATGACCTTCGGGTCTTGGCACCAAATCCCAAACGTCATTGCGTTCGAATTGGTTAAGCTCCTCTTGCATTGCCTAGGTCTAAAATTCATCCCCAATTGCTTCCGAGATGGTTTTGGATTCAATTTGAGAAACAAGAGCAGTATGTTCTAAGGTATTTTTGAGAGAGTTTCGGGTACTTACCTTGTCTCCAACGTTGCCAATTACCTGTTCAAGAGGGTGATCTTTGATCGTCCTCCACTCATTTGGCACTTTTGTTTCTTTTTCCAATTGTGGCGCTTCTTCCGTTGGTTGTTCCTCAGTTTCATCTTTATTTTCCTTGGGTGGTTCCTCTTGTATTTTGTCTTTCAAGCTATCTAAGATACCTGCAAGATCAAAACCGGAATCCTTTCTCGCCAAGCGAGCATTATTTTCGGAAAATACAACATGAGGGGATTCCTCCACAATTTGGGATCGTTTATTAAAGACCCTATATGCTTTACTACGTGAGGAATATCCAAAGAAAATACCTTCATCCGACTTAGCATCAAATTTACCCAATTGGTCTTTGCCATTGTTATGAACAAAACATTTGCAACCAAAAACTCTAAAATGGGAAATATTTGGTTTTCTACCCATATAAAGTTCATAGGGGGTTTTCATGAGTATCGGCCGAATTACTACTCTATTTAGAACATAGCAAGCGGTACTCACGGCGTCCGCCCAAAAATGTTTGGGTATCTTAGCTTCGTCGAGCATGGTGCTAGCCATCTCTTCGAGACACCTATTTTTCCTTTCCACCACCCCATTTTGTTGTGGTGTACGTGGAGCGGAAAAGGTATCTCGATTCCGAGTTCGTCACAAAAGTCCGCAAAGAGCTTGTGATCAAACTCTTCCCCATGATCACTTCTAATTGAAGTGACGGTTGTTTCGTTCTCATTTTGAACACGCTTAAGAAAATATTTAAAATTTTGAAAAGAATCACTTTTATTGGCAAGAAATAAAGTCCAAGTAAATCTCGAGTAATCATCAACAATCACAAAAGCATATTTATTTCTTCCTAGACTTTCAATGCGAGAGGGACCAAATAAATCCATATGAAGCAATTGCAATGGTCTAGAAGTTGAAACAATGTTTTTAGATTTGAAAGATGCTTTTGTTTGCTTCCCCTTTTGACACGAGTCACAAATAGAGTCATTTTCAAATTTTAAATTGGGAAGACCAACAACTAAGTTTTGAGAAATCAATTTGTTCAAAAGATGCATATTGATATGTGCTACTCTATGATGCCATAGCCAAGTATCATCCTCTTTACTCATTAGACAATCAACATAATCGGGTGAGGAATTAGCAAGATCAACCATATAAATATTATCCACTCTAAAGCCGCAGAGGATAATTTTGAAATCACTACGTCTGAACACTAAGCATTCATCCGAATCAAATAAAGCAAGATTTCCCTTGTCACACAATTGGCTTATGCTCAAGAGATTATGCTTTAATCCTTTAACAAGTAATATATGCTTAATAGAGGAATTTTCATCCTTACCGACCGAGCCGATGCCGATGATCTTTCCTTTATTGTTATCACCGAAGATAACACTTCCTCCTTCTTTGTGCTCTAATTGAAGGAATTTGGATTCATCTCCCGTCATATGCTTGGAGCATCCACTATCAAGGTACCATAGTACACTTGATCCCTTCAAGCACACCTACAAAACAAATTAATGTTCTTTAGGTACCCATGCCATCTTGGGTCCTTGGAGGTTAGGCATATTATAATGATGCGATTGAGTAATATGTCTATGACGTGTAAAGCATGCAGGAGCAATATGACCAATACGTCTACAATAATGACAAGTCACATTTGGGTTATGCATCCTTCTAGGTTCATAGTAACTAGACGGATGAAAATTTCTTACTCTATTTTGAACACTATGACTATTTCGCATTTCATGAGAATTATTTCTCCTACTATGAGCTCTAGGATGGGCAGCATTTCTAGAGTGATTGTTTCTCGGTTGAGGGTCATTGCTAGGTCTTCTAAGGGGTTCAAAATTTGGCCTAAAGTATGCATCATTTCTAGGGTGACTATTTCTAGGTGGTAAGTCATTCCTAGGTCTTCTAAAATGTTCAGCATTTTGTCTAGCATGCATATTGGCTCTAGAGTTGTTGTTTCTAGGATATGCATTTCTATTGTTAATCCTAGGTTGAGCTTTAGGTTGTTGGGGTTTAGCTTCAACCTTTTCTTCATTCTTAAAGCCTATTCCATGCTTGGTTGATTTCAAGTTAACAAGAACATCATTCAAGTTTTTGTGCGAAGAATTAAACTTATCTAATGTGCCTTTAAGCCTACTTACTTCATTCTTAAGATGCAAACAAGAAGTGCAATTTCTAGTAGAGCTTTCGGGCTTATCGGAACTTCTTTTTCCAAAAAACTTGTTTTCCTCTTTCAGCTTCTCATTTTCTAAAACCAGTTTTTCTAAATCCTTTTCTTTTAAAGAAAGCTGTTTTTGAAAATCTTTTTCTTTTAGAAAAGCATTTTCTTTTACGCTTTTGACTGTTTTTGAAGCTTTAATAAATTCAGTATATAATTCATCAAAAGCAGTTCGCATTTCATCAAGAGTAAAGAAGTTTTGATACGAAATTTGACATACCTCGTCTTTGTTTTCTTCTTGTGCCATGAGGCAAAGATTTGCTGCTTCATCTTCTTCTCCTTCGCTTGACTCATCTCCGGAGTCACCTCCCCAAGAAATATATGCGCGTTGCTTTTTAAAAGGTTTCTTTTCCTTTTTGAGGTTTGGGCAATTTGACTTGATGTGCCCGGTTTCTCCGCATTTGTAGCATTTTATTCCTCCTTGCTTTTTCCCTTTGCGTTAATACTCCTTGCGCATGAACTTTTGAAATCTTGTGATAACGAGTCCAAACTCGTTGTCTCCTTCCTCATCAATTTGCGGTTGACTTGTGCTCGCCTTTAGAGCTATTCTTTGCCTCCTTTGATCATCAACAAGAGGGTTAAGAATAGTAGATTCATAGGTCTTGAGATTACCTCTTAATGCGTCAATTGTGACATTTGAGACGCCGATGGATTCTTGGATTGCGTCGGCCTTTGATCGCCATGCCGGAGTTAGACTTCTAAGGATCTTCCGTACAAGTTCTCTATCCGTGAATGTCTTTTTGAGGGCATGTAGATCATTTACGATTATTGAAAATCATTCAAACATTTCGTCCACCTTTTCTCCTTCCTTCATGTGAAATAATTCATAAGCATGGGTTAGGAAATCAATTTTTGCTTCCCTTACCTGATCCGTTCCTTCGTATGTAACTTCTAGCTTGTCCCACATCTCCTTTGCTGTTGTGCAACACGATATTTTCCTGTAATCGTCAGCATTAACAGCACAATATAATAAGTTTATTGCTTTAGCATTATTTTGGACCTTTCGGATGTCATCCGCGTCATACTCATCCTCGGACTTGGGAACCCATTCATTTTCCACCTTCTTGGTTGGAATTTGATTTCCCTTTGTAAACACCTTCCAAAGGTGAAAACTGTTGGATTGAACGAAGATCATCATCCTCTCCTTCCAGTACGTGTAATTTGTACCATTGAATAGAGGTGGTCGTGTGGAGCACTGTCCTTCATCAATTCCTGCAAAAGAGTCACGAGTAGAAGCCATGGATGGTTCTCTCAAACTGTTAAGTCTTCAGAGAGTATGGCTCTGATACCAATTGTTAGAAAATACGCTTAACGCTAGAGGGGGGGTGAATAGCGTTATAATAAAATTTAGCGTAAACTTGCGGAAATTAAAATTTGCAGGAAATAAATAAGTGCGTTAAATAAACAAAAAGGAAAGAACGCACCGATATATTCTGGTTCACCACAACACGTGGCTAGTCCAGTCCCCGAGAGACTCTCTCGAGATTTTCCACTAACTTGTTAAGCTTACGGGTGCTCAACAAACCTTTACAACTTAAGGACACAAGCCTTAACACCTTTGCTCGGAGATACAACACTCCAAGACTTCAACCAAGGAAACACAAGTTCCTTACAACAAGAGAATCACAATTCTCTTACAAGTGTATAAAACACTAAACACTCAAACAAAATACTCCTTAATGAGTAGATATGAGTAAAAGAAGTAACTAGATCACAACAACTTTGGACAAGAATATGGCTCTCAAAAGCTTTATGAAATTGAATATAAAATGATAAACAAAAGTATGCAAGCTTATAGCAATGTAATGATCAGTTGTAGTATGTTGTTGTGTTTAAAACACTGAAATGAAGTTGTATTTATAGTTGAAAAACTTGGCATTACCGTTGCCTAATTGCCAATTAAGAGTTGCTGATTTTACTCACTGACAATCGATTGTCAAACCCCAACAATCGATTGTCTACCAGTCAGACCAAAATTCAATCCCAGATTTTACGCTTGATAATCGATTACTTACAATCCATAATCGATTACTGGCAACGTTCAAAAAATCCTTTCCAGATTTTACCACAAACAATCGATTGTCCAGAATCAACAATCGATTACTCAGCAACGTTCAAAAAATCTTTTCCAGATTTTAATCAAAACAATCGATTATACAATCAATAATCGATTTCCCAATAACGTTCAAAAAATCTTTTCCGGATTTTAATCAAAACAATCGATTATACAGAATCAATAATCGTTTACCTGACGGTATTTGAAAACTTTACGACAACGGTCAGCTTCACAATCGATTGCACAAAGTCAACAATCGATTACTTATCGTTTTTGAAAAACATTTTAGACACTGTCTCTTTGATAATCGATTGTCCAAAGTAACAATCGATTATTTAATAAATTTGAAAATCACTGGAAGACACGGTCTCAACATAATCGATTACCATTAGTTCATAATCGATTATTCTGAGTTTTGAAAAACTTCGATGGACACTGCCTCAGTCACAATCGATTGTCATTAGTTCACAATCGATTGTCATGCAGGTTTGAAAAATCTGATGCTCACTGTCTTACTCACAATCGATCGTCATTAGTTCACAATCGATTGTCATGCAGTCTTGGCTTAAAACAATCGATTATCATAAGTACATAATCGATTATCTTAGTCCAGATTTTTAAAGCATGTCTAAAAATTATTTTGACTACTGTAAATATGCATGATTTAAAATCATTTGACATTAAATTAAATATGCATGATTTTGGAAAATAGTTTTATGAGAAGCCATGTTACGAGTCAAGTTGTAGGATCAAGATCACAATTAAGAATGACTCAATTAAACTATAAAACATTGTCTTGAGCTTGAATCTCGTTGTATATCAATTGTGCGCTTGTTTCTTGAACTTCGTCATATATCAATTTTCGCTTCGTTTGTCATTCATCAAAACCTACACAAAAGAACACACGTTTTAGTATATTGCATTGAGAACGTGTTTCCAACAAATATAGTTACTTTCTTTGGGCCAGCAAATGCGTATGGCATGCTTTGCAATATATTGCAAATGAATTATCTTTTTATGAACTTCAAGTTCATATTATCCTATTCGAGGATCTAAATATACAAATGATAATTCATTCTACATAACGTTTTCTCAACTGTTTATCATGTCTCCCACTCATGTTAGAAAAACTAACTTGTTTCCTCAACTTTGAGAATCCATCTTTGTGCATTATGGTGTTAATGAAAATATACACCGCACATCAATAATAATAAGATGGAGTTATTTGGTTCCTGACCCTGAACCACTTGTGAGGGAGAATATAATATACTTTCGTATATAACATATATCAAACGGTTAGCTATTAAGTGGAGGCACTCAATAAATTATTTTGCTAAACCAACTATGATGTAAACCAATATATCAACATGAACTTCTTGAATAGAAAATCTGGAAATTGTGCTCTAAATTAAATTACTGAGCAAGTTACCTCGCAAGCACCGGCCAGTTTGCGGGTTAATAATAATCACACATGTAACCATCTCATAGATGCATCTTATATGGTATACATGGCAGGTGAATGGGCCCATATTCACCTTTGATAGTTCCAGTATTCATGGGATTCAATCCCAATTTTAGTTGGTCAATTAATTAATGAGAACAAGCAATATAAGAAAATTTGTAAAGAACTTTCTAGTTTTTTAATATTTACCCATGTGAATTCTCTATTATATTTGCACATCATATTTAAATTGATATGGCTAAACTGATTATGCCAACTGAATAAATTATCAATATTGATAAGTTCATGTTTACACCATGACATGTGCATTTCTCAATAAACTCCACATTTATTATGATATGGGTTTTTATATCAATAAACATCCATTTTATTGTGGTATTCTTTTGTTTGTGTAGTACAAACTGGAGAATAAAGCAGGTAGCTTTTCACATACAGATTTTCCCGCTACAAGTTGTAGTAATAGAAGATATCAAATCTTTCCTTTATTTATCGTCTCAATATAATCAATCGCTTTCGCATATACTTTGGAAACTGAATAAGTTTCTTTGAGACTTACTACAACACAATACCTTATTGGTAATCAATTTTGTTTCTCCAACATAGTAATAATTGGCTCTTCTAGAGCTCTCAATTAATTTTGTACTACCACAAATTCATCAACATCCATGTGGTGAATATCTCTTTTAAAGAGAAAGTTATACCATTATGGTCATAATCAAAATTATATTTAAGATATGTTTCTTGTATTATCGTTGTCCTTTAATAATCATATTTCCAAAATATTTTGGCGTACAATAGGTACGTGACCAAAGATCATTCATGCCATAGTAATGACATTATTTTCATATATCATCTCAAACCTCCTTCTAGAGGTGATGTGGTATATTCACTACCACTAGCACGTTTATATTCTTCCAAGAATGAATATGTATTCATAAATTAGATGTTATCACACTCACACCATGAATGGACCATAATCATCTATATGTGCTATATAAAATCTCATGTCAAATCGATGAGAGATATTACTTTCGCAAAGTGAAGGATTATATTGAGAATCCTTATTATTCTCATTATCACAATGATGACGATTATAATTTCGTCTATTGCCACGTCCACATCCATTGATACCTTCACGGTAATAATTTTGTCTTCTTTCAGACTTATCACATACTGCGATCGCATTCTCTTAAGGGAATTAGAATGGAGCAAATTCAATTGGACGAGTTTTCAATTCTTTGCCCACAATCATACATGAATTTAATCATGGCAAGACATAGAAAATTTACCACGTTGGGTGGTTATAATATCTTTCAAACTCCATTAGAGTCGCAATCAAAATTTATCGTCTTTGCTTGTATTTAAAATCAAATTATAGAATGTCAAGAATTTAAAAGAGAAAAGTAAAATACTTACCTTAAATTCAGAATTTAATCATGAAGGAAGAGCATAGAACATTTGACGATCATTATTCTCAATCCCAAAGCTTCTACTCAATTGATTAGAGTCTCGTGCCATTGCCTTGCCCAGAACAGAAGTGGTATTTAGGACATCATAAAACACTCGCGTCACAACTCCTCGGGCTCCTCGGACAGGAACTGAGTTATTTATGGTCGCTCGCATTTCGAAGGCGTCTGCCAACCAACCTGGTTGTCGATGATAACGAACAGTTCCTTAGGTTATATCGTGGTGTTACACAAGGACTTAAACACTTGATGAACTTTGACTTGATGGATAGTGCAGCAACTGAAGGGGTACTTAAAAGTGTTGGAGCTGTTGTGTGCGCTTGTTGTCGTTGATGAGGATGGTAAGTTAACCAAAGTGGGTGGAAAATGGGTGAGTTTCTTGCTGTCCAACATGATTGTTGCGTGTACAATAGCTCTCCGGAGATAATAAGAATTACAGCAATGATTTATGTAGTTAATTCAGTGTTCTATCATCCGAGGGTATAGGAGTCGAACCCGCCAAATTCTGGATTGCAAGTTTGTTTCCGGAATGTGATCCACCATTAATGACATTCAAGGGAGGAACTCGGACAGGAACTGAGTCATTGATGGTCGCTGCCATAGAGACGGCGTCTGCCAACGAAAGTGCTGGTCGATAGAGACGAACAGCTCTTGGGTAGTGCTTCCAGTTATACACTGAAAATAGATGTATTGCAAGTTTGTTTCCGGCATGTAATACAATATTAATGACATTGAAGGCAGGAAATTTCAACATCAACTTCTTGTCACCAGGCATATTTACAATGTGCTGCAAGGCTTTAATAAGGACATCAATCCCTACTACTCATCCCTTCTGTTTTGCCGTCACCGTGCCCTATGATAGTGTCATCGTAATTTCCTATCTCCTTAATCTTCTCAAAAGCTTCTTGAGACGGTAGAGTCTCGTGCTGATAACGTGTTATAAAACAATAAAAGAAGAAGAGCAATATTGCAGAGAAAGAGAGAGAAATTCTTATTGAATTTTGGGGTGGTTTACAATGGGGTAAGATCCCTCAATTTATAGGAGGAAAAAATGACTTAGCCATAACGTAAAACTCTCTACAAGATAGACATTCACTCTAATTAGAATTCTATTCTTAACATGTTCCAAGTTTTACCTAAAGTTTGACCTATGCAGGTCAACTTCCGCGAATCGTGCATGAGAAGTCTTTGCGTAGTGATAGCAAATACAGTAAGTACCCTAGAAAGGGTTATCGGTCAAAATAGTATTTTATTTTTCCTTCAAATGAAATTGCGTGATTTTCGTTCAACTTCAGTGGATTCTAGCAAGAATTATTATGATATTGTAGAAAATAAAGTAAAAATTGAGTGATTTTATGCAGTGTTTTAAAAGTTTTTTTTAGGACTCACCTCAAGGATCGTTCCGGGGTTGGACACTATCAAAATGCCTTAAGACTTATATGTGAGACATAGTTTTATGAGGCCTACGCCCCCAAACGCCCGACTGTGTATCCTAAACACGCCTAACATTCAACGCCCGGGACTTCCCAACAGTTCCTATGCAAATCATGTGTTGAATTCACTAATTTGCATTGTTGACTCTCAAAATTCTTTAACAAATGAATTTTTAACGCTCTTTTTATCTATATGAATAACTCATATAACGAACTATAGTATTGCATATTTACTAGTTGAGAACATCGTGAAGATGAATATGATTTGAATATTTCTTTTAAAAATAGATAATCAAAATTTATATCTTTACTTGATAGATCTTCACGTCTTAGTTCTATGTCTCTCAAAATTATCATATATTTCTTATTTTACAATTTAAGAATTATTTTATATTTACTCATAAAGAGTATATTCTGAAAATGTGATAGAGGTTTATGCACGGATTGCAAGGTCATCTCGAGTGAGAATCTTATGACCCAACATATGCTTTTGATTATGGACTTAGAGATCAGGTGGCCGAGGAAAAAGAGGGCTATGTCTGGTATACCTAAGATCAGGTGGGGTGCATTGACTAAGGACAAGGTCCAGGAGTTGGAGGAGAAGTTGCTGGCTATGGAGGCATAGAGGAGTAGCGGGAATGCGAGTTGTATGTGGTCTATGATAGCAAATTGCATTAGAGAGGCGGCGAGAGAGGTGTTAGGGGTCTCAAAGAATTTTTCTGGTGGTTATAAAGGGGATTGGTAGTGGAACGAAGAGGTTCAGAGGAAAGTGAAAGCCAAGAAAGTGACATATTTGAAGCTCGTAGAGAGTATTGATGAGGGGTAGAAGAGTGCTAATAGGGAGGGGTATGAAAAGGTCAGGAAGGAGGCGAGGTTGGCGGTTATTGCGACTAAGATCGCGGGCGTTTAGTCGTTTATACGAAGAAATTGGGGATAGAGGGGGGCAGGAAGTTGTACAGACTAGCGAAGGTGAGGGAGCGGAAGGCCCGGGATCTAGACCAAGTGAGATGCATAAAAGATGAGGAAGGACGAGGTGTATTGGAGGGGGCTCAGATTAGGCAGAGATGGCAGTCGTACTTTCATAGGCTCTTAAATGAAGAGGGAGATAGGGGCATTGTACTGGGGGAGTTGGAGAACTCGGAGCGGCAGCAAGATTTTGGGTACTGTAGACAAATTCGAGTGGGAAAGTTGTAGGGGCTATGCGTAGGATAAGTAGGGGTAGAGGGGCGGGGTCGGACGAGATCCCAGTGGAATTCTGGAAGAGAGTAGGTAAGGAGGCTTGGAATGGCCTGCTGGGTTTTTTAACGTCATTTTTAGGACGAAGAAGATGCCCGAATAATGGAGGAAGAGCACAATAATCCCGTTGTACAAGAATAAATGGGATGTTCAAAATTGCAATAACTATAGGGGTATCAAGTTGTTAAACCATATGATGAAAGTATGGGAGAGGGTGATTGAAGGGAGGCTGAGGAGGTGTGTGTCCATTTTCGAGAACCAGATTGGTTTCATGTGGGGGCGGTCAACCACTGAGGCCATTCATATTGTGAGAATATTAGTGGAGAAGTATAGGGCGGTGAAGAAGGATTTGCACATGGTGTTCATTGACCTGGAAAAGGCCTACGACAAAGTCCCCCGAGAGGTTCTATGGAGATGTTTGGAGGCTAGAGGAGTGCCTGTAGCGTATATTAGAGTGATTCCGGACATGTATCATGGATCTAAGACACGGGTTAGGACATAAGTGGAGACTCAGATTTCTTTCCAGTTGAGATGGGGTTGCATTAGGGATCAACACTTAGCCCATTTTTGTTTTCCACAGCGTTGGATTCTTTGACACATCACATTCAGAGGGAGGTGCCTTGATGTTTGCTGCTTGCGGATGACATAGTCTTGATTGATGAGATGCGGGATGACGTTAACGAGAGGCTGGAGGTCTAGAGACATACCCTGGAGTCTAAGGGTTTCAAGCTGAGCAGGACCAAGATAGAATACTTGGAGTGCAAGTCCAACGGTGTTACCCAGGAGGCGGACAGGGATGTGAAACTCGATACGCAAGTCATTTATGGGAAAGAGAGTTTCAAGTATTTGGGAACTATAATCCAGAGGAATGGGAAGATAGATAAGGATGTCACACACCGTACCGGAACATGGTGGATGAAGTGGAGGCTCGCTTGTGGTGTCTTGTGTGATAAGAATGTTTCGTTAAAACTTAAGGGTAAGTTCTACAAAGTAGTTGTTAGACCGACTATGTTGTATGTGAGTGGCCCCTGTGGAGGCAAAGATGCGTGAGCCAAGGTTGAGATGGTTCGGCCATGTTAAGAGGAGAAGAGCAGATGCCCCAGTCATGAGATGTGAGAAGTTGGCCTTAGGAGGTGTGATGAGGGGTAGAGGTAGGCCAAAAAAGTCTTGGGGAGGGGTGATCAGGCGGGACATGGCGCTACTTGAGTTAAACGACGACATTACTCTAGATAGAAGGGTGTGGAGATTGAAGATTATGGTAGAAGGTTAGTAGGTAGTCATGCATCTCCCTTTGTCTTCTCTAGCTAAATAGTATTAGCGCTAGTTCAGTTCCCTTTTTCTCCTTAGTTTTCTATATCGCATGTCTCGTCTCGTTATTACTTGCCATTGGTAATTTCGTAGTTTGCTGCCTTGGTATTAGTTTTCAAAATATGTTATCTTGCTGCTACTTGTTATCAGTACCCCTTTTATATTATCTGTTGCTATCTTCGATTTAGGTTTTTAATTATTGTTTTGCTATTACTTGCTACCAGGGCTTCTCTCACTTTCTTTAGTCAAGGGTCTATCAGAAACAGTCTCTCTGCCCTTCCAGGGTAGGGTGTAAGGCTACGTACATCCTACCCTCCCCAGACCCCACTTGTGGGACCATATTGGGTTGTTGTTGTTGTTGTTGTACAACATTGATAAAGTTTATTGAGTATTTAATTTTAAAGAGATAAAATATGCAATTTGATAATATTTTTCAAGAAATTATAATTTTAATTGTTTGAAAGTAAAGAGGTTGTAGTTAATTTATATTTTATGGTAACTTTAATAATATTGTATTATTTATACTACTAAAACATGCTAAATATTATTATTTTATATGAGTTTCTTTAAAAACATTTAGTTTTCTTGAACTTATAATAATATATCATTTATATTTTATTGTGTTATAATGCTATATTATTAATTTATAAATTAAAAAAATTAAAGATCTGTAAGGCTTACGACTTGTATTTCGAGGCTTTTCCCTTGCCCCATATTAAATAAAACACCCTACCTCACGCCTTGCTTTTTAAAACATGATTTTATGGTTAGAAAAAACTAATTTGGTGATTTTACTGCAATTATATTATACGTTGAGTGACCTTCTTTGTAATTAATACTTGAAAACATTGAGAAGTGATTCCATATCCATGTCCAGTGAAGGTTTTGTTGATTTTTATTCTAAGATAATTACTGACTGCAACTCAACTTATACGATACTTTAGTGGGTATTCTATGGCAAATATTGATACTTTATTTATTTTAAATAAATATTTCTTTAAAAAATTATATTTTATAGTTACCTTTTGATTTTTCATAGCCATCTATTTATGATTACCTCCTACCCATAAGTCATATAATAAGCTTTGTATTATTTTTTTCTCATATCCCCTCAAATTTCTCCTATCCCCTACCCCATATCTATTCTCCCTCTCTCTCTACTTCCCGATGTAAAGGAGAACATTTTTCTATATGATTTACAGTAGCCTTTGAAATTGATCAACCATAAGAGCCTTTCCGGCATGAATATTCAACGACAACATTACAACAAGGGCAAGAAAAGCAAGAAATAATAGCAGCGCCGAGCTGGCACCTTCAATAAGGAGAAATTGGCGGCGTCAGCACCCAAGTGGCGGGCGATTTCACGGCCAGTGGCGTGCCACATTCTCTGACGCAACATATCGGATCAATAAAAACTCCATTATTTCGCTAGTGATATGTGCTAACCGGAGGCAACGGTGACGACGACCGAGGATTGGATACTGATGTTGCTTCAACGAGATGACATAAGGGTTGTTCTTGAACAAAGACGACAGAGTTGGGGGCTGAGCAACTCGAATTTTCTGTTAATATATTTGAATGTATCTCGCTGTATTTCATTGTATTCATTGTTTTTTTTTTCATTGTATGTCAATGTATCTCGATGTATTATATGTATTTCATTATATTCATTGTCTTCTTTTTTTTTCATTGTATTTCAATGAATCCCATTGTATTCTATGTATTTCATTGTATTCACTATCTCGCTATATTCCATGAATGCATTCATATGTTTTTTTAATTAATATAATGTATGTATTTAGATATATTATATAATTTCTCTCAAGATTGCTATTTTTTTGTGGTATTTTTCGGTTGAGAATCTTTTTATAACTGAAAATACAAAATTTATGTGTTATAATTGAATTTGTTGAGTTATATTAGGAGTCTATTATGTTAATTGATTCACTTTCCGTTTAAAAATAGTGTAATCCCCTAGCTGTAATTCCATATATCATGCCATGAATACAGTTGAATACACTCAAATACAACAACTAATTAGTTGGACTTCACTGATTCACGCCTATTTTTGCTACTGTATTCATGAATACAGTAGCTTAAATACATCTAATACATCTTAGAATAACAGAAAACGTATCTACAATCCGTAATATAGCAAATGATATCTATAGATAGCTAATTACTACTAAAAGGTAGTGCTTTATGAAAATTTCTCTACTTTATTCTATTTTCTAAAAGTGTGACTCAATTCTGTATTATTCAAGGAAAATGGACTGGGATCTTGTGTCTGCTCTGCATCAGGCCCATAGACATGAGCCAAGAATTTAGTATGGCAACTGGTGGCGGGGACCTATGAGATCATTCAAAGGCGGATCCTGAAGGTGGTAGGCCTACATGAACAGACCGTCCCCATCAGAGTTTTGATCAAGGATTCCAAGCAATATATATATATATATATATATATATATATATATATATATATATATATATATATATATATATATATTCAAAACTTTTATCGAGGTTAAGGGGGTCCAGTGATCCCTCAGAGGTCGTCTGAATGCGGATAGTAACGTCCCATGAATGTATGTCAGCGACTTCTTCAGTCTTTTTCTTCTTCCAGCACACTACACTCTCTGCTTATTCGAATCTTAAACCCCTATGATCCCTTTGTTTTTATAATGAATTATTATTATTATTATTATTATTATTATTATTATTATTATTATTATTATTATTATTATTATTATTATTATTATTATTATTACTATTATTATTAGTATTATGTCCATAAGAAGTACTACAATAGACAATTATTATTATTTATATCCATAGAAAGTAGTACACGCTCATATATCATTACCTTTCTCCTGGGTGGCTCATTGCATCGATGGTCCATTTCTCCTGAACTGGATTCCCAGCTGTCTCTTAAAACATATCCAACGTTCCTTAATGGATCCTCCAACTCCAAGTTTCCGACCAAGTTGAATTTCTTACTTCCACATACTCCTTATAAAGCCCACGCAGAGTGACTTCAAAAAGAAGATGCCGAGAGAAAGTCTTAAACCTTAAAATGCATTGTGAAGAGAGATCGAAGCCAAAGATTTAATGACACAGTACAGGTACAGGATGGAAAGGACAGATAAAGGAATCAACCCACCGGATGGGCATACCTCTCTTCAATTATTGTTAGGGTGGGAGGGAGTAGGTCTTGTTTCATATTTATATACCTATAACCCCAATACTGACTCTAAAACTATATTATTTTGGATATTAAGAAAAAGAACAGAGGTATGCAAACCAGAAGCTTCAAGCAGCTAGCTAAAATGGAAACATACAAGTGTGTATATCCACTCTCAAGTATACTGTGGCGAGAAAGGGGCATTGCAGAATACACATACAAGAACAGTAAAAATGTTGAACTTTAATTTCCATTGTTACCCTTTTACCATATCAATTGTGAGTATCAACAGCTCCATAAGATTCAGAGGGAACAAGCCACTGGAGCTACCACTTTCATATTCACATTATAAAACTGTATATGGGAGCCTTCAGTCCAGAGCCATCTAAAACTGTATGTAACATGAACCTACATACAGAGTCAAATAGTATCATTCTCATAATGTTAAGCCTTGGGAATTTGTCACAAATTCTACAGTCCTTGTTATGAAAAGGATGCTATTCAATTAAAAGACCAAAACAGATGAAAGGGCCGGTCTTTGGAAAAAAACCGGGCAGTATAAAACATCAGGAAGGGAGGAGGAAAAGATGTTGTGAAACTGAAAATAAACAGTTATAAGTTAAGAAAGCAGAAGTTGCACATCTTACTGGAGGGTTGAGATCAAATTATGGCAAGAATCAGAAATTTATTATAATTCAACCTACTAAAGGATCTGAAAGCCATTTAACTGAAGGTGTGGCCACTGTGGGAGACCAGAAAAAAGAAATATATGACACTTCCCATCTGTCTATGCCTTAATAGATAGAGCTACCCAGTACATGTACTAACAAAAGGATGCAAGTATTCTGTGGAATAGTCGAGGTGTGTGTAAAGTGACCCTGACATATTATCCAAAAAAAAGAAGAAGAGATCTAAAACACTGGTACGGCCAATAAGACTGAGTGACTTAGTCAACAACAACTACCTAGTATAGTCTCACAAAGTGGGGTCTGGAAGACTGAGTGACTTAGTCATGAAAACTAAAAAGGTTGTCCCAGCGGCAGCTAATTCAATTTTTAAATTAATGAAAGCTTCTGCTAAACTGCTGATTCATTTATTCAAGGGAAAAGGAAGGATGTGCAAGATGGCTTTATAGAAAGAGGAAAAAATCCCAACTTCATGTTCATCCAGAAATTGGTTGTTTGAGAGTTTAAGAAATCACCAATAAAACTTCTGCAGTGTTTCCTTTTGATCTTTATAATTAGCTAGAAGTCAACACGGACTAAATAGAATTACAGATAAACTAAATTTTCAGACTGACAGAATCCTCAGTTTCACTGCTGAATAGACGGTCATAGACACAAAAGAAGTGCATAATTCCTTTCACACTTGCTCTTTACTAAACGACTCTCTACTGCACTCGCTTAACTTAGTTGATGCAACTCATAACCAAGGTATTCCAGAAGCAAGCAGTTAGTACATACAAAAGTTAATAGCAAGACTTCTAACTGTTGCTGTCGTTCTAGGATGCTCTAATAGTTTTACCATTTTCAATTCAGGCACGGAGGGCCATCCAAATAGAGCAACGAAGTTTATATGTGTTGTGGAAGTTAGAAATACCAAGACTAGTCAGGTCTTCATATTCAATGTTAAAAAACTGGTTTAATGCACTGCCACAATTCTTACTAGTGGTTTTCTTTGACCAGATTAATATTTAAAAGAAGGTGCATATAAAGAAGACACTGCACAATGCACAGCACAGATGTCAATATGTGTTCAACATGTCGCAAAAGAAATTGAAATGACATATAAGTCAACTTCGTAAATGACTTCAGAAACAGAAGCAACTTTTTGATGGAAATGAATTTACTGAACATCTTCAATGAAATCTCAGATATGGACATCAAAATACATGACTCTGGAGAGGTCCAGAGGGTAAGACTTCATTGACGGGAAATGAGTCTCGAACTTTATATGAACGCTGAAAATCCAAGTGCCAACATTAAAATAGACCAAAACAAAAAAGAGAGGAAAACCCACCTTAAGGGCCAAGTAATATGATGTTTCTGACAAGCTTGAGATAAGCCCATTTGATGAGAATCAGATATGAATCCATGGTTTATAGAGCAATTCTGCAACAAATCCACAAAGTTATTGTGTCTCCAGCAAAAGAGTATTATCTATATAGTCAAGGCATTATCGAATCTTATGCATCAGTTCAAAATCCGAAAGAACAGTAGCACTCCGGGAACCAACTCAATTTTCATGGATCAAATCACAGAAAACAAAGACACCTAAATGAAGGCAAAATTCAAAACAACACCCAATACACCATTATTTTCCTAGCAGAGCTGTATAATTTGTATTCAAAACGCACATATGCACCAATATATAAGAGGAAATATAGGCATCAGACCGTTCAGAAATTTGCAATATATATTACTGATTTACATTTAAAGAGTGGCGCTATCAAAGTGCATTAGCTTTTCAGCAGCTCTGTTGTACATCTTCAACAGAAACAGCAGTTTCAGTCTGCTGTCAATTTTCAGTTGTGATACAAAGTTGTATTGAACACTTGCACTAAAATATGATCACTAGTTCATAAACAGCACTGAGTTCACCAATAACGTAAGGACGGTCACCTATCTATTATAGAAAGACAACGTAAAAGTTAAAATCATGTCCTCCCTCAGCCATGTAGAACACCACTACCCCATCATTCAGTGCTCAGCAATTGAAAGACGGTGTTGTCCATAAGTTCTTCCATTCCCCTGCAAATATGTCCACAGGCACATTCGGCACTCAGGCAAAGGAAGCAAAACCGGGAATCCTCAAAACTGAATTGATCTAGCGGAACCATCAAACCCTTGGGTTTAACATTTAATACAGGTTTTCACATGATTAGGACAAGAAATATGTACCATAACTCATGCCAATCAGTCATCACACTCATTGAGGCGATTAATGGCAGGAACTCGTTGCTTCCTCCTGCTTTTTGTTGAGAATCTTGCTGCAGATACACTCAGGAGTTTATTGAGCGACATGCCTTCACCTAAGATTTTTTTCTTCTCCTCGTACCTGTGTTTAATCCTTCCGTCAAGCTTGTACCCAAGAAATGCAGGAAAAGCCAATAGTTCCCCAACTTCACGACCCATCTCCTCAACCAAGTAGTCCAACTTCTCCTCCAATGACTCATGATTGTACTGTAATACCTGCGGATGCTTCATGCTCATCTCCAGAATGTCATCAAAAGTCAAGCCGTAGTTAAAAAATACCCCAATAAGCTCTTGCATATTTTTGCAGCTAGTCCTGGTAACAGCTCCCATTGCCATTGCCAATTCCTTGGTATTATTCTTATATCCAATCTTCACCAAAAAGACCAGCTTGTAAGCAAGATTGCCCTCAAATGACAGACTTAGAAACAAAGGGGCTTTTATTAAGAACCTGAATATATCATGTGAACTCAACCCACATTGCTTAAGAAAATCAATTCGAGGATGCAATTTCCTTTTCTTGCTGGCGCTAAACATATTGAGATAAACTAGAACAATTCGAAAAATCTCCTCCTCACTTAATCCAGCAAATGATTTGAAGAGCCCTACACGATCTTTTAAGTGGTCAACACTGTATGCTACAACAAATGGTAACTTATGCAAAACGGTTGCAGTTCCAGCCTCATCACCTCCACTCAGCTCGAATAGGAACCCTATCCTGGGAATCAACTGCGCGTCAAGGTCATAATTGAGAAGCGCTGGATGGCGAAGAATCAAATCAACACCACCAAAACGGTTCAAGAAAGTGAGCAAGCTTTCTACATCTTCAAATGATTTGAGACAAAAAGCCTTGTTAAGTTGGCTTTGTTGAAACGTGAATAATCTTTTCTTGGGGCATCCCAAGTTGGAGTAACAATCTAAACTTTGCTTCAAATCCTGCAAGAAATCTCGGTTCTGTTGAGTTAAAAAGATGTTCAATTTGTGAAGGTTTGATCTTTCCTGCCAATTCCAGTTCATCATTGAGAAGAAAACAAACGAAGGCATCGATTTCCTGAGCTGTTAAAACATCCGGTCTTTTCACGATCAACCGTGAAAGAGCAAGGCCGCTGACACCAAGGGACTGCAATGAATGAATTCGTGTACGTATGGATTGGAAGGGCCTGAGTTTGACGACAGGGTGGGCGCCAAAAGGGCTTCAGTATCTCTCTCATTGAACCCAATTTCTTGAAAGAGTGAATATGGCATCACCCCTGAGAAAAATAGAGTTGCATCCACAGTCAAAGAAATGAACATTTATAGAAGCACATGAGGTGTTAGAAAATTGAACTCTGAGAGAGAGAAACTCACCCGAATCAACAAAAGAATTGGTAGAGTTGTCGTTGACGACGAGGGCGTTGCATTTGAGCAGTAAAATCCTGGAATCTTCAGGACCCAAAAAGTGTAAAGGTAGTTTATCTTGTTTCTGTGAAGTGTTAGCGGCAAATGTGAGCTTCTGAGAAGGGAGCAAAGCTGAAGGAAAGAGAGTTCGTATAGGGGGAGCTAAAGCCCGAGAGAAGCAGGAAGGATAAGGTGAAAGTGGGAAAGATTTGGTGGGTGTCGACATGGCTGAGAAAGCAACACTGAAACTGTCGCTTGGCGATAAGGTAGAAGATGAAGTTAGTTCAAGCTATAGCCCACATAGAAAGATGATTACGCTGTGTCAAGTCTCCAACGAGAAACGGGTTAACAATTATTTTTATCATGGGGCGTATATACTGGCGCGCCAAAGTCCGTTAATTTCAAACTATTTTACACGTTTGGGGACATCCGATAAAGTATATATTGACATAAAAAAGTTTGTCTATAAGATAGTGAGTTAATAAACGAACTCGAGAAATACTGAGTAATATTTCCTAGAGTGTGAGCCAAATATTAACTTAATTTACTAAAGTTAAAACGGAAAATTTGCATCTATATCCGCTTTTTGGGTAACATTTTAACTTGTGTTCGCTTTGAAAAAAAAAAAATTTACAAGTTCGTATAAGTTTAGCATACGGGCCTAACATAACAAAGGCAACCACGCAAAACTTCAGTATTCTAGTAGACGGGCCTGAAGTAGCAAGTGTGCCGAAGTTTTTGTTCGTAATTACTGAACTTACGCATAATAGCTTAAGTTTTGTTCTCTATTTGCTAAAGTTTTTGTTTGTAATTGCTTAACTTAAACATAGTAGCTGAAGTTTTATTCTCTGTTTGCTGAAATTTTCGTTTGTAATTGCTAAACTTAAGCATAGTAGTTGAAGTTTTGTTCTTTATTTGTTGCACTAAATAAACTAAAGTTTTTTTGTCCTGGATTCATTAGTTTTGTTATTAAACTTTTCAAAAATTTCAACAGAAGATGCTGAAGTTATTTAGTTCATTTGTAAAAGTTTCAGCACTAAAAGATGAAGTTATTCTTTGTCCTGGATTCATTAGTTTTGTCATAAAGCTTTTTTCAAAAACTTCAACCGAAGATGCTGAAGTTATATAGTTCATTTGTAAAAACTCCAGCGCTATATAAGCTGGAGTTTTTGAAAAAGCTTTCTAACATACTAGATAAATAATTAGATTGCCAACAGTATCTAAATCATAAATTTTGGAAGCAATATACGTGAAAAGAACATAATTATCATTGTCTACTAACTTACGCTCGTAGAAATATTCATAAATTATTATCTACTAACTTATATAATTATTTGTTATTTGTTTTTAAATAATATGATAAATATATGTATGGCAATCATCCCATAAACTGAAGTTTCATAGCAGAACCAACAACAGCAGAAAAAAGAAGAAGAAGAAAACGAAAGAGGAGAAGGAGGATGAGAAAGGAGACTGAAGTTGTTTAAAAAGTGATTATAAAGTTAAAACTTTTTTAAAAAATGGGTATAGGATAAATGAGGGCGACCAAATAGGATGACTCGTGCATTTTTACACAAAGAAAAAGAAAAACATATAAGAATATAATGAACTTAATTTATTTATAGTAAAATCAGAACAAAGAAAAGGAGGATATGATCTCCTATGATAAATTTTAATTTGAATCGAAAATGACACTATAAAAGTTCCAGTGTTTTATTTACAGCTCTTCTGTGTTTTTTCTTTACCGATCGTTTATGAAAACTGCCATATAACCAAAATAAATGGAATTGCGTTATAAAATCAACTTCCCGGGACCAAAGTGTGGTTTTCCACCATTTTATTCCCAAGCTTTTTCGTCGCACGAAATAGGTTATTTATTATTTAATATTTTCTAAAGCAGGGAGAAATTGTAGAACAAGAAACCTGGTACATTGCAGAAAAGGGGAAGCTTCGGCTGGCACTTAACTGGATTAGTTCTAAAACATATTCATCTGGCAGAATTGCAAATACACTGAAATAATTCGACTTGAGCAACGAAGCAATTTACATGATAGCTAGAACGTTTGCATCCTAATAAGCAGAATAAGGCGTTACATCAATAAAGAGTTGTTCAATTTCTCTGCGCACTGCTACTCATATAATTGTTCCTGCTCCATTCTGCACATTATATAGTGGAGTATTTGTTTCTGGAAGTCATGCTACATTACTCCAGATAGCAAGGTACAAATAAATTTACAGTGACACAAGTGTTTGTAGTTGATTATTGAGCCTGGTAATGTCGATGAGATGGCTTCAGACTATTCTTAGCAATGCTTGTTCCATTTTTCTTACTTGTTGGGATGCTCTTAATTAGAACAACTGACGAAGATGCCTTCTTCAATTTTCTGTGAAACCCAGAAAATGAAACTTATCAGACCTCAAAGTTTGGGTCACACACTCAAAAACGCAAGAAGGAAGATAGAAATTAAAACTTCAGCAACTCTTACAAGTTCCATTGTTTCTTTTTGGAAGGCTGGCCAACAGAATCAGATGTCCTTCTACAAGTTTCTTCCAATTTATCATTAAACCAAAGCTCCTGCATAAGACAGTACAAGTCAAGACAACTTAAAAAATGATTGAAATAATATTCTTACATTACGAACCAAACCGGCTATCGAAGAACACTAGGTACCAGGTACAGCAAGATTGCCTAATATCTACAGTTAATCGACCCTTCTCCACTTAAATGCACAGAAAAGATCTATTGGATTCTGATTCCTTTATGCATGTGAAATTCAAAATATTAACAAATTAGAATAGACGTTTACTTATTATTATTTTTATGCAGACACATAAACATGAAATTCTGTCAGTTGTATTTTATGTATGTATATAACTTCCACTATGCAAGTAAACAGTGAAAAGATTGGGTTTAAATTAGGGGTACTATTAAGCAAATATATCTCGGGAAAAAGTGAAGTCACCACTTGAGACCCGCAGTTTTCTTACTAAACTTAGCATCTGCATAAATATAGGAAGAATGTAGGAACTGTGAAATAAGAAGATACCTCCATCCATTTCAATGAGAATTAAAGCAAGGATCCCACAAATTTTTAGCAAAGCATCTTAGAAACCAGATTCCATCAATTTGACAACAATTTGTCTGTGGAGTTCGATCATCCAGAAAAAGATATGGTATTTTGGCAATCAACAATGTTTTGGCGGCATTAAGAAAGAACAACCTAGGTTGTTTTAGATATTTGTGTTTTCCTTTGTTGACTTGTCTTTTCTTATTTGATCTTTCAACATGTGATTTGTAATTAAAGAGATAACTAGATCTTGTCAAATAAACAACAAACCAAATTGACGTGTTGTATTATATAGTTCTTCAAATATCGATGAAAGTTGTTCAATGTATCAGAATTTGGATTTTCTTATTGATTATATATGAAGAGTAAGAAGAGGCATGCTCGTGGAAGACCGAGAAATAGATGGGGAACTTTAACTAAAAATAAAGCCCATGCGTAGAAGGATCTGCACATGGTGTTTACTGACTTGGAGAAAGCGTACGACAAGGTTCCTAGGGAGGTGCTCTGCAGATGTCTTGAGGCAAAGGGCGTGCCGGTAGCCTACATAAGAACGATCAAGGACATTTATGATGGAGCTAAGACTAAGGTTAGGATTGTGGGAGGCGACTCGGAGCATTTTTCGGTTGTTATGGGATTACACCAAGGCTCTGCGCTTAGCCCGTTCTTATTTGCCTTGGTGATGGATGCATTGACACGCCATATTCAAGGGGATGTGCCATGGTGTATGTTATTTGCTGATGACATAGTTCTAATTGATGAGACGAGGGTCTGTGTTAACGAGAGATTGGAGGTTTGGAGATAGACCCTCGAGTCTAAGGGTTTCAAATTGAGCAGGTCTAAGACAGAGTACCTGGAGTGCAAGTTCAGCGTTGAGTCGAGGGAAGTAGGAAAGGACGCGAGGTTTGGACCACAGGTCATCCTGAAGAGAGATAGCTTCAAGTACCTTGGGTCGATGATTTAGAGGGACGGAGAGATCGACGAGGACGTCACTCACTGTATAAGGGCGGGCTGGTGAAATGGAGGCTTGCATCTGGAGTTTTGTGTGACAAGAAAGTGCCACTGGCACTCAAAAGTATGTTTTATAGAGTTGTGGCTAGACCGGCTATGTTGTATGAGGCAGACTGTTGGCCGGTTAAGAACTCCCATATCCAGAGAATAAAGGTAGCAGAGATGAGGATGCTGAGGTGAATGTGCGGGCACACTAGGATAAACAAGATTAGGAATGAAGATATTCGGAAGAAAGTGGGAATGACCAGATGCGGGAAGTGAGACTCAGATGGTATGGGCACGTGTAGAGGAGAAGCCTTGATGCGCCGGTAAGAAGGTGTGAGCGATTGGCTGTGGTGGGTACGAGAAGAGGTAGAGGGAGGCCTAAGAAGTATTGGAGAGAGGTGATCAGGCAAGACATGGTACGACTGTAGATTTCTGGGGACATGGATCTGGAGGTCAAGCATTAGAATTGTAGGTTAGGGGTTAGTAGAACTTTCCTTACTTCATAACGGGGGTGAGGCGGGGTTGGATTAGGGCTGATCTTAGATGGCTTGCATTTTATGTTAGAATCCACACTATACTTCCTGTTTATCTTAGCCCCGGCCCTTAGATATTGGCTACTGTTAATGCATGTCATTTATCTTTTGGTTGTTATGCTTCTGTTATTATTACGGTTTCTACTGGAGTTTCTAATGAATTGTCTTTTCTTGTTTTTTATTTCCGTCTTTCTGAGCCGAGGGTCTATCCGAAACAGCCTATCTGCCGTATCCAGGTAGGAGTAAGGTCTACGTACACATTACCCTCCCCAGACCCCACTTGGTGGAATTTTACTAGGTAGTTATTGTTGTTTATATATCCCATCACGTCATAGCTCTAAATTGGTAAGTTCAAGCTCAACACACGAATTTATCACGAGCCATTTTCATCTTGTGTTTTTCATTTATTCATGCTCAGTTTTTGTTCTCTTATTTTGCTTTAATTGAACTTCTCTTAATTTTAATTTTATAAAGATTTTTAAATTCCTTCCTTTTTTGTTTTCTTGTCATAAAAAGAGATATTAGGTCTCCAGTTTGACTATGTTATTATCAATGTTGACAATATGGAAGGTGGCAGTGGTGCATATATGAAAGTAGTTCTTTCATATATGTGAAGTTACCAAATTACCGTTAAGTAATACTAAAATATTTTAACTTAATGCATCGTGATGAGTAAATCTACTTTGATCTAGACTTGTGAAAGACATAATTCTGATTCGAAAAATTAATGTAATGTTTCCGTGTTCTGTTACAAAATTTCATTCTCAAACCAAAATGATTGTATCAGAGTGCAACTTTCATATCATAAGGAAATCAACATATTTTATTAATTATTGTATGAATAAATTTGCAACTTGAGTCGAATAAGAAAAAGAGCATGCAAAACAATATTAATAAAAAGGAAATAAGGATTTAGATACTCTTGAAATAAAGGGAGCACCTTCTACATGCAGAGATGATATATTAAACAATCGGCTAAATAAAATGAGGGCAGTACCATAAGGCTTTAATACCAAAAAATATTCCGAAGATTCATCTACCAAAATATGTAACTGCCCCCTAAAATATGCATAATAACACCCACTATTGATATCTACTTCCCTGTAACTATATATAGGGCTATTTTTTATTAACTTAAAAGTCATGAAATAACCTCAAAATTATGTCAATCTTGGGATTCCAAGTAAATATATTGTACCCATGGGTAGAGTCATTTTCATAAAGTTCATGAAGAAATTTTTAGTATTTATTTAGCATATGATCCGCTGGATTTACTCAATCTCACTTATCCGTACAAATTATTGCATATGCATCAACTGCATACATGGAAAGTTAATTAAAGTAAAAAACTTATCAAGTTAGTTTCTCTGACATTTAAAGTAATTGCGATGACAAGCTCAAATCTATTTAATTGTATGTTTCAGTGCAAATCTCATTGTACATATTCTCTTGTTTGCCAATACCATGCAGTCTGTCAAATGAGTACAACTTTCTCCCAACTATCCTTGAGAGAGTCACTAAATTATTTGTATTGTTTTCCTATATAATATTAAAAGTTGTATCAACTTTTCAATATCCTCTATAAACCACAGCATTTGGACAGAATGTGAAAAACTCCGGAAGGACTTTGCCAACCTAGATATGCTCTACAAGTGTTAGTAGGAATCGACATTCAACAAACATCTTCGAAAAAACTGAAGCTTTTAGTACATTTTCTTTCAAATAATAATATTCTCAGATGAACCCCAAGAGTTCACCAGAACAAAACCATTACACAGAATTTAAGACTCAAATAACTAAGTTGCTCTCGTGTTTTTTAGGAGCATATGCTATTTCACTTCTCATCAACAAGCAACCCGAAACACAAATAAACTGAAAATTCTAAGCTAATCATGTCTAGTTTTCACAAGCTTTGTACAATGCTCATATTTTTCTGGATTGGTGCTATTATGGTGTGTATTTTTGGTGCATGTACTAAGGAAATCTTCATGAGTTGGTTCCTTGAGATAAGTTATTTTATCAGCACGCTCCTTTGGCTTCTTTAACCCAGGGCAAAACCACTTCTGTTCCGGGATATAGTTCAAGGTTGAGCACTCATACAACTTCTTTTCTAGAATTATGCCCATTTTCTTATTTGCAGGAGTAAAAGTAACCAGAACTTTTACTAGATTCTATTCCAACGGCCCTGACTAAATTAGGTCCTTGTTTGTGACCAACACTTTTTTTGACGGTGCGACCCCTATTCACACTTGTTCTTGAAGATCTTCTTTTCGGCTTAGAATTACCTTGTCGATGGAGCTTATTTTTCTTCATAGGCTATTTTCTTGATCAAATGGCTTCATTTTTCTGCTTTTTGATTCTGGTGTGTTTTCAAGGGACAGGGATTTCTCTTCTTTTGTTTAGATCTTTTGTAGTGGCAGAGTGACTGCCTTTATAGGATAGGGGTAAGATTGTGTATATACTACGCTCCCTAGACCCCAAGTATGGGATCAAGTTGGGTTTGTTGTTGTTGTAGTGCAGAGTAACTCCGATCAAAATAGAAGAAAATAGTTTACTTGGACTAAAAGTGCACCATTTTTATAAACTTAAAGGAATGTTAGCGCACCCTTTTTTCTGTGCTTGGGGTTGCTTGTTGACGAGAAGTGAAGCTAGTAGATACTCCTGAAGAAGCACAAGAGCAACAACGTTATTTGAGTCTTAGATTTGGTGTAATGACTCTGAATAGTTAAGACGAGGGGTTGCTCTGATGGTATGCAACTTCCACTTCCAACCAAGAGGTTGTGAGTTCGAGTCTCCCCAAGAGCAAGGTGGGAAGTTCTTGGAGGGAAGGATGCCAAGGGTCTATTTGGAAATAGTCTCTCTACCCCAGGGTAGAGGTAAGGTCTGCATACACACTACCCTCCGAAGACCCCACTAAGTGAGATTATACTGGGCTGTTGTTATTGTTGTACTCTCAATAGTGAAGCCTCGGAGTTTTGCATATGAGAATACTAACTATTATTCAAAAGAATATGTGAATTATGTAAGTTTTAGCTTCGCGAAGATATTTGTTTGATTTCAATTCCTAGTTTCCAACAAACACTTGTAAAGCACATATAGGTCGGCAGAGTCCTATCGTACTTTTACTCTATCCAAATGCCATGATTGCTACAAAGGTTGCTGCAGGAGATATTGAAAAGTTGATACAATCTTTAAAATCATATAGGAAGAGGACAAGGATAATTCAACGGCTCGCTCAAGATATTTGAGAGAAAGCTGGATTCATGTGACATAGCTGCATGGTATTGGCAAGTAAGGGAATATGTACAATGAGCTTTGCACTGAAACACACAATTAAATGAATTTCAGCTCGTCATCACAATTACCTGGAATGTTAGATAAACTAACTTGACAAGTCTTTTGCTTCTCCTAACTTTTCAAGTATGCAACATATGCATATGCAATATTTTGTATGGGCAAGTGAGATCGAGCTAACTTTATGGAAATAGCTCTATGTGATGATGCAACATATTCACTTGAAGTTGTGATATTGGTATCAATCTGAAGTTTTTTGATGGACTTTTAGAATAACAGCAAATAGCCTGGCACATAGTTACGAGGTAGTAGGTCTCAGTATTGGGTGTGGTAATGGATACTTTTAGAAGTCAAATACATATATTTGGTGGATGAACCTCTAGAATTTTGTTGATATAGAAGCCTTATGGTACTGCCCTCGTTTTACTTAGTCAAATGTTTAATATATCTTCGCATATGACAAGTGCTCTCTATTTCAAGAGTACCTAAATCCTTATTTTTTTTAATTATTGTACTCAAGTTGCACATTTATTCATATATGATTAGTAAAAGAATGTTGATTCCTAATTTGTTTTAAAAAACAAAAGAAAAAAGAAAAAAATTAAGAATGTCTATCTGAAAAATGCACTCCAACGCAATAAATTTGGTTTAGGAATGAAATCTCGTAATGGACATGGAAACATACATTGATTTTTCGAGTCAGGATTAGATCTTAAAGGGTTTAGACCAAAATAGACTAACTCACTGTGACACATTAAGTTGAATATTCTAGTGGTACTTAACGACAATTTGGCAAAATTTATTATATTTGAAACCGGTACCCATTTTCCCTGCTTTCAACATTAATAACTAACATATTAGAGACCTGTGTCTCTTTTTTTATGACAAGAAATTACTTTTACATACCAAAATAATAAATGAATTTAAAAACTTAAAAATCTTCATAAACTTGAAAAAGAAGTTCTATTAAAGCAAAATGAGAGAAAAGTAACCATATGAGTAGGAACAAAAATGAAAGATGAAAATATTTCATCACAAAACCCATGCGCTGAAGTTACCTATATAGATGTATGGTATGATTAGGATATATAATCAACGAGAAAGTCCAAATTCTAATGTCGTGCACACACTATCACTGATATTTAAGGACAATACAATATGCCACGTCATTTTAGTTTGTCATTTATTTCATGAGATCTAGTTTCTTAAAAAATGAATTAAGAAAAGAAAAGTCAACAAATATAAAAAAAATATATCTAAAACAACCTAGGTTGTTCTTTCTCAATGTCAGCAAAATTCCTTGGCACTCGAGTCCAAGCAATGCCGCTAAAACATTGTTGATTGCCAAATTACACAATGTTTTTCATCTTAGTGCATCTTACCCTGTTGCATATTTCAACCCAGAAAAAAACTTCAGATCATCCGATATAATGGAGTTTGGTCACAGAAATAATAGACTTCCAAACGGGATGAAACAGCTTGAACTATGCATCAGATGCTGAAGAAACAGACCACAGAATAGAATGAAATAATTCCATGTTCAAGAAGGAAAATTTGACTGTAATTACCAAATATGGTCATTATTAGAAAGATTGTCAGAAATAACTATACCTGGTTCACAAAAGGAAAAGAAGTGCATAGTACCGTTTTCTGACATAAACAGAATTTTTTTGAATTTGGTGGACCACATATCTAGGAACTAGGAACATCTTCAACCCCACAATATGGGAAGAGGAAAACCAACAAAAGCTACCATAAATATCAGAGAGGACAGCTCCAACACCTTTTTTATGAGAAGATAGAGAGCTCCAACCCTTAGTATGGGGAACTTTTTGAAAACAACATGAAGTATGGTGGATGATACATATGACTTAGAAATAGCAGCATAACAACTCCATTGTCATTTTGAAATTGACGGCTAACAAGTAGTACAAGATACATGATCAGAGCTCTCACTTGCAATAAAGCCAGAAATCCATATAAGAACTAGAAAAAGCTAATTCAGTTACACATCAATAGCAGGTTAGGCACTCAAAATCAAGGTTTCTTTTAAAGGAAATGTGGTGTGCCTCCGTCATCAGAAAGTACCACCAGCATATGCTAAAGTTTAACACATGATTAAATAACATTGTGATGGCGAGACAACCCTTTTCAATACTTAGGTTGATAAGCAAGCAACAGAATAACCCAGGACTTCCTAGCTTAGTATAATTATAAGTGCTCATATATCCTATTGTAATATTGTGATCTACTTTCTAATTCAAAGTGCACGCGAGAAGTGAAAACCATGATCAAATATGTCACAGGAATACAGCAAATTCCTTTCGGCGCTCATGATGTAGGCCAAAGGTTGTACGAGAATATCAATAGCCATCACTTAGTTGGGCACTCAAAGCAATATAAGTTGAATTGATATGCAGATACATTCTGCATGGGCATTTACTGCAATCATCTATACTAGAACAGAGAAGATATGCAAGATTTAGCTTGATTCTTGCAATACTAAAACATAGAATAACAAGAACTCTACAGATAGAAAGCTTCCACCACAAACACGTAGCACACCATAGATAGATGTCAGTATTTGATCACATTCCATAAAAAGCATCTTACTGAGTAAAACCCAAGTAACATATAACAGAACATGATCATTAATGCAAAATTGGTTTAATTGAACTTACTTCATTGACCGGAAACTTGCATGATCCCCCCTTTTCGTCCTTAGATGATCCACAACCATCATTCCCGCTTACAACCTTCTGTTTCTTCTCACCAGCAACATCCTCATACACCACATCAGCTTTCTTCCTCTTCTTATTACCCACACTCGTCGCCTTACTCTTCTTATCACGTACCTTCCACACGTTCTTCTTTCTAAAAAGCAATTTCTCAAATTTCCACGGTGCACAGCTCGTATCTATCACCATAACTTCTGTCCGCGAAAATCCCAACAGATTGGGGTGGGACTTGTCCTCCTCTTCAGCTACGTTTAATTTACTGCCTTGTTCTAATAGCTTGACTTGAGATTCCTTAATTTCCACTCGACTGTTGTCATCGCTCATCGGTGACGCAGCATTATTAATTTCAGATGAAGCACAAAACCTAGGGTTCGTTTGTTTGCGTGACCCCTTTTTGAAATTAAATTTAGGGAAACTAGTTGATTCTCCCATACAAAAGAGCTCCGAGAGAACATTTGTAACTACATTGCACAATTGTTCGTTGTCTCCGCTGTTACCTGGTGCTGCCGGAGTTTGGAAACGTTCATTTACTGACCGAATTGGATCGGATCTGGATTCTGAACCGACATTATTATTGTTGTTATCTTTTAGCTGAGTTTCGGCGTGGGGATAAATAGAATTGGATCCATTAGGAGTCTGGTGGTCGGCAAAGGAAAAGCCTTTTGACGATCGGAGCCGGTCGAGCCAGTTGGAACCGGATTTCTGGGTAGAAATTGAACAGAGCATTGTCAGAGAGAGAAAGGTAAACGAGGTGGGCCTTATCAGAAATGAGCAGAATGGAGTAGGAACGCAGGCTTAGGGTTTACACAATCCATGATTGCATAGCGAAAGCTATTACAAGCCGTCATCGGATATGCAAGGTAAGGGAAACGGAGGATGTGAAAATTGAAATATCGGGAAGTTGACACAGCCAGAGTAGTAGTAGTGTCACCTATTTGTTTTTCGTCAAAAACAACGATCCCTTTTTACAACATCAACAACTAGTAAGAGCTTGTTTGGAGGGCTTAAAAACAAACCAGCTTTCAAGTGTTTTTTAACTTATAAAATTGTTTGATTATAAGTTTGACAGTCACAAAAAGAGTTTAAAAAAATTAAAATCTGCGTAAGAAAAACCAAAATCAATAAATTGCATAAACCTAATTTTTTTAACATTAGCTTAAAAGTTATACTGCTTTGACCAAATATATAATATTTGTTATGAAATAATATAAAGATAAGAACAATAATGCAAGAACAAGAGCAATAGAGAGAATAGAGAGAGAGAAGTATTTTTATTGATACTTAGAGATTGTTAGGGAATGTTTTACAATGGTAGAAGACCACTTTATTTATAGGGAGGGGGATGATTTAGCTACCAAGAATAGAACTCTAGAATCTCTCTAATTATAGACATTCACCTTAAATAGGAGATTTCATAACACTCCCCCTTGAATGTCTATTCAACAATGTGCCTCGTTAAAACCTTAAAACCAAAACCCAATGGGAAAAATTAAAGAAAGGAAAAAGAGTACACATGTTTGAATATGCGCCTATTGGTTGCCTCGTTAAAAACCTCGCAAGGAAAACCCAGTGGGATAAAACCTTGTAAGGAAAAAAGAGTGCAACGCGCATTAACTCCCCCTAATAAGAACATCAATTTATATCCTTGAGCATTTGCATTCCAATCTTGTGCATCATCTTCAAAACGATCTTTGGTAGACGTTTGACAAATCAACCATATTGACTTGAATAAATATTCCGCACCTTGAAATCATCATTCTTGATAGATATGAACATCTTCATATAATGTCGTGGAATAACTCTTCAATATCTCCATAGATGTATTCTCAATGCCATCATGCTTATAGTTATAGCAAGATACATATGTACACAAATTGTACTAAGGATTTGGTACTTCAGGACCAAGAATTGCATATGCTTCAAGCAACTTAAATCTTTCAAGTTAAGTCATATAAGCCATATAATAGACTTTAGATGCATATCAAGTTTTCCATGTCATGCTAGACAAATGAGATATCGAAAACTGACTATACATACCTTTGACTTTATACTTTCAAGCATTTGAACTATAGGTTCAAAACTACATGTCTTTCATATGGAATCAATTCTTCTTGAATTGTATCTCTTCCATTTAGTTACTTTCTTTGGGTCAGAAAATGCGTATAGCATGCTTTGCAATATGTTGCAATTGAATTATCCCTTTTATGAACTTCAGGTTCATATCATGATATTCGGGGATATACATATACAAATGATAATTCATCCCCTGTAACCTTTTCTCAATTGTTTATCATGTCTCCCCCTCATGTTAGAAAAGCTAACTTGTTTCCTCAACTTTGAGAGTTCATCTTTGTGCATTATGGTGTTAATGAAAATATACACCGCACATCAATAATAATAAGATGAAATTATTTGGTTCCTGACCTTGAACCACTTGTGAGGGGAGAATATACTCTTGTATACAACGTATATCAAACTGATATATATAACTTTGTTCTCATAAGAAACAGTTTAGCTATTAAGTGGAAGCACTCAATAATTATCTTGCTAAACCAACTTTGATATAAACCAACTTATCAAGATGAACTATCTTGAGTAGAGAATCTGGAAATTATGCTCGAAGTTAGATTACTGAGCAATTTACCTCGCAAGCACCGGCCAGGCTGCGGGTTAATAACAATTGCGCATGTAACCATTTCATAGATGCATCATATGTGGTATACATGGCAGGTGAATGGGCCCATATTCACCTTTGATATTTCCAGAATTTATGGGCTTCAACCCGAACTCTTTAGTTGGTCAGTTCATTAATGAGAACAAGTGATACAAGAGAATTCGTAAAGAACTTTCTAGTTTTTTGATATTCACCTGTGTGAATTTGCACATCATACTTAAAATGAGATGGCTAATACGAATGCTAACTGAACAAATTATCAATATTGGTAAACTTCAAATTTACACCATGACATGTGCACTTATCAATAAACTTCAGGTTTATTATGACATGGGTTTTTATACCAATAGATATCCACTTTATTGTGGCATTCTTTCTTTTGTGTAGTACAAACTGGAGAACAAAGTGGGTAGCTTTTCATATGCAAATTACCCCGCTACAAGTTGTAGTAATAGGAGATATCAAAGCCTTTCTTTATTTATAGTCTCAATATAATCAATCGCTTTCGCGTGTACTTTGGAAACTGAATAAGTTTCTTTGAGACTTACTACAGCACAATACTCAATTGTGTTTCTCCAACATAGTAATAATTGGCTCTTCTAGAGCTCTCAAATTTTGTACTACCACAGATTCATCAACATCCATGTGGTGAATATCTTTCTTAAAGAGAAAGTTATACCATTATGGTCATGTCAAAATTATATGCAAGATATGTTTCTTGCATTATCGTTGTCCTTTAATAGTCATATTTCCAAAATACTTTGGCGTACAATAGGTACGTGACCAACGATCATTCATGCCATATATCATCTCAAACCTCCTTCTAGGGGTGAGTGTGGTATCATCTCAAACCTCCTTCTAGGGGTGAGTGTGGTATATTTAATACAATTTCATGTTCATATTCTTCCAATAATGAATATGTATTCGTGAATCAGATGTTGTCACATTCACTTCGGGGATATGTGATTTTGTTATCCTTTTCAAATCTATAAATGCGTCAGGCATTTGATTTGCTATTCTTTGCAAATGGATAATCTTTTGTGCCTCTTTCACAAATAGAGGTATGTGGATCAAGATGAGATAATGATGCATTTTTCCACAAAATTTTCCGTTTGGTTTCACCAACTTCTCCCCCTAATTTTGGGAAAAGTGTCTCATCAAATTGACAGTCTGCAAATCGTGCAGTGAACAAATCTCCTGTCAATGTTTCGAGGTAGCGAATAATGGAGGGCGATTCAACCTCAACATATATTCCTAACCTTCTTTGCAGACCCATTTTGGTGCGGGATGGCGGTGCTACAGGCACATATACTGCGCATCCAAAGATTCTTAAATGGGATATATTGGGTCCATGACCCAAAACCAATTGCAACGGGGAATATTTGTGTCAATTCGTCAGTCAGAGACGAACTAGCATTGCTGTATGCAAAATGGCGTGTCCCCAAACCGAAGTGGGCAGCCGACGAACTAGTATTGCTGCATGCAAAATGGCGTGACCCCAAACCAAAGTGGGCAGCCGACGAACTAGCATTGCTGCATGCAAAATGGCGTGACCCCAAACCGAAGTGGGCAGCCGACGAACTAGTATTGCTGCATGCAAAATGGCGTGAACCCAAAACGAAATGGGCAGCCTCGTTTTCATGAAGAATTCAAGATTATTCTCATCTATTGTCTCAATATGATATCCATTTTGAATGATATCTTTAAAACTCAACAAGTTCCTTTTAGACTTGGAGGAGAACATTGCGATTGATATCATTAAAACTCAACAAGTTCCTCTTTAGACTTGGAGGAGAACATTGCATTCTCTATGATAAACATCGTGCCTTTGGGCAGAGTTACAGTTGCTCTTCAGGAGCCTTCAATCAATTTAATTCCCATGGTTTGACATACAAAAGAGATACATGAACATAAGAATAAACAAGTTCAATTCGTTTGTGTCACATAATATTTTCAAAATCTGCTGATGTCAGTTGACTAAATAAATCAGATAGTCGATTGTATGGATTACAATGCAGCTTGAAAATTTCAGTTTAAGCATTTTCATAAAACAATCGATTGTTAAACACACACAATCGATTGTTGAACATTGACAATCGATTGTTAAACACACACAATCGATTATTTGCTATTTTTGAAAATCTTCAGATCACAGTCTTAAGACTATCGATTGTTAGACATAGACAATCGATTGTTGGTTATTTTTGAAAAATTCCAGACCTCACTGTATAAAGACAATCGATTGTTAGACATAGACAATCGATTGTTGGTTATTTTTGAAAAATTCCAGATCACACTGTTTTAAAGACAATCGATTGTTAAACATAGACAATCGATTGTTGACTTGTTTTGAAAAATTCCAGATCACTGTTTTAAAGACAATCGATTGTTAAACATAGACAATCGATTGTTGACTGTTTTTGAAAAATTCCAGATCACTGTTTTAAAGACAATCGATTGTTAAACATAGACAATCGATTGTTGACTGTTTTTGAAAAATTCCAGATCACTGTTTTAAAGACAATCGATTGTTGATCATTGACAATCGATTGTTTTGCAGTTTTAATGCGAAATATGAGATAACCGACTAGTTTTTCAGGTTAGTCGATTACCTCTACTGGAAAGTAAAAATATTATTGATATTTGAGCATATTGATACATTCTAAAGAACTAATACTAACATTATATCATGAACTAACTAATACGAGCTAATACTAATGGCTATTAGTTTATTCATTCACTAATACAAACAAGTAAAATAAAATCAAACAGCTCCATCTTCTTTCATCACGGATCCATCACCGATTAGGTGGTCTATTTTCCCCTCGGGTTGCTCAAAGAAGTCTGCCACATCCAAGTGGGTGATGTCAAAGTTGTCGTCAGAGACAAAATTCGTTTCAGGGCGTTTACTCTTTCGAGATGCTTGGTAAAGGTCAACCAAATGTCATGGTATACGGCAAGCCTTTGACCAGTGCCCGTTTCCACCGCAACGATAATATATAGTTTATAAACTATTTGCTTTTGGATTCTTATCGTATCGTGCTTGTGGCAGAGTGACCAACTTCAGGTTGCCATATCTCTTCTTTAAGCCATCTCACAAGATAGGTGGATCTTTGACTGTGATATATTCAATTTTCAAACCTTCATCAAGGTGATGGCGCAAGTAAATCAAGGCCTTAGCACAGTTTCAAACCTTCATCAAGGTGATGGCGCAAGAAAATCAAGGCCTTAGCATAGTTTTGGGTGGATGCATTACTTCTGTCTTTAATGGCGTCTCCAAGACCCATAGCATCTAAGTGGATTTCAGCATCCAACACCCATGTCATATAGTTCTTGCTCGAAATTTCAAGGGCAACGAACTTTCTTTTCATAATGTCAGACATAAAACAAATTTACATCAAGAGCGTGTTCATACTTACGGGCTCTATTACAATTATCGCATTCACTTCAGGGAATGGATCATAATCATGTGCTTTACACAATCTCATGTCAAATATTACTTTCATAAAGTGAAAGATTATTTTGAGAATCTTTATTATTCTCATTATCACAATAATGACGATTATAATTTCGTCTATTGCCACGTCCACATCCATTGATACCTTTACGGTAATAATTTTGTCTTCTTTCAGACTTATCACATACTGCTACCACATTCTCTAAAGGGAATGGAGCAAATTCAATTGGACGGAATTCTTTGCCACGTCCACATTCATTGATACCTTCATGGTAATAATTTTGTCTTCTTTCAGACTTATCATATACTGCTTCCACATTCTCTAAAGGGAATGGAGCAAATTCAATTGGACGGATTTTCAATCTTTTGCCCATAATCATACATGAATTTAATCATGGCAGGACATAGGGATTTAACCACTTCATGTGGTTATAATTTCTTACATACTCCATTAGAGTTATAATCAAACTTTGTTGTCTATGTTTGTATATAAAATCAAATTATAGAATTCCAAGAATTTGAAAGAGAAAAGTAAAATACTTACCTTAATTTTCTCAAGAAGATTCTTGAGACGGTAGAGTCTCGTGCCTTTTAGAATCACGAACACGGAACCGAGGTCGAAATCTCGAATTTCTGTTTCCAATCTTTCTTTCACGTTTTCTATTTCTGTTTTCTTCCTTTTTTTCTGTTTCTTTTCCTTCTTTCTTCATTCTTTCTTTGAAGCAAAACCTTGCACAAACAAAAGTTAAGACAATCGAAAATTTCAATTGGTTAGAGACTCGTGCTGATAACGTGTTATGAAATAATATAAAGATAAGAACAATAATGCAAGAACAAGAGCAATAGAGAGAATAGAGAGAGAGAAGTATTCTTATTGATACTTAGAGATTGTTAAGGAATATTTTACAATGGTAGAAGACCCCTTTATTTATAGGGAGGGGATGATTTAGCTACCAAGAATAAAACTCTAGAATCTCTCTAATTATAGACATTCACCTATAGGAGATTTCATAACAATATTCTTATTCCTTATAATTTTTTTAATCCCAAAATTATCTCTCGATAAAAACCTAAAACATGCTATCTTTCTCTTTTCTTCGTTCAGTAACCTTGCTTTCTTTTTCCTCTTCTTCCATAACTTTCTTCTCTTTTCCTTTTACTCCTTTGTTTACTCTTTCATTCATTATTTTCCCCTCTTTTCACTTTCCTTTCTTTCTTTTTCAATGGTGCTCCTTTCCCTGTCATACTCTTTTTAATAAACATCACGAAAACTAATTTTTCGGTGGCAAACTAGTTAAGTTATTATTATATGTCATTTGGCCAAGTGGCTATTTTAGTCAAATTATTATTATATGTTAATTTATAAATAATTTTTATATATTAAAAATAATTTTATCAAATCATCGAGAACTAGACAAAAATTAATTTGTATAGGAATCAATTTAGAAATAAAAACTTGTAATATAAGCCTATTTTTAGTATTATCAGCTTTAAGGATATTTCAGTCATTTTAAAAGAAAACGTGCATAACATTACTTGTTTATCAAACACTTTAATAATTTTTTTTCAGTTTCAGCACTTTTATCTAAACGCGTAACTGCTTATTTGTAAAACAAGTTCCACCGCTTAAAAAATGATTTTAAGCACTTGTGTTTAAAAGCCATTTTTAAGCCAATCCAATCAGGCTCTAACCCATTTTGATCCCAATATATAGGGTATGAGGAATGCAATCTGTACGTAGACCTTACCCCTACCTAATACAGGTAGAGATGTTATTTCCAATAGACCCCTGGCTCAAGAAGGACAAGAAAAAGAAGAGAGAAGCAAGAAAGGAAAACAGTATCCAATAATAGCAACACGGAATAAAATATCCGAGGCGAACAAAACTACATATCGTAATAAAAATCAAAGAATATGAAGGGAAATGCATGCTGCTAAGCGTATCAGTGAACACTATAAACTACTTGCTAACCTTCTACCTTAATCCTTAACTTCAATACCCTTCTATCAAGTATCATGTCCTCGGTGAGCTGAAGTAGCGTCATGTCCTATCTAATCACTTCTCCCCATTACTTCTTAGGCCTACCTCGACCCCTCCTCAAACTCTCCATGGCCAACCTCTCACACCTCCTGACAAGGGTATCAATGCTTCTTCTCCTAACATATCCGAAACATCTTAGTCGCGACTGTCGTATCTTGTCCTCCACGGAGGCTACTCCCATTCTGTCCCAGATAGCTTCATTCCTAATTCACCTCGCCCGGTACACCCAAGTATCCATCTCAACATCCTCATCTCTGTTACTCTCATCTTCTGCACGTGGGAGTTCTTGACTGGCCAACACTCAGCCCCATAGAGTATAGCGGGTCGAACACCATTCGATAAAACTTACTCTTAAGTCTTAATGATACATTCTTATCCCTTTTTAAATTTAAAAATAATTTAACTTAAATTTTCAACTCTATCCTTAATGCGAAACATTTATAACCACATAAACACTCTGAACCCCTTTTTGACTTGTTTAGGATCAGAAATTCTAAAAGTATTTATTTTTCTTAAACTTTTTGCCCAATCAAACATGTGCATATAAATTGAAACAGATGAGTAATTGTTTGAGTAATGACGACCATTTGCTCATGCGCGTGTTTCAGCTCCTCACTCTCAAATACCATGACAACATAAATACAATAGCACTTTTTTCTTCTATTCAATACTCTCTATGGTCCACAATAAGTGGCCAATTTACTTTTGGCACGCCCATTAAGAAAATACTAAATTTTATACAAAAATACCTAGTATGATTAAACTACCCTTAATTAAATATTTAATATGAGGAGTAAGAAAACTTTTTAGGGATTTGTACATAAGAGTAATATTGTAAAAATAAATTGAATTCTTTCTCGATTGTATAAATGGATACTTATTTTGGACCAAAATAAAAAAGTAAATTGGTAACTTAATATGGACAGGATGGAGTAATATATACTATAATAAGGATTTATTTACCATTTTTGTCACACAAAAAGATCAGTTTTCAATAATTATCTTAACTTTGTTAACAATTAATATATAATCCCTCCTTAAAAGGGTGCAAGTGCACACATGGTCATTCTCATGGATGATATTTAGAGATTCGCCGATACTTATTTTATCCTAAAATTTTAAATTAAAAATCTTAATTTCGGGACAATTTAGGACACTTTTTTCCTGAAAATTTGAACTCAAAAACTAAATTTTAGGACACACTGTTACACCTCATTTTTTCTCACACCACCCTGAAAGAGGGTGTACAAGGGAGTTTTTTTTAATTTAAGTGACATTATTCAAAATGAGATTATTTATTCAATTTTATTCAGAGTCTCCACTTGAAGTAGGTTTTTTTCTGGTGCCCCAAGTCACCGGTTTATTCTAAATCCCAAATCGAAGAAAATTCGACTTTTCTTGTGAAGTATGCGAACCAGAAATTCTGAATAAGGAATTCTATAACCCGAGGGAAGGTGTTAGGCACCCCCGGAATCCGTGGTTCTAGCATGGTCGCTTAAATTATTATAACTGGCTCATTATTTGATTTTAATACATATTTTAACCTATAGTATAATTTTCTAATTAATTTCAAGGAAAATTGAACGTCGTTTAAAACATGTCTTTGGATCGCGTCACATGAAATGCACCCGCAACCCGAAACACATCTTATTCAATGCTTTGGGATTTGAATTTGGGTCACATGAAATGCACACCCGAGTTTAAGAAAGTAAAATTATTAAATAACGCGCCTAAAATCAACTAACGTGCTAATAACTTTGCGGAGGCCATGAAAATTCGCTAAATGTCACGTACCGAGCTCTGAGGATTTTAAGGGCATAATTAGAGGGGGGGGGGGGGGGCACGCATTTTTTGTGATTTTATTTGGCGTGACACACCTCAATCCTATTTTAAGGATATTCAGACTAAAAGCTCGGAGGGTCATACACTAAGTTTTATCTAGTACGGCCCCCCCCCCCCCCCCCCCAAATTTAATTAATGCTAACTATAGCTAAGGGTTCTACTTAAATTAGCTGAATGTTTACATGGAAGGGGCAAATTTTAAAACAAAAGGGGTTTTGTCCAGCACAAATATACCGAGGACCACCTCAAACAAAGACAAAGACCTTGGTTCAAGTCCACGATTCAATTCTTAGGCCAACCTTTTTGTTTTAGCTTCACATTTCAATTGTAAATGAATGGACAAACTACAATAATTAACTCATTCAAACTAAAGCAGATGCTTAAGTTATTTGATGCAGATTTCGAAATTATAGTCACATGATCTCAAAGCTAAACTATGGAAATTAAATACTGAGATATGGAATCATTTTAAGCATCTATTAGGCACAGAATTAACACTAGTATTAGCACACATATCAGTCTTAGAACCATTTTCAGGCTCACACCATATTCTAAATTTAACAACTAAACTAACATAATAGCAAACTTTGAAAACACTAAAATTAAGCTATGCTAAAGCTAACACTACTAAATAGGATGTACATGAGTCCAACAGTCTATAATAAGAACTTAGCAATTAATAAACTATAGCAGTTCTAACCATATTATATTACACTTCCAACATAAGCTCAGAATCCTTAAATATAACCTCCTGTCGAGTATGATGAGCCAAAAATTGACATAGTAATCATGAGAAAGAAAATGAAGAAACAAAAAAAAACATCTAAAAATCATGATCTTAATTTCTTCTCGTCAAAACAGCTCACTAGCTGTTTGTTACATGACTAAAATCAGAGGTGTGTACTTGGAGTTTAACAAGCAAAGCAGAAGTAATGTATCAACTAACAGTATCAACAGGAGATCAACCACAACAGTAAAAACCCCGAAATAATTAAGGACAAAGACCAGTTTTGAGTTTGACAACAATGAGAAAATCCACTTTACTCGAGCAAACACCGAGGCAAATCCCAAATCAAACCCAAAAACAACCAGTTCAGACTATTTTCAGCCATATTTTCAGAGAAACCTTTTTAAGGAGTGAAGAACCTACGGAATTATTTCAGTATTTTCAATGAAACAGTGATTCTCTTTTTTTTTTTTTTTTAATCTTTCAGCCGTCTGAAGTCTTTTTGATATTTTTTAGCTCTCAAGTCTTGTGTATGCTCTCCAAAATTCTATAAAATATATTTCTCATTCTCAAAACTTGTCTTGCAACGGAAGAATGGTATGCCTTTATAGGCAATGAATTAGGGTAGACTTCAGATTTTAATTTTAGCTTTTAGTCCTTTTTCATTTTTGTTTTTTAGCTTATAGACCCTTCAGTTATTGACTTGTTTTCCAAGCTAAACTATCCAAAATCAGAAAACTGAAGTTGAAACCCCAACCCAAAAGCTTCTAAAGCTGTTACCAAAGATTCCCCAAGGCCAAGTACCTAAACTACCCTTGAGCAGTATGCTAATTACTTGCTACCCCTTTCCTTGAATTCCCTTTAGTTTTAGACTGACAAATTAAACCCTGAAACTTTTGGAATATAACAAATAAATTTAAACAACTAAAGGTCCAAACATATCCTATTAAGAAAAATGCAGAAAATTAAAAGTGGGAAACAAATTGCAAAACTTTCAAGACTTATCATGATTAAGCTAAGCGTTAATTAAACTAGTTTAGAACCTAAATTGAATAGTAGACAAGACTAATACTACTTAACCTAATTTAAACTGAAGAATTACACATAAAAATCAACTCAACAGAAAAAACTAATACGACTTAAATCAAAAACTAATTAAACTCAAGTACTTAATATGGAAATCAACTCAATAGAAGAAGACCAATACAACTCGAATAAAAATAATTAAACTCAGGAATCTCGCATGGAAATTCAGCTCAACAGAAAAGACTAAAAAGTAATTTAACATGAAATTCAAACCAACAGACTAAAATAAATTCGACTAACACAGACTAATCCTAATTTTGAATTTAGGTAGTAAATAAATAAGACCGCATAACTTCAAATTAAAAGAAATTAAACTCATAAAAATAAATTAACATAAAAGAGATAATGTGGAAGGAAATTAGAAGAGAAAACTAGAAAAGTTAGCTTAATTCTTCGAATTGAACCCTGAACTTGAGTAGGAATTTTCATGCAATAGGGTCTGGGTCTTGAACCCTAGATCTAGAATTCGAGCAGTTTTTTTTTTTTGGGGGGGGGGGGTGTTGATAACAATTCTAGATCTAGAATTTGGCCAGTTTTGGAGGGGGGGTTGACAACAATTGACCATAGACCAGTGGAGAGGGGGTGGTAAGGGTTATAGGGTATGGTTTTGGGTCGATTTGGTGGTGGTAAAATTTTGATAGCCTCTTTCGATTCAAAAATTGAAGAATTCGGGTGTGATTCAAAAAGAAATGTCAGCAAATTTGTGGTGAGGGGGTCTAAGAGAGCCTACGGTGTTAGTTTGGTGGGAAACGGAGGCGGCACTGCCGGACACGGTAAAAGAGTCCAAGTTTCTGAGTGTTATTCGAAGAGTTTGGGTAAGATTCTAGGGACGGGATTTGGAGATTTACAAAGGGGAGAAGGAGAGGAACAATATGTATTAATTTGGTGGCCATCGGAGCTTCGCCATCGCCGTGGGCGATTTCCGGTCAGCGGCAGATGGCGGTAGGGATTCTATAGGGTTTTTGGGGTTTGAGAGAGGAGGTGGGCTTGGGGGGTGGGGTGGCATTTGGACATATATATATATATATATATATATATATATATATATATATATATATATATATATATATATACACACACACACACACACACACACACTTAAAGGCATGGGATTCTCATCCGTTGGATCAATCAACCTAGAAGGTGGAGATCGTTTCCCCCAAAACGACATCGTTTGGGGTCGTCTGAGGTGAGAGACTAGACTGGGTTAGGGGGATGGGATTTGGGCCGGCTTAGGGTAATAAAGGAGTTAAATTGACTGGGATGGGGTATTTTTGCCCAAATTGGACATTTCTTATTAGACTTAATTTTATTTTCTTTTTCTTTTTCTTTTCAAAATTGAAATAAAAATTAAAAAATAAGACCGAATGAAATTCTAAAAATTATATTAATCTAATAATATTAAACCCTAATTGATGATTGACACAATTAATCAATTTAAAAGAAACTAACGAAACAAAGCAAATATAAATTAGAATGTTTGATTTTTTTTTGTATTTTTATAAAATCCTAATTACCAAATAACTTTAAAATATGTAAATTCAAATCCTAAATGCAAATGTCATATTTTTGTATTTTATTATGAATTATCTAAATTAAAAATGCACATAAAAAATGCAAACAAACACAGAAGTTATGCAATTAATCATAAAAATCAAATAATTAAAAGGAAAAATCCTAAAGCTTAGGAATTTTGTATGAGTAATTCACGCGAGGCGAAAATCACATGCTCACAACTGACCCTCTTTGCTCGGAGACACGAAAGGTTTTCTGGAAAAGATAAATGAGTAATTATAAGGGATTTTTGCCCGCTTGACACTCCATGAGAAGCATTTTTTGGAAAATATCTGACCGAACCTTGCTTCAAAGGTTGCATACATATCCTTGGCTGTAAAGGAATAAGGTCAGTGTAGTTATGAAAGTTTTGGTAGTTGGGACTACCAGGAGTAGTGATTTCACTGCTGATGCAGCTGCTACTACTTGCTGACCTCCTTATTACACCAAAAGGAAAATTAAAAGTTATGCCTATTAACTACGAGTTACAAGATTCCTATCTATAAATTTCTTGAAGCTTGATCTTGAGTCTTAGCTGATTTCGCTGTAGACCTCGATCAAAATTTTGATGCTCGCAAGTTGTAGGTGCTGCTTCTTTCTTCAGCATTGGATTGGAGCGGGACATGCAAAACTTGTGACTTTAATTAAATTTGAGCAGTCCAAATCCTTCTCTTCTTCAAACACTTTGAGTTCGCTTCTTTTTTTTTTCTTTTCTTCTCTTCTTTATTCTGGATTGAGACTCACTCTTTTAGTCATCTCGAATCCTGTGCCTTGAGGCAAAACCTGTCCAGATACCAAAATAAACAAACAAACAAATAAAAATTTTCCGCCCCAGTTTTTCCTAGGAAAATTTCGTGAGTTATTCGCAACACAAAATCTAAACTACTCTCAATTAAGAATAAATCAAGATTGTGTATCCTTGGGAATGAAGCCTTAAATCCACAGGTTATGCCAGGATGGGAAAATAGAACCTTGGGTTATGCCAAGGATATCCACGGGTTATGCCGAGATAAAAATAAAAGGGTTCCTGCTGGGGATAAAAGGAAAGTCCACGGGTTATGCTAGGATAAAAGAAAAATGGGTCCTTGGGTTATGCCATGGATGTCTATGGGTTACTGCCGGAAGGAAAGAAAAAGATACTTGGGTTATGCTAGGGATGTCCACGGGTTATGCCGGGATAAGAGAAAAAGGTCCTTGATTTATGCTAGAGAGGATCCATGGGTTATGCCGAGATAGAATAAAAAAGGTCATTGGGTTATGCCAGGGAGGATCCACGGGTTATGCCGGGATAAAAGAAAAAGGTCCTAGGGTTATGCCAGGGAGGATCCACGGGTTATTCCAGGATAGAAGAAAAAAGGTCATTGGGTTATGCCAGGGAGGATCCACCGGTTATGCCGAATAAAAGAAAAAGATACTTGGGTGATGCTAGGGAAGATCTGCGGGTTATGCCGGGACATAAGAAAAAGGGTCCTTGGGTTATGCCAGGAAGGATCCATGGGTTATGCCGGGATACACGAAAAAGGTCCTTGGGTTATGAAAGGAAGGATCCATGGGTTATGCCGGGATAAAATAAAAAGGGTCCTTGGATTATGCCAGGGGGATCCACGGATTATGCCGGGGGGATCCACGGGTTATGCCGGGATAGAAGAAAAAGGTCCTTGGATTATGCCAGAGAGGATCCACGGGTTATGCTGGAGAAAAGAAAAAAAGGTCTTTGGGTTATGCTAGGGAGGATCCATGGGTTATGCTGGGATAAAAGAAAAAGGTCCTTGGGTTATGCCAGGGAGAATCCACGGGTTATGCCGGGATAAAAAAATGTCCTTGGGTTATGCTAGGGAGGATCTATGGGTTATGCTGGGATAAAAGAAAAAGGGATCCTTGTGTTATGCCAGGGAGGATCCATGGGTTATGCTGGGATAGAAGAAAAAGGTCCTTGGGTTATGCCAAAAAGGATCCACAAGTTATGCCGGGATAAAAGAAAAAGGTCCTTGGGTTATGCCAGGGAGTATCCACGTATTATGCTGAGATAGAAGAAAAAAGGTCCTTGGGTTATGCCAGGGATGATCCACGGGTTATGACGGGATACAAGAAAAAAGGTCCTTGGGTTATGCCAGAAAGGATCTACGGGTTATGCCGAGATAAAAGAAAAAAGGTCCTTGGGTTATGTCAGGGAGGATCCACGGGTTATGCCAGGATAAAAGAAAAAGTATCAACTGGGGGTAAAAGGGAAAATGATACTCGGGTTATACCGGGGAAAAAGGAAAAGGGTCCTCAGGTTATGCTGGGGATAAAAGAGAAAATGATCCTCGAGTTATGCTGGGGAAAGAGGAAAAGGGTCATCAGGTTATGCTGGGGATAAGAGGGAATATGATCCTCGGGTTATGCCTGGGAAAGAAAAAATCCTCAGGTTATGCTGGGGAGGAAAAGGAAAATGATCCCCGGATTATGTCGGGGAGAAAAGGAAAAGGATCCTCGGGTTATGCAGGGGAGAAAAGGAAAATGATTCTCGGGTTATGCCGATGGGAGAAAAAGATCCTCAAGTTATGCCGGGGATAAAAGGGAAAATGACCCTCGGGTTATGCCAGGGAAAAAGGGGAAAGGATCCTCAGGTTATGCTAGGGATGAGAAGGCAAATGTTCCTCGGGTTAGGCCGGCGAGATCCACGGGTTATGATAGGGACAACCAGTGAATGTGGTCCTAGGTTAAGAAGGATGCTGTTAGAGATTGGAGGCCTTATGCTACCATGATTTTTGGGATTTCTCTTTTCTTTCTTTTTTTTTTCTTTACAAAATGCAGGAAAGAATTTGGAGAAAACTTCCCTTTTGGGTTGATTATTGCTGCGAAGCTATTCTTTGCTCCTGCACTTTTCCTTTTTCGGTTGCACCTGCTCCTTGCACGATTGCTTTGGATTACACCTATTTTAAATTTCAAATAAAAAACAATTGTTAGTTCGAAATAGTGATTGATTTTGTGGCCTGGATTGTTTGATCACCGGGTCTCGGTCTAACTTTTGATGAGAACTTCTGTTGCTTGTTGGCTTTCCTAGAAGTTGATCTCTCTCATAAAACCAAAGAATTCAGCTTTTTAGAATTTCTCATGAAGGACTTGCCTGCATGGGGCTTTGACCTTTTCACTTTATTCTGCCTTTAGGACCATTGTCCTTGGATTTCTTTTCATTTTCAACAACTTTGATTTCAGAACATCGTGATCCCTTGGTTTTTCAGATCTTTGACAGGACAGTTAGCCACGTGGGACTCAATCTTTTAACTTCACTTTGCTTTTGTGGGCATTTGACTTTGAATTTCCTTCCTTTAAGGAGCCTTTCAATTTCAAAACATCAACCATCATGGCCAGCTGAGATCGGCTTGATGCACCCGCTGAGGCTGGGTACCTTTCTTCAGCTTTTGTTAGGCCAAAAACTTGTAAAGCTAGTCTTACCACCTTTTTTTAGTTTCGGGAACAGAGTTAGACCAAAAGGGATTCAAAGAAAAAGTAATCAAAAGGCAAGGGAATGAATTTAAAGAGAAATGTCCCTTTCGGGAAGAAAAAAGGACTTATCTGGGGTGCATGCATGCTTTAATAGACGTGACATGCTTTTTGGACTGGGTGCCCAACCCGCACAAACTTTTCCGTCTTCTTATAACTCATTGACCCGTGTTCCAAACCAGGGAATCTTGCTCGGCTTTTATCAATGGTGGGAAATGTTTCCTTTTCGACCTACGGTGCCCTTTGCGGGTTTTTTCCAATAGACCTCTCTTGTTTCTCTTGTCACTGTCGCTCGATAGTGCCCTTTATGAGTTTTCACTAAACAAACTCTCTCATTTTCAGTTTCTCTACTCGCATTCGCCTTACGATGCCCGTAGGTTTTCACCAATAAGACTCTTTTATTTTATTTCTCTCAATTTGACTGTACCATATTCCAACAATGGTGTTTTCCAATTCCGCTGCCTTTGCCATTTGATCAGAAGGACTTGAACAAGGTTTTGGTGTAAAGAATCTAGATGGAATTACAACTTTGGAACCATCTTGGTGGGCTACTTGCCGAACCATTATATCATCTGCCCCAGTTTCACTTTCTTGGGGAACTTGAGATTTTTGTTTTGGTATGACTGAACCCCAAAGAGAGGCTGCCTACGTATCTTTCGTAATCAAGTCAGACGTAGTTCAGGAAGTTTTTTTCTTGGTTTTATTTTTTTTTTCTTCTTCTTTTTTCATCTTTTCTCTTCTTCTTTTTTTCATTTTCATTGTCTTTTTTTTGTATTTTTTTTTTTCTTTTGTTCATTTCATTATTTCAATAACACTTTCAGATTCCAAAGAGGGTAATCAAAGAAGAGGTAACCGACTCAAATGGGTTCTCAAAGAGTAGATAGTGTTTGGGTAATAAGAATGGAAGCCTTCGTCATCTCAATTAAACATAGTCATTACTGTAGAAAGCCTAGGCATAGTTCCTTTTTACCACGTCTGCATTCACAGCTGTTTCAGGATCATCCCCCTTGACATCGCCAAGAAACAATGCTCATCTCGGCAATATCTTTCTGATGATGTATGGGCCTTTCCAATTAGGAGAAAATTTTCCTTTCGCTTCCCGGTGATGAGGAAGAATGCGCCTTAGCACAAGTTTCCCTACTTCAAAATTTCTAGTCCGTACTTTCTTGTTATAAGCTCGGGCCGTTCTTTATTGATACTACTTCCCGTGGCAGATCGCATGCATTCGTGTTTCATCGATTAAGGTTAGCTGTACCAAACAAGTCTTGACCCATTTCGTGTCATCAATCTCAGCTTCAATGATGATCCGGAGAGAAGGGATTTCCACCTCCGCGGGTATCACAACCTCAGTTCCATAGACTAAAAGGTATGGGGTCGCGCCTACTGACGTATGCACTATGGTGCTCCTAGTAATGTGAAAGGCAAAATTTTCATGCTATTGCTTGGAGCTCTGAATCATCTTTCTCAAAATCTTCTTGATGTTTTTATTTGCTGCTTCGACGGTACCATTAGCCTTGGGTCGATAAGGAGTAGAGTTCCTATGTGTTATCTTAAATTGTTCGCATATCTTCTCCAGTTAACGACTATTAAGGTTCGCCGTATTATCTGTGATGATGGTAGTAGGAATACCAAATTGGCAGATAAGGTTGGCGTGCATGAAATCTATTACCGCTTTCTTGGTGACAGATTTGAGAGTGATGGCTTTGACCCACTTTGTGAAATAATCAATGGTAACTAGTATGAATATGTGCCCATTTGAAGCTTTTGGCTTGATTGGCCCGATGATGTCCATGACCCAATCGGCGAATGGACAGGGTGCTGACATGGGCTGCAGTTTCGTGGGCAGTGCATGAATCAAATCACCATGCACCTGACACTGATGACACTTTCGGACAAAGCTAAAACAGTCCTTTTCCATGGTTATCTAGTAATATCCTGCTCAAAGAATTTTTTTGCCAAAACATACCCGTTCATGTGGGGTCCGCACACTCCTGCATGTACTTCGTGCATGATCCTTCCAGTTTCTTCAGTATCGACACATCTTAACAAATTGAGATCTGGGGTCCTTTTGTACAAGACATCACCACTCAAGAAGAAACCACTTGCATGTTGTCTAGTGGTTCTCTTTTGATCCCCAGTAGATCTGGGGTATTCCTATGTTTTTAGAAATCTTTTGATGTTATGGTACCATGACTGAATACTTGGTTCTGCCTATGTTGTATTACAGTAACCATGTATTCCCCTGATTTGGATTTCCAAGGGATCAATGTGGGCATTGCCTGCGTAAGGCATCATTGAGGCCAGAGTGGCGAGTGCATCAGCTAGTTCATTGTGACAATGAGGGATGTACCTGAACTCTATTTACTTGAACCGCTTGCTAAGATCTTCCACTTATTACCTATAGGGGATAAGCTTAACATCTCGAGTTTCCCATTCTCCATAGGCTTGCCGAATAATCAAATCTGGGTCTCCTATAATCAACAACTCTTCGACATCTTGGTCGATTGCCATGTTCATGTCCATGATGCAGGCTTCATACTCGGCTGTGTTGTTTGTGTAGAAAAACTGAAGCCTGGCTGTAGCTGGGTAGTGCTGACCAGTGGGTGAGATCAAGATTGCCCCTATTCCCACACCTTTTGCATTTACTGCTCCGTCAAAAAACGTTTTCCAAGCAGTCACATCCTTAGATACTGACTCAACTGAGTTTACCTCTTCATTTTGGAAATAAGTGTTCAGAGGTTGGTATTCATCATCAACCGGGTTTTTGGCCAAGTGATCCGCTAGTGCATGGGCTTTCATGGTCTTGCAGGTGACGTAGACTATGTCAAACTCAGTGAGCAGGATCTGCCATTTTTCTAATCTTCCAGTGGGCATTGGCTTTTGGAATATATATCTCAATGGATCCAACCTAGTTATGAGGTAGGCAGTATAGGCTTGTAGATAATGTCTCAACTTCTGAGTGACCCAAGTTAAATCACAACATGTTTGTTGTTGCCCTACAATGCATCGCCAGCTCCTATTAGTGCACCTCCACTCCAGAGTTTTCAGGGTCGTCAGTCCCAGCAGTTGAGGGCTTGTTATACTTGTGACAACATGAGGCATATTGCTAGATTTTGTCCTCTAAGCATTGAACAACTCTTAGGATCAAGGTTCTTGTGCCATGGTTCATGTACCGAGTGTTCCATTGCCCGTTCAGCCAGCTAGAGGTAAAGGTAGAGGTGCTAGAGGTAGAGGTAGAGGTACTAGAGGTGGAGGTTCGGTTGCTAGAGGTAGAGGCCAGCTAGCAGGAGGTTATCCCAGAGAGAACTAGTTTAGAATGGTGGGCCCAGCCCCGATGTTATGCTCTTCCAGCCAGCCCTGAGACTGAGGCCTCCGATGTAGTTATCATAAGTACTGTTCTTGTTTTGTAGTAGAGACGCCTTAGTTCTATTTGATCCAGGATCTACATACTCTGACGTTTCATCTTATTTTGCACCGTATTTGATCATGCCTAGTGATTCCTTGGGTGCTTCTGTATATGTGTCTACACCGGTGGGTGATTCTATTGTGCTAGATTGTGTTCATGTATAGTTGTGATTGGGGGTCTTGAAACCTGAGTAGATCTGTTACTTTAGGATATGATTGATTTTGATATTATATTGGGGATGGACTGGTTATTATCTTACCATGCTATCTTAGATTGTAATGCCAAGACTGTGACCTTAGAGTGGAGAGGGACTCCTGCTCATTCCACTCTTAGGGTTATCTCATATATGAAGGCTCATAGTATGTTTGACAAGGAATGTTTGGCCTATTTTGGCGTATGTTCGTGATTCTAGCGCCGAGGTTCCTTTTATGGATTCTGTACCTGTTGTCTGTGAGTTTCCTAAGGTACTTCCTTTATACCTGCCGGGGATTCCACCTTATATGGATATTGACTTTTGCATTGATTTGGCTCCGGGCACTCAGCTCATTACTATTTTGTCATATCGTATCGCCACGCCTGAATTGAAAGAATTGAAGGAGCAGTTGCAAGACTTGCTTAATAACCACTCTAAGATGCTACTCGTGCTCCACCGACTGTGGGAATAGATCAAAATATCATCAAGGAAGACTGTCTTGAACGAATCCAAGTAAGGCATGAACACTCAATTCATCAAATCCATAAAAGTTGTTGGGGCATTTGTCAACCCTAATGACATCACCAAGAACTCATAATGCATGTACCGAGTACGGAAAGTTGTCTTAGTGTTATCGGATGCCTTAATCCTCAACAGATGATAGTTAGATCTTAGTCAATCTTCGAAAATACCTTAGCACCCTAAAGCTGATCAAACAAATCATCAATTATCGGCAATGGATACTTATTGTTGATTGTAACCTTGTTCAACTGTTGGTAATCTATACACATTGGCATTGATCCATCCTTCTTCTTAACAAAAAACATTGGCGCACCCCAAAGTGAGACAATAGGTCAAATGAATCCTTTTTCACACAACTCTTGCAACTACTCCTTCAACTCAGGTGAGGTCATACGATACGGCGGGATAAAAATAGGTTGAGTTCCCAAAGCCAAATCACTACAGAATTCAATATCCTTGTAAAGTGGCATACCCCGCTGGTTTGAAGAAAATACCTCGGGAAACTCACAAACAACAGCTACATAATCAATAGAAGGAACCTCGGCACTAGAATCACGAACATATGCTAAATAGGCCAAATACCCCTTCTCGGCCATACGTAGAGCCTTCATATATGAGATAACACCTTTCCACTCTAAATGAGGTAAACCCCGCAAGGCTAAGGTCACAGTCGTGGCATGACAGTCCAAGATAGTGGGGTAAGGTGATAACTAGTCCCTCCCTAATATGACATCAAAGTCAACCATGTCCAGAAGTAACCAATCTACACGAGTCTCAAGACCCCCAATCACAACTACACATGAATAATGGACACGCTCTACCACAATAAAATCACCCACCAGTGTAGATACATATTTAGGAGCACCCGAAGAATCACTAGGCATGACCCGATACGATGCAAAATAAGATGACACATAGGAGTATGTAGATCTTGGATCAAATAGAACTGTATCTCTACTACAAACTAGAACAGTACCTATGATAATTGCATCGGAAGCCTCATCCTCAAGCCTGGTTAGAAGAGCGTAACATCGGGGTTGGGTCCCACCACCCTGAACTACATCTCTAGGTCGGCATGCTGTTGGCTGGCCTCCACCTCTAGCAGCCTCAGCTCTACCTCTAATACCTCTAGCTCCACCTCTATCACCTCTACCTCTACCTCTAGCACCTCTACCTCCACCTCTAGCTAACTGAGCGGGTTGTGGAAGAGTCGGTGCCTAAACCATGGCATGGAAACCCTGATGCTGAGAGGTGATCGGTGCTCAAGGGCAAAATCTAGCAATATGACACATATCACCACAAGTATTACAAGTCCTCGGCTACTGAGACTGCTGACCTTGATGACCTGAATGAACTCTCTAAAAACTCTAGAGTGGCGATGCACTGATAGGAGCTAGTGGTGCACTGTAGGACTGCTGATCAGAATATTGCATATGAAAACCACCGCCACCTGAAGCACCGTGAGAAACCTGAAGTGCTTACAAAAAAGTTCTGGGAGGATGACCTCTACCAAACAAATCCCTTCCTCCACACGAGGTACCACTAAATTTGCCTAAGTAACGAGGCCTTTTGTCATACCCCTGTCCACTCCCTTACGATAGCACCATTTCAACTCTAGTGACCATATTGGCCGCGTCCTAAAAAGAAATATCACTCCCCGTCTCCTTAGCCATCTAAAGTTGAATAGGCTGAATGAGTTCCTCAATGATCCTCCTCACTCTCTCTCTCTCTCTCTCGGTGGGAGGTATAAGAAGATCATGACGGGACAAATCATTAAACATCGTATCATACTAAGTAACAGTTATAGAACCCCCCGCTGGAGACGTGCAGACTACCTCCTTTAGATCACTCTCTGAGTGACCGGAAGAAACTTCTCCAAAAATAGCTGAGAAAATAGATCCCAAGTCAAAGCGGTGGATCCAGCTAGTCTAGCCAAACAATAATCCCGTCTTGGCGAATCTAGATAAGCAAAAGCAGCAAAGTCGACTCCATTGGTCTCCACTATTCCTGAGAAGCTCATGATAGATGTCTGAATAATCCTGCGGATCCTCAGAAAATGCACCGCTGAAAATGGTAGTGAAGAGCTTGGTGAACCTATCCAATCTCCACAAGGCATCGAAAGACATAGCTATTCCATCACCGGTCTCAGCTACCATACCCGGCTGAACTACTCTAATTGGATGAGCGGTTAGAGTCTAAATTTGGGGAGCCATTTCCTCCGGAGTGCATGTAGCAAGAGTCTGGGCTCCTCCTCCAGTCTGAGATACGGGTGGTGCTTTTAAGCAAGCCTGCCTGGGCAAATCTCTCCATAAGGCCCACTAGATAGACCAGAGCATCCTGAAGTACTGGGTACCAATGAACCCCTCAGGGACTTGAGCTGGGCCCACCAGAACTGCCTGGCCCCAGACCTCATCATCAAAGTCAACCTAAGGCTCCACCGCTGGAGTTGCTGCTCTGGGGTAAGCTCCGCCCCTATCTTGGCCTCTAGCACGGCCTCGGCCTCAGTATATATTCCTCGTGGGAGCTGCTGTTGGGGGCTCGGGCTACTGATCAGTAGATGAGGAAGTACGTGTTCTCGCCATCTGCGAAAGAACAGAGTAGAAGTTCAATTAGCATTGAGAAACCAAACCGCACGATAAGAAAGAACTTATGTGAAGTTTTTCCTAACTCAGTACCCTCTGGGGGATAAATACAGACGTCTCCATACAAATTCCTCACACTCTACTAAGCTTGTATATGAATTGTGTGACCTATGTAATCTAGAGCTCTTATACCAACTTGTCACACCCCGAATTTCACACCCTTGGGAGTCGTGATGGCGCCTACTAGTGAAAGCTAGGCAAGCCAACCTTTTGAACAATTTACCTTTTTCCCATTATAATCCTTTAACAATTATGAACCAACAGTTTATAAACGGCAGAATTTAAACAAGCTAAAGAAACAAATAAAACCATTTAAATATTTTCAATACAATTTCTTACACAAAGACTACCCAGAACTGGTGTTACCACTTCACAGACGATCTAAGAATACTATAGACAAGGTCCGAAAAATAAATACACCATTGTTTCTGAAATACATAAATGAAACATGATGAAAGGATAGAGGGAGACCCCAGGGCGTGCGGACGCCTACAGGACTACGTTGGATCTCCAAATGGACTGAAGCCAGCCACCCAAAGCTACTTTCCATATGCTCTAGTGCCAGGATTTGCACACAGTGCAGAGTGTAGTATCAGCACAACCGACCCTATGTACCGGTAAGTGCCTAGCCTAACCTCGGCAAAGTAGTGACAAGGCGAGGACCAGACTACCAAATACCTTGTGAAGTTAAATCATAGATAGCATAAAATAAAAGCAGAAATTTATAGATAAGGATGGGGGGGGGGAGACATGCTGCAGGGATACATCAAATGATAACAGAAGTACAGCAGGTAAATATCAGGAGCACCATAAATAAATTATCAACAAGAATTAGAAGCCAAACAAGTGCACGACACCATCCTTCGTGCTTTTGTCTCTCTCCCTCACAGTAAGAATCAATATAATCTATACAGCATCACTCTTCGTGCTTTTAATCTCGTCCTCGCCATAAAATCAATATACGCGGCACAGAATTGTACATCGTGCGGCACGGCACCACCCTCCATACTTTACACTCTTCCTCATAAAATCATACATGGCATCACCCTTCGTGCATTAACACTCTCTCACCAAAACATTACACGACATCACCCTTCGTGCTTTAACACTCTTCCTCACCCAAACAACAATCGCAAGAAATAAGGGCAAGGAAAAAACAAAATTACAATAAAATCCCGGAAACGGAACAATAGTTCAACAATCACATCCCGGCAAGGGAAAAATAGTACAACAATCAAATCCCGGAAAGGGAACACTATCAAAAATATCAACATCCCGGCAAAGGAGACAATATAATAATTCTCTTCTCTTTTCCACTTTAACTTCACAACTTGTGCCAATGCTCTATAAGGTTCAATTGCAAATTATACTTCCACAATTCACTGTACAACTTGAGCCAACGCTCTTCAATGTTCAAATATCACTATTACTTCCATAAGCTTTGCTCAACAATAGAAATCATCACATAAGGCATGAGCAATACAAACAAAGTCACATTAATCATAAAATAAGACTCACGGGCATGTTTGAATCGAAATATAGATACTCGTCACCATGCTTATGCGTACTACTCAACAAATAAAACATAGCAAATAGGACACAACTCCTAATCCATCAAGCTAAGGTTTGACAAACACTTACCTTGATGCTACAAACACAATTCAAGTCTCAACTATTGCTTAACCTCTTAATTCCACCATCAATTCGCTCGTATGTAGCCAAAAGTTACTTAATTATTTAAATGAATGCTAAATGAATAAATTCCAATGCATGAAAACAGGTTTTCTAAATTTTTTTCCAAAAATTCAAAAATCGCCCCCAACCCACATGGTCAAAACCCGAGGTTCGAACCAAAACCTGAGTGCCCATTCCCTCATGAACCCAAATATATAATTTTATTTTGAAATCAGACCTCAAATCGAGGTCCAAATCCTAAAAATTTGAAAAACCTAGATTCTAAACAAAACACCCAATTTCCCTCAATGAAAAACCTTGATTTTGAGTTGAAATCATGAGAAAAGATGTTAAAGATTAATAAAAGTAAGTTAGAAATGACTTAAAATCGATTTGGAAGAGTACTTGTCTTAGAAAAATCGCCCAAAAGTGTTTTGGTTTTGAAAGGGTTTGAAAGAAAGATTTTCGGCTAAGTTACAATTTTGCAGGTCGTAGATGTCGTAGTTGCGACCACGGTTCGCAATTGAACCCTTCAGAAGTCTGATATTATCGCATTTGCGAAAAATGTTCACAATTGCAAACTCACTTTTATGACTGGACTGTTTCATTTGTGACACTGAAGGATTCCAGGCCACTTTGCAAATGCAATGGGCCTTTCACATTTGCGACATCGCCTTTGTGATGACTACGTCACATTTGCGAACCCAAGGGAGACTAGGTCTTTTCGCATTTCTGATGAAAGTTTGCATTTGCGGGCTCGTATTTGCGAGCCCGGCTTCGCATTTGTGAAGCCTGCATGAAATATACCAGCTAAAAACCTGCAACTTCCCAAGTCCTAATTTCACTCCATGGCCTATCCAAAACTTACCCTAGCCCTCAGGGCTCAAAACCAAACTTGCATACTAACCCAAAAACATCATACAGACTTGCTCGTGTGATCACGTCACCAAAATAACATCAACAACTATGAATTTTGCATCAAAATAGAAGAAAAACCTCAAAACTTTAAAAGTATCCAATTTCACAACTATGGGTCCGAATCACATCAAACGACTTCTGTTTATGTCACATCGAACCTGTACCGTGCTCCAGAACCAAAATAGGGACTCGATACCATAAATTTCAAATATAATGAAATTTTCGAAAATTCTTATATTTTCTTTAGAACGATTTCTTTAAAAAATTCATTTCTCGAGCTTGAGACCTTGGAATTCGATTCCGGACATACGCCCAAGTCCTATATTTTCCTACGAACCCTCCGGGACCGTCAAATCACAAGTTTGGGTTTGTTTACCCAAAATGTTGACCATAGTCAACTTAAATTTAATTTTAAAGGCAAAATTAATATTTTCATCACATTTCCACATAAAAGTGTTCTGGATATACGCACGGACCACAAACGCAAATCAAGATGAGGAAAAAAGGGCTTATAAAGCTTCGGAACACAGAATTTACTCGTAAATCAAGTGATGACCTTTTGGGTCATCACAGTATGTTTTGTTTGTCATCGTTTCATGATATCATGCACCAATAATATCAAGAATAAACTTGCAATATTATAAAGAAAAAGTAAGAGTACGAGGTAGAAGAAATATTTAAAATGGTAGGGAAAAATATAAATAGGATTATTTAATAATGTTTACCACGAAAATGGTAATAACAATTAAATTAGATTATGTGGTTCTAAAAATACATGATCTATTTTTTTGCTAGTGTTTATGCAATGGATGCTAAGTAAAAAGGTTAGAAATTTGGATTACAACTTAGAGGCAGTATGATAATCGAACCAAACAGCTGGGGATCGGGGGTCTCGAGCTGTCATTTGTAAGGGCTCGGGGTCGAGATGGATGGTCGACTTGGAGCAGTTGAGAATAAGATAATAGTTATGAGAGCTAGGATGATGACTCTTTATGATCAATGATAAGCAATAAATGAAGAACAATAAGTAGAACACAATTAATATAAGCAATAACTGGAAGTAATGAGATCAAGCGAATGTGTTAGAGAAGAGAGAGAATGTTCTTGTATATTGAATATTGGGAAACAGATGTCCACAAAATAACAAGGATCCCCTTTATGTATGGGGGGAATCCTATCATAGTACAAGTACATTAATTACAAAGATATGAGGCTGGTGTATACATGTAATGCCTTGATTCACCTTTTTGACTAGTCCACTAGACTTGACCAACTATATGCGCACACCTTAGGAACTTCACCTTGATCTACCGAGACCACTAATTTACATTGCCTCGAGGCGATCATTACTTACACTATCTCGAAGTCGATCACCGCGAATTCTCAGAGTCAATCACTAGAAATCCTCGGGATGCCTTTGGTGATTGTAAAATTGAACCGTCGATTTCTGTCGTATATAGATAGTCCTCGCGTTTCCTAGAACAAAGTGATAGGAAAAGATTCTGTAAATGATTCTGAACTCCTACTCCTTAAGCATCATCATCATGATATCAGCCCATTAGACCATTAAATGCATAGCTCAAAAGCCGCACAAAGGTCACCATCAAACACGACTATCGAGAAGCCCATGAACCGCTATTTGTTCGTCCTTTCCGCTGAGCATACGATCTTATAAATACATCAGTTTTTTGATAGTTCACACTTTCACAACATCTTCAAGTTTTAAAAGCTAAATCCACCCCCTTTCATATTCTTTGTTCTTCTGTTCTTGATCATTTGCCTACTTTATCAAAATGGCCTTTCCGCCACCATGGCTAGAACTTCAAAGAAAGTTCTTTGGAAAGACGAGGCTACCTCTTCACCGCGGATATACACTAGAAAATCCAAGGATAATCCCAAAGTGTTCCCTACCATCGAACAATTTACACCATCAAGTTCAGTAGCACGAAGGATTTCTCCATCGAGAGACCTTCGTCTATGTCGGGTCGATGTGAACATGTATCCTAGTTCATCAGTATCATGAAAGACATAGGCAAAGTTCGGGCGGATTGCCAGTGGAATATAAAGGTAATGGTTGAGATCCCTGGCCCTAAAGAGAACATAATGGACCATAAGACTGATTTTCTTCATGTGTACACATACCCGCTCACCTTGGGCCCTATTGACTCCTCGGACCCTTTTTTCCATCCATAGACCTAGTCATTCTCTACTTCTATTGTAAATATCGAGTGAGGCTTAGCAAAATTTACCCCTCTTTCTAGAGGATAGTTTACATGCTATGCGTTTTTCCTTTAACACCGAGGGTAATACCTTTACCCTTGATCATCTAATCAAGCTACAAACCCTCATCTTTTGTCAGACTTGATCAAGCTTCACCATCGAGCATCCATACTCTTTTTCTCGAGCATTGATGAGCATAAGGATTGGGTATGGATGAGCCGGTTTGTCCAAGTAAGGACCTCGGACATTATTCTAGCTAAGTGGATGTCGTTCCCAAAGGTGTGGAATATGGAGCGTAAGTGTCTCTTCTATGGGTATGCTTTGTTGTTTTTCTTTCTTTCTTCGAAAGTTAACTTTACCTTTGCTCACGCAGCCGCCCTTTGGTATCCCCAATCCATTCCGGAACTATTAGGTTGGATTAGGGTATTATATATCTAGTTTCTCCATCCCACAACGTTCGTGGACTGAGCTGGCTAAAATCCGGTGGGTGGCCAAGAATCATGGTAAGATACTTTTTGCTGCTTTTACCATATTTTTACATTTCTTCTCCATACCCTTCGTGCTGGCAAATTTTGATCATTATGTTTGCGCAGGTCATGGTGATGGAGTGCATATGAGACCACCCTCGAAGGGCGAGGAAGAGGATCTAAAGCCAGATAAGGTCAAGAAAAGGAAGAAAAGGGCGACTGAATGGTCCCTTGTGGCAAAGAAAACCAAGTCTCAAAGATCTCGAGCTGAGGCCTAGGTATCGCCTTTAGCTTTTAGAGCGGGCTACAATGACGAGGGCGATGATGATGATGGTGATGGTGTCCCTTTGGTACAAGGAAAAGGTAAGGAACAGATGCCCTCCAAGTGCTCATGCAGATGGCCGCCGAGTCGGGAAAAGCTGATTCAACTCGAGCTCCACCTTTGGAGGATCTCAAGGGGAACATGTATACGATCTACGAGCCCCTGGCCGAATGCGATGTAGGCCCTTCCGAGGAGACCGTTACTGCTGGTTCTAAAAGGCCCGGGTGCGGAGCTTCTCGGGGACGGAGCTTGCCCCTTAGCGATATTGATGCCCTGGACGGCCTTAATTTGGGTCCTCAGCTCTCCGACGGGGATGCTTATGACCCAAAGGCTACCAACGTAGAGGGTTCTCTCAAAGTGGGATATAAGCTCAGTGACTTCCTTGATGATATCATTTAGGACATTAACCACAATGCTCCCAACTCTATCGAGGAAGCGGAGAGGTTCCAGCAGAAGGTGATAGCTTTTTATATGTACCTTTCTAGCTTCAAGTACCTTTCCTCATTTTCCTAACTCTTTTATTTCATTATAGGCTAAGAAGATGTATGATCACACCTTCTATAGGCTCCAACACGAGCTGTTATATCATAGAAAGGAGCTTGAGAAGCTCACCTTGGGGCTGCAGGAGTCGGAGGCCTCCTCTGTCCGAAAGGAGGAGGAGTTAACGAGCTTTGGGGGACTTTGGAGGGAGCGGTCCGAGAAAGCACCGGACTTGCTAAGCAAGTAACTTGTTATTCATAAATTCGCTCGTCGTTCTCATAGTTTGATGTTTACTGACTTATCTTTTCCTTTGAAGATCGGGTAGAAGAATGTGGAGATCCTCGACCTGGGAAGGAGAAATAAGGTCATGACCTTAGAATTGGCATCGACCCATTGTCTCTCCAAAATGCTCGAGAAGAGATTGCTGCACTATTTGTGGCCAAGTCCAAGGTCGAAGAAAACATCGCTACTTAATTAAAAGATGCCGCCACTACAAATCACATAGCCCAAGATATATCGGTGGGGCCCAAGAAAAAGTTTCTCAGGCTACCACTTATGCTAGTGCATAGGTGAGGAGGCAAGCTTTGGAGGAAGCCAGTACCGAAGGTTCCGATATCTCAGCTAAGATCGAGGAGGCCCGAGATTTGGAGGAAAAGTTGGCATTCTTAATCACTTTGGATAAAGATCCTGGAGATGGTTCAGAAGGCAATGGTGATGAAGAGTAGGCATGCATCGCCTTTCCTTATATTTTTTCTTTTTGTGTATGAATTCGTGGGGGAACAGATCTTATAAAGACGCCCCTTGTAAATATATTTTTTTGCAATGTAAGAAAATTTTTCTGCTTCAAGTCTTTATATTCCAGTGTTCATACGGAGTTAGCCTATAAGGCCTCGTGAAATTCCTACTCAAAAACCCTGAATCTCGTAGTGCCAGATTGGGATCAAGTGTTAGAAATTCATAAAAAGGTTCGAAATTTTTAAGTTGATCACTGCATTAAAAATTCAAGAGATAATATTTTCTAGAAAAGTACAATTTTGCGATCGATAATGTCGCATATCAGATACGTGGACCGCATTTTTGCTGCATAGTGAGTTAGTGTGTTGGTCAAATATGCCGTCAAATATACGATCGCATAACCAAAATGTGGACCACATAGTCATCGCATAATTTCTTTGGGATTTAATAAGGGGCAATTCTACGGTGCATTATGTGATCGCATAACGAGTATGCGGACCACATTTCTACCGCATACCCAGATAGTGTGTCCAGGTCTTGAAGAGCATTTTCGCGGTCCATTGCATCCCGCATGTCGACTTTGCGATCGCAGATCTAACTCGGGTCTCCTATTTTCTAATTTTTAAATCCGACCCCACCCCATTAAAAACACCCCAACAGACCATTTCCTGTTATCATTCATAACATAGAGTTAGAGAGAGAGAGATATAAAGTGAGAAGGAGTGATCTTCATCAATCTCTCCTTAAATCCTTTTCCAAATCCTTAAAGATTGTCAATTGAAGCTACTAGGTCTCCAACCTAAGAGATAAGAATTGTACCCTTCTCAATATTTTCAAAATCTATGCCAAAAAAGTAATTATCAAATAGGTATATGGGTATAAGGCTACTAATCTTGCATGCATAGGATGTAATGAGATATGGGGAGGATGAGAACTAAAAAGAAAGGAATAGGGGTATAAAATGATAGAAATTTCTCTCAAAAAGGACCTAAGATTTACAATGCACCTTTAGTGTTTGATAATGTGCCCAAATGAGCTAGAATGTCTCTAATTCTTGGTTCAATTGTAAATATTACACAATAGATCGAAGTGCTAAGAGTTTCGGAATTTTGTAAGGATTAAGAGAAGCTACATTGAGTATGGCTAAAACCCCCCTTTTATTAGAAATTGAGCTCCGTTGGCGATTTTGCAGGTATGGTAAGACTAAAAATGGTTGATGTATTGGTTGTTATTTCATATTAATTGATTTGAAATTATATGCATACATGCATAAAGGATGTGCCTCAATGTGAGTAATATATTAATCTTGATAGTTATAAAAGCGTGAAGAATACGAACTATGTGTTGAAAATGCTTAGGCTATAAGCAAAATTAAAACTGAGATTGTCATGCTAACTATATGAAAACTTATATGTGCTTGAAACTTGAATTTCTTGTGCGTGCCTATGACCATGAAATTGCAAGATGGATATTAAAATGGAATAATGTGGTAATTGTGGCTCTAACTGCCAATGAATTGATATGAGCTATGTGAAACAAAGATTCAAATGAGATTATCAATGAGAAAGGAACAACACCTAGTTAAGGTGGCCTAGTCAGTCGGGCCGTGATCGGGTACCATGCCGCACACATGGTAGTAATGTGCTAACATTAAATTCTGAAGAAAAAAAAATAAATGGAGATTGTGATGTATGCCTCAAGTGAGGCAACCTAGCCGATCGGGTCGTGATCAGACTTCGCTCAAGATAGCAGTGATATTGAGGATAGTGATGAACATATGAAAAAAATGCCCCATACTAAGTTGTGAAAATTATGTGAAAGATTATATGGTTCATTAATCGGATGATGTGGTGTCCGGTTAAAACCTTTGATTTATTCTTGTATTTCCTTATTCTTGCCTGATAGTTCTTTCTAGTAAAATGGTGTTTAGTTATACATACTAGTACTATTTCATGGTACAAATGCCCCTTTTTCCGGGGGCGCTACATATTTAAATGAATGTAGGTGGTTTCATAGAGGATAGTGTCGATCGTGTGTAGCGGAGCATCCTTCTTCTCAAAATCTTGGTGAGCCCCCTTCTCCTTCAAAGGGCTATATTGCACATCATTTTTAATTATTGTGGGCTTTCCTTTGAGGTATAGCAGGGGCCTAGTTGCCGGTGTTGTCATATTTATCTTTGGTATCCTTAGAGGCTCCATAGACATATATGTAGATCATGTGCGGGTGTTGGATTGGTGTACTAACTATGTTGTAATTCTAGCTCTTGCCTCTTTAAAGTTCAAATGTATGAAATCTTGGAACTCATCTATGGTTTAGTGTTGTGTTTTAAAATTGATTGGTAATGTGGTATGGACTATCTTCCTTTGTTGAATAAATGAAGCATGATCCCCTTATTTGTATTAAGTTGGGTAGGTAGTGTCTGATAAGGCTTGCTCAGCTGGGATCACTCGATTAAGCAGCAGTCTCGCCTCCTAAGGTTAAGGCATGACATAGCCTTCAATTTTTGATATTGACTCTTAGGAGTCCATATTTGGGGGCAATCGGGACCCTCGAGATCAGGTACCATCTCGAGATTAGGTCGATATCTCATTCGGGGCTAGTGCTCATAATGGCAGAAATCCACGGACTCTCAATTATTTCCCGAGTGTCGCGTGGAGGTGTTATTCGTGCGGAATGGTGGTGGGTCCCCTAGGGTTGTCCCATCAGTACATATCCCTAAAAAGGGGTGTTTCATGGCCAGATCTAATTGGTCTTCTAGATAGGCAAACAATAGTCGTTTGCCTTTATATATGCATTCGCTCCTTTCTTAATTAGGAATTCTACTGGTCTAGGTAACTATTTCCCTCTAGAACTTTTGTTCCTTGTTCTAGTTCTCTCGTCATTTCAACTCAAATCCTTCACCCAGATCTTCATACTCCTCTTCATATTTTATCATATCCGTGGCTACTATATCAAAATTCATTCATCAAGGAGCGGGGAGTCTGCTTCTGTGATGTATTCGTTCAATGGTATGCCGTCGATATCCAGTGAACATGCCTTAAGATGCTTTGTCTCAAGGAGAGATTGTATGCTGGAGAGACCTTACAACATCTATGGACACCGGTAGCATGTATCAAGGTTCGCTTCCTCAATAATGGAGGAACATCTCAAGATGGTTACGAAAGATTACGAATGGGGAGAACCAGTGGTATTGCAGGTACCTTCCCAGATGAAGGCATCATAACTCATGTCGAAGGATCTTTGAGCGTGTACATATATCCTTTTATGTTGGGCTTTTTTGATAGCATCTTGCTTGAGGTCTGTAGGAGATATCAGGTTACTCAGGCGCAGACTCATCCATCCCTTCGAAGGATATTATTGATGATAGGATGCTTCATGGATAAGGCCGGGCTCGAATTCACCCTTAGCCACCTTGTTAGGTTATATCAGCCTATGCATTATCGAGGCTTGATTACTCTACGATATCGATCCACCCAGTCCCTGCCGTTAGTGATAAAAAGAACTAGGACTGATGGCGGATAAGCCGGTTTTTTCAAGTATGGACAGTCGATATCATCCTAGGAGAGTTTTTTCCATTTCCTAAGAAATGGAATTTCACATGTAAGTGGTACATTTGTATTCTTATCATTTTCCTCATAGTGGCGATGGGCTCGTAATGATGTCTTTTCATTTCATTTTCTTTAGAGATTCCTTGGCTGCCGGACAACGTTCCTGACTGGGCTGAATGGTTTCATAAGCTGGTAGCTTGCTCGACTTATGATTAGCGTAGATGGCGAGACCCGTCCAAAGGAAAATGGGAAGCAAAGAATCATGATAGGTGTTCAGTGGCTCATTTCCTCAGAAAATGTATTTTCTTTTTAGTGCACTAACTCTAACACCACAGGTGCATGAGATGTTTCTGAGATAAGGCTAAGTCCCTGGGGGGCAGGAGAGATCACCAGCCTTGGGGGTGAGGAATGATCATATATGGAAGGAACCTTTCAGGTGTGAGGATACTCTTAGTTGGGCGAGTTCTCCTATGAGGTTAAAAAGTTATGATTTTATCGAGATTCTAGATTTTGATGCTTCTATTTTTCAAAAAACATTTCATGTTCCCGTCGAAGGTACTTTGAGGGGCAAGGGCCGTTTGGTGCCTTCCTCTTCTCCTACTGAAGGCACTTCAGGGTGAACTAATCCATAAGATGTAGGCTCAACCTTTGGTGAGGCTCAGTGGCTTAGCTTCATGGTAAGCTTTGGTAGCTGGTATAGGCTTCTTTTGGCTTAGTGGCTTTACTTCATAGTAAGCTTTGGTAGCTAGTATAGGCTTCTTTCGGATGGTAACAAATCTCGAGGCATTGCAAACCACGAATAAGGCACTCTAATTGGGTGGCATATCAAAGAAAAGAGATGTTGGGGGTAGTAATGGTGGCCCAAGGCCCAAAAATGACACTCACATATCAAGAACCTCAACCTACATACCAAACACCTCCACCTACATACCAAGCGTCACCACCTACATACAAAGCATCACCACCCAACCTTCATATCTCCAATAATCCCAACCAGTTGATATCCATCACATCTATAATTCTCAACCATCCTACTTCCAATCACCACCAACTCGCCAAAATTACCCGAGACCAAGACTCAACTTCGACCGCAAGCCACCGAGATAATACACCGCCATTGCTGAGCCAATCACTCAATTGTATGAAAGGTTGAAGGTCGCAAATTATGTCACTCCTATTCTCGTTGTGGCACTAGAAAATCCATCCCAATGGGTCAATCCGAAAATAAAACATGTGCATACCACTCCGGTATGAAAGGGTACACCGCTGCTGAGTGTTGAACATTGAAGGATAAGATCCAGACACTCATTGACAACAAGTTCATACAAGCAAAGGAGGTCGTTCCTAATGTCTACAACAATCCCCTCCCTGATCATAGAGGTGACATTGTACATGTTATAGAAACAAAAGAGGAATCGGACCCCCAGGGATCAATTGGACTTATTCGAGAAGGCGATGACTCTAAGGTCGCCGTTACACTTACTCGAATCATGGTTCAGACTCAAGCACTTATTGATGTAGAGTTAACTGTATCAGTTCTACTCGAGGTGGAATTAGCTCCTCCCGAAGCAACCTCCATTCCATTTTATGTAGATGTGCTCACACCTTTTACTATCAAGGTGTCTACCACACCCTCGTTCAAATTAAAAGCGATAACCTGGGATTAAATCACTAAGACTCAACGAAAAAGGAAGACTAAGATAGAGGAATCTAACGTCGCATAAAGGATGAATAAAATTGGAAGAGTCTACACACTTGAACACCTGGGAGGTTCAAGTAAGGATACCATTACTAGGCAACCTGTCATTAGGACATATCAGATGACGTTGGTGGAAAGTACATGCAAAAGCGTATTCTGTTGTTGATCATTTGAACAAAGTCCCTGCTTAGATATGTATCCTATCACTATTACAGAATTCAGAAGCACACAAGAACGCCTTGATGAAAGTACTGAGTGATGCTTATGTACACATAATATCACTGGTGGACAAATGGCCAACATAGTCAGTCAGGTGCTAGAGAGTAATAAGATTATCTTCCACGAAGATGAGTTTCCGCCCAAAGGTCTGAATCGCAATCGAGCATTGCGCATTAAGGTACAATTTGAAGATAAGTTCATCGCCAGGGTCCTGGTTGATGGAGGTTCTTGTCTGAATATTTATCCACTAGACACACTGAAAAGGTTGGACAAAGGTTTCCATGAAATAAGGACCGGAAGCATGAATATGAAGGCCTTTTATGGTCTTAGAGGCCACGATCGAGTAAATCAACCTTTGTTTGAAGATGGGACCAACATGGTTTGATGTCGAGTTCCAAGTATTTCACGCACCAGCCTCATATAATCTTTTGTTGGGCCGCCCCTGGATCCATGCTGCTGAAGTCGTGCCCTTCGCATTACACCAAGCCGTAAAATTTGAATGGAACCATCAGGAGGTAATCATACATGGAGACAGAAGTAACCCCATCTACACCAGTCAAACTATTCTGGCCTTTGGACATAGAATAAGGCTAGGAGGGTAAACCTACCATCACATTGAACGGGTCAATACCATCGAGAAGGATAAGTGGTGGAGTAGCAAAATAGAAAGCATACTAGCATGGTCCGGATACGAACTCGGCAAGGGGTTGGGAAAGAACCTTCAAGGCATTACCAAGATGATACGGCTGAAAAATCATGATACCACATTTGGGATCAGATACCAGTATACATGGAAAGAGTACAGGGAGTGGTCATCCCCATGGTGTGGACCATATTACCATCTTGAGCAATCGGTGCCCCATTTGGAACAAGCTTTCCATCAGGTAGACACAATATGGGGAGCTGCTAAAGAAGAAGCACTAGCTGGGTTGAAGGATCTATTCTTCGAAAATAAGGATATGGACTACAATGCTATAATTGAGGAGGAGGAGAAACAAGGCCTCACCATTCAGACTATGGCAAAGGGAGTTGTTCTCAAAAACTGGACCGTCACAACATCCCGAGCCCACCGACTCCCCGGGTAGCTTGGCAGAGTTTATAGCAGTTCTTCGCATTTAAATCTTCTAGCAATTTTGTTTTAAGATTTCTCCATTTTAAATAAATGCTCGATCCACCGATCCAAGCTTTTGTTTGAACAATTTTCTCAGTTTTAATCAAACTTATCTATCATTTATCATTATTTGTTTACTATTCTTATACGTTTCTCTTCTACAGTGTTATTGTTACTTTTCCTGATGAACCCCTGACTGTGGAATATAATGAGGTAATGCAATATATGAATAGTGACTCAAAAGAAGAGATGAGATACCGGAGGAAATTGTCAGGAAAGTTGAGAATTTCGGGAACAAGCCCAAGTCCAACTTTGACGAAACAAAAGCAGTAAATTTGGGAGATGCCAAGGCCATCAAGGAGACTCGTATCATTGTTCACTTATCACCAACAGAGAAAGAGAAGTACATCCATTTTCTAAAATAATATGAGGATATCTTCGCATGGTTGTACGAAGATATGATTGGTTTGAGCACATCTATAGTAGCTCACATGTTGCCTACCAATCCCATGTGCCCGCCAATCAAGCAGAAACTCAGAAAATGCAAACCAGACATGAGTTTGAAGATCAAGTAGGATGTTATCAAGCAAATCAAAGCCAAGGTTCTCAGGGTATTTGAGTACCCAACATGGTTAGATAATATTGTGCCAGTTCTAAAGAAATACAGGAAGGTCCGAGTGTGTGTTGATTATCGGGATTTAAACAGAGCAAGTCCAAAGACGACTTCCCACTACCGAATATACATATCATGATCGATAACTGCCCTAAGCATGAACTCTGATCCTTCGTAGAATTCTTCGCAGGTTATCACCAGATCTGGATGGATGAAGAAGATGCCGAGAAGACAGCTTTCATTATGCCTTAGGGTGTATATTGCTATAAGATGATGTCATTCGGTCTAAATAATGTTGGGGCTACTTACATGAGGTCCATGACAACTATCTTCCATTATATGATATATAGAAAATTCAGGTATATTTGGATGATGTCATTAACAAATTCAAGAGGGTCGCAGATCATACAGTAGACCTTCGACAGGCTCAAAAGGTACAATTTGAAGTTGAACCCTGCAAAGTGTGCATTCGAGGTTCCTATAGGAAAGTTATTGGGATTCATTGTAAGTCATCGAGGGATTGAGCTAGATACGACTAAAGTCAAGGTTATTCAGGAGTTACCACCACCTAAAACAAAAAGGAAGTGATGAGCTTCTTGGGACGACTCAACTACATCAGTTGATTCATAGCCCGGTACACCATAATATGTGAACCCATCTTCAAGATGCTGAGAAAGGATGTCGAAATGAGTTAGACTGAGGACTGTCAGAAAGTTTTTGAAAAGATCAAAGAATACATGTCCACACCACCAGTTAGTCCCGCCTGAACTAGGACGACCTTTGCTACTTTACCAATCCGTGTTAGATAGAGCCTTTGGATGTGTTTTGGGATAAAATGATGAGAAAAGAAGAAAGGAGCAAGTAATATATTACCTGAGTAAGAAATTCACACCTTATGAAGGACGGTATTCGTTGCTTGAATTCACTTGTTGTACTTTGACCTGGACAGCCCAGAAGTTGAGGCATTATTTGTGTGCCTACACTACGTACCTCATATCCAGGATGGATCCTCTGAAGTATATATTTCAGAAGCTCATGCCAACGGTGAAGTTAGCTAAATGGGACATATTACTGAGTGAGCTCGACACCGTCTATGTAACTCAAAAGGCAGTCAAGGGACATGCATTGGCAGATCACCTTGCTAAAAATCTGGTGGGGGAGAATATGAGCCCTTGAAAATATTTTTTCCTAATGAAGAAGTATCATTCGTAGGAGAAGACATTACTGAAGCATATGACGGCTGGAGGATGTTTTTTAATAGAGCCACAAATTTCAAAGGAGTAGGCATTAGAGCAGTTTTGGTATCTGAAACAAGTCAGAATTTTACCATATTTGCTAAACTCAGATTTTCCTACACCAACAACATGGCAGAATATGAAGCATGCATACTAGGGCTCAACATGGCAGTCGACATGAACATTCAAGAGTTTTAGTGATCGGTGATTTAGATTTGCTTGTGCACCAGGTACAAGGAGAATAGGCTAACAACAATCCTAAGATATTACCATATCTGCACCATGTGCAGGAATTGAAAAGGAGGTTCATGAATATAGAATTCCAACATGCACCTGGAATCCAGAATGAATTCGCCGACGCATTAGCCACTTTATCATCAATAATACAGCATCCAGATAAGAACTATATCAATCCCATTCCGGTAAGGATCTATAATCAGCTATCATATTGTGCTCATGTTAAGGAAGAAGCAGATGGAAAGCCTTGGTTCCATCACGTCAAGGAGTACTTATCAAAAGGAGAATACCTGGAGCATGCAAATCCCATTCAGAAATGCACGCTCCAAAGATTGTCAAATCTCTTCCATAGCGGAGGGAACTTATACAGATAAACTCAGGATTAGGGTTTGCTAAGGTATTTCGATGCAAATGAAGCTTCTACGCTACTTGAGGATGTGCGTGATGGGATATGTGGCCCGCATATGAATGGTTTCGTCCTGGCCAAGAAAATACTCAGGGAGGGTTACTTTTGAATTACCATGGAGACGGATCATGTTCAGTGTGTCCGCAAATGCTTTCAATGTCAAATGCATGCTGACATAATAAAGGTGCCGCCAGAAAAGCTCAATGCGATAAGCTCACCTTAGCCGTTCGCTGGTTGGGAAATGGATGTTATCGGACCGATTGAGACCACTACTTCGAAAAGACATCGATTTATTCTTGTAGCCATTGATTACTTCACAAAATGGGTAGAAGATGCATCTTACAAAGCTATAACCAAGAAAGTCATCGCATATTTTGTCAAAGATCGTATTGTCTGCCGATTCGGAGTTCCTGAGTCCATTATTACTAACAATGCTGCCAACCTCAACAGTGATCTGATGAAATCTATATGTGAAACTTTCAAATGATGCAGAAGAATTCCACCACCTACAGACCTCAGATGAATGGAGCCATAGAGGCTGCCAACAAGAACATTAAGAAGATACTAAGGAAAATAGTACCCAGCTGAGTTAGAGCTTCCTTCTTTAAGAGTCTTACAGGAAGTTGAACTCTGAGATGTGGAATAAAATAATATGTCGCTATGAACAGCTGGCCCTTATCAATGGAAAGAGAATGAATGTAGATGTCATGGCCAACTTTATCAGAAGAGAATGTCCAAAGCTTTCAACAAAAGAGTCAAACCAAGACAGTTCGCACCAAGGACATTTGGTATTAACGAAGATCTTCCCACACCAAGATGAAGCCAAAGGGAAATTCTCTCCCAACAAGAAAGTTCTATACATGGTTCGCAGGGTCCTATTAGGAGGAGCACTCATACTTGCGGAGATGGACGGAGAAATCTGGCCAAAACCAATCAATTCAGACGTAGTTAAGAGATACTATGCCTAGACCATTTCATATTTATTTTCTGAGATAATTGTACTACGCTTGACCTGATTCCTGTTTAGGAAAGGATACGTAGGCATCCATATGGGTTCGGTCATATCATAATAAAATTTCCATTTCCCCCAAAACAAGAAACTGGGGCAGAATTTTGAGGAGGGTCCTTAAATTTCCTGAGTAAGCCCAGCCAACACTATCACATGCCAAAATGCCAATCATCAGTCAAGAATTGGGGCAGAATTTTGAGAAGGGTTCTTAAAATTCCTGAAAATATTCAGTAGGGTATACCATCCGCAAAAAGCTAAAATTATCTACCAAACTGGGGCAGACTTTTGAGGAGGACCCTCAAAACTCCAACATAAGAGAGCCGCAATGCCTTTGGAATATGTCAGAGTCACTAGTTCATCAAAAATTACTTGATATATCAATACCCTTCCAAAATGATTCTACTTTGTCAATGAATGCACCATTTTTTCATAACAATCAGGTTCTACCTAGGGGAACTCGTAGGGGCTTCTAGAAGGGAGCAAAGAAAAGCTGGTAGACAAAGCAAAAAAAACAACCTCCCCTCATAAAACTTACGATTTTTCTTTGAAGGCAGGCACATTTGACGATAGCATTCGCATAATTCACCATCCATCTGGCTATTAGACGCTAAACATATCCTAGCTAAGATATACTCTACCTTCATCTGCTATTTTCTCTTTGTATGAGTCTAATCCTTAAATCCATATTTGCATGAGTTTAAGCCCTAACTCCATATATGCATAAGGCTAAGCTCTGGCTTTTATTTGCATGAGACTAAGCTCTGTCTCCATACTTGCACGAGTCTAATCCTTGACTCCATATTTGCATGAGTCAAAGCCCTTACTCCATATCTGCATAAGGCTAAGCTTTGCTTTCCATTTGCATGACACTAAGCTCTATTTCCATACTTGCATGAGTCTAATCCTAGACTTCACACTTGCATGAGACTAATCCTTGACTCCATACTTGCATAAGTCTAAGCCCTGACTCCATACTTGCATGATCTATTCTCGGACTCCATATTTGCATAAGGCTAAGCACTGCCTTCTCTTTGCATGAGGTTAAGCTCTGTCTCCATTTTGCATAAGGCTAAGCTCTACCTTCCATTTACATGGAATCCAGCCTTGTCCCGAATACTACATGAGGCTAAGCCCTGCCTCCATTTTGCATAAGGCTAAACATTGCCTCTTCTTTGCATGAGTCTAATCCTTGACTCCATACTGGTATGAGTCTAATCCTTGACTCCTTACTTGCATGAGTCTAAGCCCTAACTCCATATTCGCATGAGGCTGGTCCTTGCCTCCATACCTGCATGAGTCTAAGCCCGGACTCCCTGTTAGCATAAGGATAATCCCTTCTCCCCACCTTGCACGGGACTAAGCATTGTCTGTCTTTGTACCAACATTGCTCTATTTTCTAATACTATTTGCCTGCTTTTCAATCAGGCTAAGCTCTGCCCCCTAGTTCGCAAGATTAAACCTTGCCTCGTTACCTCATACTATTACATATCATGGGCTGAAACGTCGCCAATTCTCCCGAAGGCATCATATTCTAAAGGCACCATCCTCATAACCAGAAGACACCTGCCATAGCCTAAGTACCCCTCAAATTTGCATATCATTATTCAAAGGCGTCATGGTTTGGAGGAACCATTTTCATGTCCCAAGAATATCATTTCATGGCCTGTGAATCCCTTATTAAACAGTTCATGACCCAAGACGTATTGGTCCAAGTATGTCATCTTTAACCGTCCGAAGACAACCTTCATGGTCCAAAAAGAATCTACATCATGTTTAAATTTTTGCAAATACATTTGTAGCAACTTTTAAGCAACCTCTATCCTAACAAGAGCGATCTCGCTTCAGCTCCTTCCAGCCTTCCCAAGCCTTAAACGCTCATCGTAGTAGCTTCCGCATCTAGCGTCCGTTCTTGTAATAATTTCATCGGCATACTCCGTAGGTGAATCTAGAACTACACATGGTCTGATTCATGTAAAACCAGGGATATGTATGCAACTCGAAAATCCGAGCTCGGCCTCTGTCTTCCAAAACATCCCATCCGGTCAAAATTGGCCATCATTTATTTATCCGAAAACTCTTTTACCCTTCCCGAGTGAAGAGGGGCAACTGTTGAATCGCAAATTTTCCCTATATATTTTAAATATGCATAAATACCTTCAAAATAGTATATATATATATATATATATATATATATATATATATATATATATATATATATATATATATATATATATATATATATATATATATATATATATATATATATATATATATATATATATATATATATATATATATATATATATATTAATAAGCATGCACAAGGATTTTATTATTTTTCCATAACTTCAAGGGTTTAAATTGATTTATTTTCCCCCATTTTATTCATAAAATCCCAATAATTATTTTCAAAACTATTGTTATGATGATTTACTCATTTAATCTCTGTATTAATGTCAAAATATGGCTAATATATTTTTCATGCATTTTTATAGTTACATTTAGTATTTTTAAGCTAAATTGCATATAACTGCAATGTTAGCCCATTTTAAGGTATAATTGTAATTTATATGCATAAAATTGGTCCCTATATTTCTAAAATGTTAATTATGTGTTTTAAATTATTTTTTCACCTTGAATTATTTTTCAGAAATTACCTATTATTTTTTATAAATTAAAATAAGGACAGTGGCTATTTAAACAATAGCCAAATTTGGCTTTCAATTATAGCAAAATTGAACCAATCCCCAGCCCAATTTGCCAAATAAATAACCCAAACCAGACCCTATAAACCCCTACCCAAACCCGGAACCCACCTACCCAATTAAATCTTGACCGTTGATCTCCTAGATCAACGGTACAAACAAGCCCATTCCTTTTTGAATCCTAAAGATCCCCTAACCCTAATCACTTTTCTAAACTCTCCACCTTCAAATGCTCTCATCTCTCTTCTCTCTCAGACTAACCCTAATCACTTTCAACCGTCGCCTCCTTCTCTGGTCATCTCAGGTGACCTCCTTTCAACCCCAAGCCACGAATAGGTCCTCATCGCCTTGCTCATCATCTCTAAGACCTTCAAGGGTCCTAGGCCATGCCAATTTGGACTTAAGGTTTCTGCTTATATTGTTCGAGGTTTCTCTGGTGTGATTTTGGGAAAAATCACACCATATATGTTACGCTCGGTGATCTTTGAAATTCTTTCGTTTCTATTTGGGTTTCCTTTGAAACCCTAACTCTCGTTTGAATCTCTTAAGATTTGTGTTATTTTTTTAATGCTTTAGGTCTGTTTTTCTTCCTATGATTTGCACTACTCTCGAACTTCTTCTGAAAGATCATCAATTTTAAACCATTTTACTTTCTTTAAAATTAGGATTTTCTCATAATTCTTTCTACACCTGTTTTAACCGATTTTCTTTATGATTAAACCACTTTCCTTGCTTATTTTGACTGATCTTATGTTCTTAGTGTTTGTTAATTCGCCTATGTCAAAAGCCCTAATTTCTACGATTTTCTTTGCTTTTGTTTTGTATGATTCTTGTTAATCTTTCGTGGTTATCATGCTTCGAATGTGTTTTAATGAATCATTAGCCTACTTATGTCACTTCTGTATGAATCTGCTCATTTTGTTTGTTCATCTGTTGCTTCTCTTTGTCAATATGGCTAACCTTGCCATTTTCTACGTCTATTTGATCTTCTCTATTTATATATTGAAATTACAGAATCACGACTCTCTCTTGATTGATTCTGATTTCCTTAATTGTTGGTGATTGAAAGATTTTCTTTAAAGCCCTAAAAGCTTTACCCCATCTATTTAAGCAGATTGATTTCATTACCATATTTGCTATGATACTTCATTCTACTGAATTGTGTCCTTAATTAAAGTTTATGAATTTGGTCCTTATCAACTACTCTATGCTTGCTAAACCTTGATTCCTTCCTTATTTAGTCATGTGCTGATTTTTCTTCTTACCTTATATGATATTGAATCTTCTCATTTGATTTGATTCCCTTAACTTAAGGGAGTACTTCCTTAATTCTCTAATTGATTAATCCTGAGTTCTTCAATTATTATACTACTATGATTCTTACCTTATTTCACTACCTACTTTCATCTATAAATACTCTTCTTTCATTAACACAGACGAACACTTGGGGTTTTCAAGAACTACCTCTCTTACTAAAAATCCCTACTCTCTCTTTCTTGCTACTATTGGCCGACTACAAGCCAAGGCTAATCATTTGTACTCTTTTGTTCTTTCATTCTACTTACTTCTATCTTCACGGGTATGTCCTAGTTTTTATTTATTGCTCCAACAACAATATGCTTCTCTTATTGCTTCCGTTTCTTTTATTTCTAGCTTGGTTCTACTTGTAGTTCTGTTGTCAAACTTGTAGTTAAGTTACATTATCAACATGCTATAATGTCTTCCCTCACCTTTTAGATCAATGTATTCCCTTATGTATGTTTCAAAGCATGCCTTGTCAGTTGACTTTTACTTCTTATCTGCTTAACATCCTATGAATCCCCAAATCCTTATCACGCCTTCTATGTGTTTGTATTCCCCCTAACTGGTTTGTTATTATGCTAGAGTCAACTATTGTTGAGCATGTCCAAACTAGTCTTAAGACCCTTGCTGGTTATGCGACCAAATGTCTATGTATCCCCAAACCCCTTGACAACTTGTGTGACTATTGAATTCATTTGGATTCTGAAAAATAGTTGTGTGTGATCTTTTCTTAAGGATCTTGAGTTTGTTTACTACTCCAGATTCTTTTCAAATAATCTTTGTTTCTTTACTAATTGCTTTCAAAAAAATCCCTAGTACATTCCTTAATAACTATTTTCAACTTGTGTCATGCACTTCCACTTTACTCTTAAGTCAATAAGTTCTGCCCCTTATAGTATGTGTACTGCCTTGGGATCCTCTTGAGAGCCCTCTGAACTCTGGCATACTGAGCCTGGCCTTTTCACACTACACTAGTTCAATTCTTGGTAGCTAAAGTCTGGGTGTAAGCATTGTCCGGGGTCCTTGAGACCCTTGGGGAACCTTGAGGCACCTAGACTCTGATTTGTCTATGGAATTGAGGCTTTTGAGACCATTGGAGGCTTTTGGAAACTTAGGCCTAATTGTAGGCTTCCTATAGAATAGCTTCTTGATTTTTTATTTCATTTATGTAATTCATTCATTTGCATGTAATAATTTGTAAATAGATATTTTGGGTATTTAGTAAAAAGGGTCGGTAGATGTATGATTTATGGGATAATATGGGTAGAGGTCCTGCTTTTAGGACCTTGTTATCAAAATTTGGCTGCTTGTGTAAGTAGAAAACATGCCCATAGGTTTGCTCTTTTCAATCTGATTGCTTTTGAATAATAGAAATCATGCCTATAGGATTTCACTTCTAATTTTGTTTGCATCATATAAAAATCATGCCTTTCACTTTAAATGTCGCTTGCATCATGTAGAAATCATGTTCCTAAGATTCTGCATTTTTGTCTTGTTAGAAACTATGCTAATATGTTCCAAACCATCATGCCTTAAATCAATTCAAATCTAGATTTCATGCCTATAGGATTTGATTCTAATTCAGTTCTAATAAATCTTTATGTATGTTGCTACAAATCGACTAAAATCAGCAATACGCCTAGATATCATGCCTATAGGGATCTGTACTCACAATTCAGTCTGGTAATTTAATTTAGCCTGATAAATCAATTTTATTACGCGTAGGGCATTTCTAAAGCTGGTCTTATTAAATACATTTCCTGAAACAAGTTCTTTCAAAATTGCATTAATCTCATTAGATACCATGCCTATAGGTATTAAAAGAGTCTATTTTGAAAAAAATCTCTTTGTTCTGCATTAATGTAGACACGGTATACCGCATGTAGGCAAGCCTTAGGGCATATGTTTTTTTAAAAAAATTACATTTCCCTGAAGTTGTCTCTGTCATTTAACGTTTCTAATTTTGATAACTTTTAAGAGAATCCCTAGGCAACGGCTAGGTTATAACTGCTAGGTATAAAAGTTTGGTTTATTTATGCACTGTCACTTAGAGATACTGCTTTAGGGCTTTGATTAATAAAGACCTTAATTGCGTTTGAGTCGTGCTGCATGTATGTTTATCTGAGGAGGAAACTTTGAGCCTCTTATCTTCTCCCATTATGTGAAAGTCCTACATGTTTTGAATGTCGCCTTCGAGTTTTCGCCTTTCTAAACCTTAGGTGTACGTCTAGAACTACCTATAGGTAGAGGTCCTAACTCCCTCTGGGACCACTAAGAAGGGACGGGTAGCAGCACGCAATAGGAATCAGTGACCAAACACTCGCTTGCCATGACCAATAAGGGGATAGGAAGGTAAGACATGGGATATGATGACTACGCTTTCATGTCACATGTAGCCCCTCATTGAGGAGTGTTTACTGGACATTGCATGGTGTGATCCTATAGGACAAACAACCTAGGACCTCTCTTTACCAAATCCTCTCTTTATTTGAACTTTCATCTTTTACAACATATCCAAACCTTTGTCTTACTACTTGAACTGTCCAATGTGTCTTACTAGCAACTTATTTGATTCAACTATTTATATGGACTAATTTGTGAATATAAGTTTGGCCGAGACCCATAGTTGTGGACCAAGAGGGGTGCCTAACACCTTCCCCTCGAGGTTACTTCGAGCCTTTCCCTAATCTCTGGTAATGCAAACCAACTCAAGAGTTAATCACTCTAGGTGCCCTAATGCACCACAATTCATTAGGTGGCGACTCTTCAATTACCCAATTCCCAAAAGGAAAAGGTTCATTACACCATATGAATGTCTAAACCCTGACCTCTCCCCGCAAAAGGGGGGAAAAATAGGCGCGACACCAGTTTTCACAAGGGTGTTTTCTGTTTGCCGAAAACACTGCCCACTGTGTGGCAGTCAAGTACCTACTTTGCTCATACTTCGCCCAATTTTCTTTCGCATTTGAGGATTAACGTTTAGAATAATTTCAAGGCAAGATAAATAAATATAGAAACAATTAGATTACGGGAACCTTTTCCCAACCTATAATAATAAATCAATTACAAAGGAAAACTCTCGAGTTTGGCAAGGTGCTGCCACCCTTGGCAGACACCAACTCCCAAAATTGCCAACACTTGCACAAAACTGCCCTATAGAAGCCCTTGCCTAAGGTATTTCATGCTGCTCACTCTTAGCAAGGTAATGGCACATAATTTGCCATGCTAAAGCCTTAACATAGACAACCATATATCTACATCTTGCCCATTTTATCTCCCTAGGTACTTGGCCCGTTTTTGGGGTTGCTAACACACGTATATATAGTGTCAGCCAAAAACATTTTTCCTATTTTAGTTGACACCCTTAACTGATAGTCCATGATCACCCATGATAAAAAAAACCGTGTATGTCATGCTAAAACATGCATAAAACGTGCATAGACTTAGCCCCATTATCTTCAACTCCTTGGACAAGGCAGTTGTAACCGCCCAACTACACAGCATGTGCACATCACACTTGACAACCGCTTCATGTGCGCTGCATGTGCATATTTCTGGCCAGCTGCTGCATGCCCAAGGCTGGCATTGTTCCCAACCTTGCCCTTTGACATTGCTCCGCCCCAATTCCACAACTATTTCTTGTTGCCCATGAATTAGCCGCACGCACGCCCCAGCCACAACTGCTTGTTCACGTCATGTCCCCCTACTTGATCAAGTCTTCCCTTTGCCAATGCCAAGCTAATTTTAGCATCATGTCACCAAGGCATAATGTTGTTCCCTTGCTAAGTCGTTTGGCTATTAATTTCTAAGGTGAATATCATATTGCCAAAGCCACTGCCTTGGCACTAAGCTGCCTAATCTTAGCGCCTATATCTTTTTCGCTCTTCCTTATCAAGCTTCCGTCCAGCCCGCCTAGTTCCATCAAGATCTTAGACTTTGTTTGCACACAACCCACTCGTGTTTCAGTGTAGTCCGTCACACCTTAGCCTTCTAATAGTGGTGTAGTCTGTCACACTTGCCCTTGCAACAGTTTGTTTCTATTGACAACACCCGCATTGTATTGCATGTTGATTTCCCCCACACACAAGGCTGATGCCAATATCATCATGCCAAATCCTTGCCACTATCGCGCTATTTTTCGATCAGCCTTTTCAAGGGTCTAACAAACCAACCTAACCAGTTGAATTCGACGCCCTCGTCGAATAATTCCCAACACATGCTCACCATTTGTAATGACATTACAAGTTCAACACCATTTTGAGAACTACGTTGTCGTTGCCCTCAAGTGAAACATATTTTCTCATTAGATTTTCATACTCGTCATTCCCCCAACAAATCTAGCATGAAACTAACTGATTTGAAAGAATACATCACTGATTTTGGCACCCTTAACTCGAAATCTCTGCATCACTGCCTTCCTTGCCTTTTCTGAAATTTCTAAGTGCAGACAGTCCCTCCCACGAACAAGCACACTAACCCCTTGTCTTGTAGTCTCGTCCTCACCCTCATCACGAACCTGCTCCACTTTGATAGCAGTTATCACATGGGCATTTCCTGTCCACCAAAAACACCACCCACTGTGCGGCAGTCAAGTCTCTACTTGGCTCAGCATTCGCGCAACTTTCTTTCGCTTTTGAGGTTTAACGCTTAGAATAATTTTAAGGCAACGTAAGTAAGTAAAAACACAAGAATATTATGGGAACCCTTTCCCAAGATTTTAAAATAAATCAATTACAAAGGAAAACTGTCGAGTTTGGCAAGGTGTTTCCACCCTTGGCAGACACCAACTCACAAAATTATCGACTCCTACACAAAACTGCCCTATTAAATCCCCCTGCTTGAGGCATTTACTGCCGCTAACTCTTGGCAAGGCAATGGTACATAATTTTTCATGCTCAAGCCTTGACATAGACAACCTTATGCCTACATCTTGCCCATTTTCCCTGCCTAGGTACTTGGCCCGTTTTGGGGTTGTTAAAGCACATATATATAGTGTAGTCAGCCAAAAATAGTTTTCCTATTCTAGTTGACACCCCCAAATGATAGGCCATGATCACCCATGATAAAATACGTGTATAGACTTAGCCGTATTATCAGCAACTCTTCAGACAATGCAGTTGTAACCGCCCAACTACACTACATGTGCACAGCTCACTTGGCAACCGCTCCATGTGTGTTGCATGTTTTCTTTTCTGGCCAGTTGCAGCACGCCCAAGGTTGGCATTACGCCCAGCCTTGCCCTTTGACATTGTACGGCCCAAAAGCCATAGCCACAACTTGTCGCCCATGAGTTAGTCGCACGCACATCCGCTGCCATAGCCGCTTGTTCATGTCCAATCCCCCTACTTGATCAAGTATGCCTTTTCCAATGCTAAGCTGATTTTAGCATCAAGTCACCAAGCCATGATGCCATTCCCTTGCTAAGTCCTATGCCCACAAATTTATTTGGTGCTAGCGCGCTCACCTAAGCCAAGGCAATATCATATTGCCAATGCCATTGCCTTGGCACTAAGCTGCTTTATCTTAGCGCCTAGGTCTTTCCCGCTTTGCCTTGTCAAGCTTCCATCCAGAACTTAGCCTTTGCTTGCACACATCCCACTCGTGTTTTAGTGTAGTCCGTCACACCTTAGCCTTCTAATAGTAGTGTAGTCCATCACACTTGCGCTTGCAACAGTTTGTTGCCATTGGCAACACCTACATTATCTTGCATGTTCATTTCCCGCGCACATAAGGCCAATGGCAAGGCCATCATGCCAAATCCTTACCACTGCCGCATCATTTGCAAATCAGCCTTGTCAAGGGTATAATAAACAACCCCAAGCAGTTTGTTCGACGCCCTTGTCGAATAATTCCCAGCACATGTTCACCATGTGTAAAGACATTACAAGTTCAGCACCCTTTCGAGAACTACCTTGTCCTTGCCCTCAAGTGTAACGTGTTTTCTCATTAGTTTTTCTTGCCCGTCATTCCCACAGCAAATCTAGCACGCAACTAACTAATTTGAAAGAACCCACCACTGATTTTGGCACCCTTAACTCGAAATTTCGACATCCATGCCTTCCTTTCTTTTTCTGAAATTTCTAAGCCAGGACAGTCCCTCCTACAAACAAGCACATTAACCCCTTGTCTTGCAGTCTTTTCCATGGTCATTTTTCCCTTGTCACGAACCTACTCCGCTCTGATACTAGTTGTCATAGGGCATTTTTCTATCTGCCAAAAACACTGCTCACTGTGAGGCAGTCAAGTCCCTACTTGGCTTAGCCTTCGCCAATTTTCTTTCATTTTCGAGGTTTAACTCTAAGAATAACTTCAAGGCAACATAAATAAATAAAGACAAAAGAAAATTATGGGAATCCTTTTCCAACTTTTTATAATAAATCAATTACAAAGGAGAACTCTCGAGTTTGTCAAGGTCCTGCCACCCTTGGCAGACACCAACTCACAAAATTGCAGACTCTTGCACAAAATTGCACAATAAAAACCCCTGCCTATGGCATTTCGTGCTGCTCACTCTCGACAAGTCAATGGCACATAATTCGTCATGCTCAAGCCTTGACATAGACAACCCTATACCTACATCTTGCCCATTTTCCCTCCCTAGGTACTTGGTCCATTTTTTGGGGCTGCACACACAACCACACCCCCAACCAAAAATAGTTTTCATATTTCAATTGACATCCCCAACTGACATGCCATGATCGCCTATGATCAAAAATGTGAATGTCATGCTAAAATATGCCTAAAAATGTGCATAGACTTAGCCCATTTATCAGCACCTCTTTGGACAAGGCAGTTGTAATCGCCCAACTACACAGCATGTGCACAGCACACTTGATAACTGCTCCATGTGCGATGTATGTGCGTATTTATGGCTAGCTGCTGCACACTCAAGGCTAGCATTGCGCCAAACCTTGCCCTTTGAAACTGCTCCGGCCCAATGCAACAGCCACAACTTATCGCCCATGAATTAGCCGCACGCACGTCCGCTGCCACAACCACTTGTTCATGTCAAGTCCCCCTACTTGATCAAGTCTACCCCTTGCCAATGCCAAGTTGATTTTAGCATCAAGTCACCAAGACATGATGCCATTCCCTTGCTAAGTCATTTTCCCACAAATTTCTTAGGTGCCAGCCCGCTCTCCTAAGAAAAGGGAACATTATATTTCCAACGCCACTACCTTGGCACTAAGTTGCCTCATCTTAATGCCTAGGTCTTTCCCACTCAGCTTGTAAAGCTTCCGTCCAGATCGCCTAGTTCCGTCAAGACTTTAGCCTTTGCTTGCACATAGCCCACTCGTGTTTTAGTGTAGTCCATCACACCTTAGCCTTCTAATAGTAGTGTAGTCTATCATATTTGCCCTTGCAACAGTTTGTTGCCATTGACAACACCTGCATTGTCTTGCATGTTAATTTCCTCCGCACATAAGGCCAATTGCAAGGCCATCATGCCAAATCCTTGCCACTTCCACACTATTTTCCAATCAGCCTTGTCAAGGGTCTAACAAACATCCCCCGACAGATTGAATTCGACGCCCTCATTGAATAATTCCCAACACATGCTCACCATTTGTAAAGTTATTACAAGTTCAGCACCTTTTTGAGAATTACGTTGTCCTTTCCATCAAGTGCAAGGCCGTCATTCGCACGGCAAATCTAGCACGCAACATATTATTTGAAAGAACCTACCATTGATTTTGGAACCCTTAACTCGAAATTTTTGCATCACTACTTTCCCTGCCTTTTCTGAAATTTCTAAGCCCAAAGAGTCCCTCCCACGAACAAGCACAGTAACCCCTTGTCTTGTAGTCTTGTCCATGGCTATCTCGCCCTCATCACGAACCTGCTTCGCTATGATACCAGTTGTCACGTGGTCATTTTCTATCCGGTGAAAACACGGCCTACTATGTGGTAATCAAGTCCCTACTTGGCTCAGCCTTTGCCCAATTTTCTTTCACTTTCGAGGTTTAACGCTTAGAATAATTTTAAGGCTTAAATAAATAAAGACACAAGCAGACTACGGGAACCCTTTCCCAATCTTTTATAATAAATCAATTACAAAGGAAAACTCTCAACTTGGCAAGGTAATGGCAAATAATTTTCCATGCTCAAGCCTTGACATAAACAACCCTACATCTTGCCCATTTTCCCTCCCTAGGTACTTGGCTCATTTTTGGAGCTGCTAACACACACACATACACAAACATACACACACACACACACACACACACACACACATATATATATATATATATATATATATATATATATATATATATATATATATATATATATATAGAGAGAGAGAGAGAGAGAGTCAGCCAAAAACAGTTTTTCTATTTCAGTTGACACCCCTAACTGATAGGCCATGATCACTTATGGTCAATAATGTGCATGCCATGTTAAAACATGCCTAAAAACGTGCATAGATTTAGCCCCATTATCAGCAAACTCTTTGGACAAGGCAATTGTAGTTGCCCAACTGCACAGCATGTGCACAACACGCTTGACAACCGCTCCATATGCATTGCATGTGTGCATTTCTAGCTAGCTGATGTACGCTCAATACTCGCATTGCGCCCAGCCTTGCCCTTTGACACTGCTCCGCCTCAATCCGCACAGCCACTTGTCGCCCATGAATTAGTCGCACGCACGTTCGCTGCTAGAGTTGCGTGTTCATGTCAAGTCCCCCTACTTGATCAAGACCTCCTTTGCCAATGCCAAGCTGATTTTAGCATCAAATCACCAAGCCATGATGCTATTCCCTTGCTAAGTTGTTTGCCCACAAATTGTTTAGGTGCCAGCCCACTTACCTAAGCCAAGGCAATGTCACATTATCAATACCACTGCCTTGGCACTAAGCTGCCTTATCGTAGCACCTAGGTCTTACCCCCTCTGCTTTGTCAAGCTTCCGTCAAGACCTTGGTCTTTGCTTGCACACAACCCACTCGTGTTTTAATATAGTCTGTCACACCTTAGTCTTCTAATAGTAGTATTGTCCATCACATTTGTCCTTGTAATAGTTTGTTGCCATTAACAATACTCGCATTGTCTTGCATATTGATTTTCCCCGCATATAATGTCAATGGTAAGATTATCAAATCTTTTTGATAACGCCGTGCTATTTGCCGACCAGCCTTGGCAAGGGTCTAACAACTTGGGAGTTGGGAATAATGTTATATGCTCACCCCAGAGAGTTTTAAAATAGTAGTTAATTTTAACTTTGAAGTGAGAAACTATATTGAGTTTGTAATTTTGAAATCAGAAGTTTTAATAGAAAAGTACTCATAAAATGGACAAAAAAAATGTCTATCTGGCAGTAAGTGATTGGAGTTGCACCCAACTGTATACAACATTACACAGGCACCCAATTTACGTGAATGACAATGAGCACTGTAGCGTTTCCCCAAACAAACAATTGAACGTGGAAAGCGAGAAACCACAACTACCACAAAATCTAGAATATGCAAAAATGAAACAAGACAGACATAGGAAGAACCGTCTTTCCCTCTCTCCTTGGTCAGCAAATAACGGACAGTACCTATTCCCTATGAGATTTCCATTCTTACCGCACCCAGCTGGTAACCAGTCAACAAATGTGCTGATGCGTATGTTCTTCTTATCCAATACCAAATATCAAATGCTCCCCCATTCTCGCATTTTATCCATTACTAATACTCTCCTTTTCTTCCTCAAGGTAAATTGCTGCGGTGCAGTATTTTCTTCAGTCCGGAACAAATTCCCACATCAAATCAAGAATACCCGTAATTTCCAGAATACAATTCTCCACCTTTCACGTCTTTTTCAATCTTATTACAAAATTCTTAGCCTCAAGTTTTCTCTTCCTTATTAATATCTCGCTTGCCGTGTTTTTTTTCCTTGACCTTTCTGGGTTCTGTACATAATCAATTCATCGATTGTATTTCATTATATTAAGCTATAGATATGGTTTTAGTTGAGGCATTTATGGAGATACTTGAAAGACCCACGATGGGTTCAGTATTTGTAGAGATTATGACGTTTCTTGGTCCAGTTTGGATTGCCTTTCTTTTGGGTATTACGGTGGGATGGATTTGGAAACCCAAATGGGCTAGCTGGAAAAATTGTAAATTTGATTTTTCAGCACCTTCTTCCCCCACTGCTTTGGTTCCTTCACCGTCTAAAAGCTTGGAATTAACCGAAACAAAGAGCTTTCATTCCTCTAAGGCGCATACTCCTAGCTTTGGTTCCTGTATGGATGCTCCCTCAGAAATTGAACAATTTGACAACGGGTAAGTTCTATTGTCAATTTCAAGTGAAAAGGTTTGTATTTTCTTGAGTAGATTGGATAGGGTAACTCATTTGTGTTTTGCCTTTATTGTTATAGTCCATCGCTGCTGAATACTTTACCAATAACAGATGAAGATTTGGAACATTTATGGCATCTTGTTGAGAGGAAAGACGAAGACCCACCGTGGAAACACATGATGGATCGTTCTACTCCTACTATGAGCTATCAAGCGTGGCAGAGAGATCCTGAGGTAGTAAAGGCTTCATTTATTTATTTTTTGATAAAAATAAATACAAAAGTTAACGTGCTCGGCAGGATTCGAACCGAGCGGGGCAAACCCACATGATTTCTAGTCATGCCCGATAACCACTCCGGCACGACCACTTTATTGTAGACTAACACTTCATTATATTCTTGTCTCTTGTGTCTGGCTTGTTTATTGTTTTTTCTTTTCTTCTAGAGTGGTCCTCCTCAATATTGCAGCAGAACTGTGTATGAGGATGCTACACCTGAACTGTTGCGGGACTTTTTTTGGGATGATGAGTTTCGGCTAAAGTGGGATGACATGCTTGTACATGCTGAAACAATTGAAGAATGCCCCACAACTGGAACAATGATAGTGCATTGGGTTCGAAAGGTAAGGAGACGTAATGTATGTACGCACTGCACTGCACACTCAGTATTTTGTTTAGCTAATAATTAATTGATCAAATGCTTTTGTGCAGTTCCCATTTTTCTGCAGTGACAGAGAATATATATTTGGTCGTCGAATATGGGAGTCAGGAAGGTCATATTATTGTGTAACAAAGGTACAGGACTTCGAGTTTTTTCCCCCTCTTTTATTCTTATTTTGTATAATATTGTATCCGCGCAGCGGCCTGGTTTCATATGGCTGACCAAACTTCCATAGGATTAAGGTGTTATTGTTGTGGTTGACGTTTCAATTCTTCATTTCTCCGGGTTGTCAGCTGACAAGAAATGGGAACTTACTAAGTTGAAGTTGGTGTCATGTTACACTTACAGAGGTTGCCTCTTTAAATGATTGTGATCCAAGTCTTAAAAGATTATTGAAACAATGTGCTGTTTACTTGAGTTGCTTCCATAAATGAAGCGTCTAGGACTAATGAAAGGATGAATTTGTTAAGTAGAATTGTTGCTTGATATCATTAGGTGACTATGCAGCTTTAAGTCTAGTTCTAAGATCATACTTATTGTGGCATTGAGACTTAGGCTGTGTAAGAGTCGCACGACCATGATTCCTTTTGATACGGAATATTAACAAAATAGTGCTGTGAAAAATGTAGTTGACAGCAGCTTGCTTCTGCAATCCTCCAATTTTCACAAAATCCTTCTTTGGACTTTGATTAGAGAAATCGAGGAAGGGCAGAGCTAGAGAGAGCTGAAAATCTAAGATATTCTCCTTCTATGCCTGCGTTGACGAATGCTCTAAAGACCTTTGACATTACCACATCCTAGTGGCCTCAGTTCTCTCTGCCACAAATCATGTTTCACCCTTCCCTCCACCCCTCCACACAAAAACAGTGGAGAGAAATGAATGAATTGCCACAAGCTTTCTTTATTCTCCTTCATATGTTCAACGCTATGCTGATATTTCTATATATGGAACTTCGCTCTAATTATTAGTTTTCCTTCTGTTAACCAGGGAGTACCATGTCCTAGTGTTCCCAGGAAGGATAAACCAAGACGTGTTGACCTGTATTATTCAAGTTGGTACATACGAGCAGGTATGACCGTCTCACTTTCCTCTTTTAGCTTCCTTCTTTTCCAGTTTTCATGCTTTTGCTTTCCCACTTAGTTAGCATATATATGAATCAGAACAAACATGCACATTCTAATTGGATAGACAACTTCTGGCATTATTTTGTTCAATTTTGAAAAGATGCAGAGTCATATGTTGGATAGCAGGACAGTATTTCCTGCAATTTATTTTCTACTTCTTTGTCATGATCCTCTGATCCCATTTGTCATTTTCTACGACTCTGAAATCCATCATGGTGCATGAAACAGTGGAATCAAGGAGAGGAAATGGCCAGCTGACTGCATGCGAGGTGCTTCTCTTCCATTACGAAGATATGGGCATCCCATGGGAAATCGCAAAATTTGGGATAAGGCAGGGTATGTGGGGACTTGTAAGGAAGATTGAACGTGGATTCCGGTCCTACCAGAAATCAAGAGCATCTAACATGAAAATCACTCGCTGTGCTTTTATGGCCCAAGTTAATACAAAAATTGATCCAGAATACTTGAAGTTGGAAGGTGATGTTGAAGAATCATCAGGGACTGAAATACAGGTTTCACCTGCAAAATCCGAGGGCATGAACACACCAAAGCTACTTATCATTGGTGGCGCTTTGATTGTTGCTTGTACCCTTGACCGAGGAATCATACCCAAGGCACTTTTGTTTAATGTAGCAAAAAGGTTTGGAAATATAGGAAGAAGAGCAAGTCCAAGGGCATGACTGATAATCTCAATTATATCATGTTTCTGTTGTAGATACCTATTTCCTTTCCTTTTAGCATAGTGTTAGTGTTCAACACTTGCATGTAATACAAGCAGAGTGTTATTGATCAATACAAGCGCGGCACAGGTGTTATCATCTGTTTTGTTCTAGGCCATGTTTTTAACCACTACAAAGATTGTCAAGAAGATCTTTTACCTTATGAATGTACCGTTCATTCAATACGGTAGGAAATTGCCTTCCTATATTTCCATAAGCCACGAGCCAATAGGAATAAAAGCCAAAGGTAAGGAATATGAGCCAATAGGAATAAAAGCCAAAGGTAAGGAATATCAGTTGCCTTGACAGACAAGAAAAGTACAGAATAAAGTCCCGAAAGCAAAACCAAGTGATAATATTGATCACGAAAATATAATTTCAACTCCAAGAAGGGTATAAGATAAATACTATTGGAATTACATTAGCGTAACTGGCTGAATAATACAGCATATTCCCTTCTGTGGCTTTTTAGTTTTTTGTTTACGTTGTATCTTTTTCTAGTAAAGATCGATAATTTATCACAGAGAGCATATTGCTTAACACACACATTACGTTTACTCTGTGCTTAATATGATTGCGTGTAGATAAGTTTGTCCGCTTACGGCCGGGGTCCTTAGGCCTCACTAGTTTGTACTTAATGAAGACATGAATTTTTAATTATTCAGATTTCAAATATTAAGTGTGTTTATTTTTAAAGTCTAAATTTTAATTATTGAAATATTAGTCATTAAGCATATTTGTTTTTTTTTACTTAATAGCCATTTAATGAGTCTGAATATGTCTATATGATTAAGATATATAACATAAACTTAATTTCATTAAGATACTATCACATATTCATTATTAAATGTCGTCACCGCTTACCATTATCAACTACCACCATGCCGACACCACTACCATACTCAACCACTACTACCACCACGCCACCTCATCCTCAATCATAGCCGCCACCATTATCAACCATCACCATCCATTATCCCCACTACTCAAACCATCGTCAATCTCACCCACAATCAATACTCATCCACCTCAACTACCACAATTGACCACCCCACCACCACGAATAACCACAGCCGGCCATACCCATTATTATAACCTACCACCATCCACCCATCACTCGTCCACCACCTTTCTCAGTCATAACTACTACCACCACCCGCCATATTAACTATCATCACCCACCACCATCATCCTCAATCATAATTGTCACCACTACCAATCAGTACTAGCTACTAGCATGAACCACTATTATCAACCAAAACTACCATCAATCACCGTCTTTAGTCAGCATTCACCCGCACCACCAACAATTATCATATTTAAAAAATTATATATTTTATTGATAAAATATTAAATTAGTTAGTATTTTATTTGAACTTTATGTTTATTAATTTTTCAATAGAGATACATTTTATACATTTAGATGTTAATAATAAAACAGTCTTAATCATTTAGTATTCAGATCTTAATACACATCTTTATATATTCATATGTGTATTTAGATTTAGATGTTTTAATCACTTTCATGAAAATTTGTTAATATGTCAAATACTCCACGAAACTAAAACAACTAATTAGTCTGATCCTTGGAAAGTTTAGCAGTTGTATGTGAAATTAACACGTTAGTGCTTAATTAGTTATTAGGAGAAAAGTGCAAATACTAAGACTTAGGGGTGTTAGCAAGAATAATAACCAACTTAGTTTATGAAAGGACTAGGTCGGTTATTACTGTAGCAAACAAAAAATTAGAGCTTCAACTCATTCTTCTATCTTCTTCTTCTCTATGAAATCAAAGCTTCATATCTGAATTGTTCTTGCATGTGTGAATCTAGTTGGCAATCAATCAATCTAGAGCAAATTAACATGGTATCAGAGCCATAATCGATCAATTAGAGTTGTTATCCAAAAAAATCTAAAAATCAGTTAAGTTCAGAGCTCGCGATGGTGCAACAAAGGCGGAGGATGAAATTAATCGGCGTCCTCACAATCATCCACTATACCTAAAGGATTTAGACTCACCGGGAACAACTTTGATAGCTCTCAAACTCACAGGGCTAGAATATTATTCCCCATAGAGTAGATCTATTAGAGTGGCTCTCCTAGTGAAGAACAAATTAAGTTTTGTGGATGGAACGTGTTAAAAAACTTCATATAGAGGTGAATTGTCAGCGCAATGGGAGAGATGTAATGCAGTGATCATCTCATGGCTTAGTAGCATTGTAGCAGCAGAGTTGGTGTCGAGCATCATATACAATTCAAGTGCAAGAAAAATCTGGGACGAGTTCAACGAAAGGTTTGACAAAGATGATTTAACTAGAATTTACCAAATTTTTGTTGACATTGCTGCCTTGAAGCAAGGTACAGATTCTGTAACTTCTTACTTCTCGAAGTTGAAAGACTTGTGGAATAAATTGGATATCCTAGCACGTTTACCCTCATGTGACTGTGATGAATCAAATCCATATGTAGATCACCTAGTAAGATAAAGGCTTCTACTATTTTTAATGGGGTTGAATGACAGTTGTAGTCATGTGTGGAGTGCAGTGCTGCTAAAAAGGTCCGTTCTTATTGTGAATCAAGCCTACGATGTTATAGTGCAAGAAGAAAGTCAAAGGGATTTAGTAATAGTTCAAACAAATAGGGAGCCAATGACTATGTTAGCATGGGAAAGAAATCGGTTCATGAAAGGGGAGAAACTTGGTCTGATTTGTGAACACTGTGAATACAAAGAGCGTTTGAAAGAGAATTGCTACAAAATAATTGGATACCATGCAGATTTCAAAATTAAGAAAAAGAGCCAATTTCCTACAAAAACCTATGGTAATAATGTTAATGGAGAGAAAGGAGTGGCAACAAACAATCAACCACTTAAGGAAATTACATGACTGAGGATCAATACAATTTGGTGAGCCTGTTGACAAAGTCATCTATGGAATGAAGTTTCAACAACACATCAAACTCAGCAAATATGACAGGTATAAAGTCATTGCTATATAATGCAAGATTATATGATTGAATAGTAGTTCAGGAGCATCACACCATATCACTTTTTGTAAAGAAGTTTTAGAAAAATTAAAGAGAATCAGCAAAGAAAATGATTTTTGTATTTGGTGCTTGTGCAAATGAGATACTTTTTTTTGGATTTTCGTTTTTTTTTTCCTTACTTCAGCTGCAGATCCATGTGTATGGATCTAAGTTTGGAATTTTTGAAAAAGAAATATATTATGTTTATCCTTTAATTCCAATATTCAACTAGCAGCTAGAGTATATATATTAGGAAAATTGGAACGTACTGTGTATTAATTTATGAATAATTAGACTCTTTCTTTTAAGCGTACACTAGTGATCTATTCCATCTAACTTCTCCATTTCTAACTTATAGTGAAGGTTACTTTCTTACCAAATTGATCTGTCCACCATGCAATTCTCTAAAATTTGTATATTTGACGACCATAGTTATTTAAGGCGGCATGCATTTTAATTTCCTTCCATTCGGTAAAATGTGTACTACCCAAAGATGAAAAGATGGTTTCCTTCTATATATGAGTGATTATTTGTAAATGACAACCTAAATTTTACGGTACGACTACTACTATTTTCCTAGTCCTCAGCCATTTTTGTTGATGTGAAAGACCAACCTGGCAAATGTTAACGGAACAAAGCTTAACAACAATACATATTTCTATCATTTAATTAATGCCCTCCACTTTTCACCTTTTCTACCAAGTACACTTCACTAGTGTCCATAACAATTGTGTCTTCCTTGCAAATTTTAGTTTATTCCTTCTTTATAGTGATCCAACATTACAGTTGGCAGCTAAATTACTACGGTTGAGAGGACTGAAACTAACTTTCAAGTATGGAGCACGGCGAATCATCCTCCAATATGACTCATAACCTGTCATCAACCAAGTCACAGAGACTTTCCAAATAAAAGAATAAAGCTACAAAATACTAGACGATAATTCATAAGCTACTGCCCGAATTTGATGAGTGTCAACTCGACCACAAGCCCCGAGCACAAGACATCAAAACAGGCAGTCTAGCCAAATTAGTAGGTAACAAATATTTTTATTTTATTTTAACCAACTCTTTTTCCACATAGAATAGGGTCAATCACCCGAAATGAATGTGAGGGGGAGGGGGGAGGGGGAAGATGAATAAACAAGGGTAAAAAAGAAGTATGAAATAAAGTAGCTCAGAAAAGTAAATCAAAATATAGAATATCAGATTTAATAAATTGTATCAACGGAATTTACGGTTACATGCCCATGGTTAATTACAACCAGACAAGAATAAAGAATTTCGATTTCAATTTTAACCAACAACAAAAAATAAAATCAATTTTGGAATTATTAAGAAAATCAATAGGGAAGGATTGTCTCGAAACAGTTGCAAATCTCGGCCTCTTTTGTTGCTGTGGTCGGGAAGATGACGACACCGCCGCCTCTCCGGCCTTTTTCAGTTCATCGGTTGAAGAAGTTAACGGCGGAGAAGCCTCGTTGTTGCGATCGGATACAAGTGGCGAAACCCCTTGTTCTTGTTGTTTCTTCTCAGTATTGGGTGCCCAAGAGCGGTTTACCTTAAGGCCAAATATCTCAGCAGAGAGAACGTCAAAAGAACTGAATATTGACATCATTATAGTTGCCTTTTCCCCCCTTCTAATTCGGAGAAACAAATAGCACAAGAAAGTAAAGTAGTTAACACAAGAAATAAGTAATTGATTGGTTTATCGTAAGATGTGTAAGGGATGCT